>JAEOAD010000004.1:53535000-53685000 GCA_036365145.1 Orientallactaga sibirica | reverse complement strand
TAACTAAAGCTTAAGATGATGCTGATAAAGTAGATGATCCGTCTACTCCTTCTGAACTCAATGTTATGTTTTGTTGTTATTACACTGTAACAATCCCCAGTTGTAGAAGATGGTGCTATTGTTGCCCCTATGTCTCTATACCAGAATATTTAGGAGAAACTGCTTCATCTCTAAAGACAGGAGCTGAAGATTTCACAGTTTATTTTAACTCATATCTCATGGACCCAAACTTTACTATACAGCCAAAGCTACATAAAAGTTTACAACTTATGCCTGACAGATAGCTTAGTGGTTATGGAGCTTGACCATGAAGACAAAGGACACAGGTTTGTTTCCCCAGAAACCACATAAGCCAGGTGCACATGGTGCATCATGTGTGTCTGGAGTTTGTTTGCAGTGGCTAAAGGCCCTGGTGTGCACATTTTCTCTCTCTCTCTTTTCATAAACAAATATAAAATATATAAAAGCTTGGTATGGTGGCATACACCTTTAATCCCAGGACTCAGGAGGCAGAGGTAGAAGGATAACCATGAGTTCGAGTCCACCCTGAGACTACAGAGTGAATTCCAGGTCAGACTGTGCTAAAGTGAGACCCTATCTGAAAAAAACATTTTATATATGTTTATATACATATGTTTACAACTTAGTCTTTAAATGCATAGCCATAATAATGCCAAAGCAATGGTTGCATGAGTTAGGATGAGAAACAGAGAACAAACACCCAGGAAAAGACAAAAATAAATATATATTACACATAAAGAGGTAGGGAGAGAGAATAGAGACAGAGAGATGGGGGAGATAAGAGAGACAGAGAGAGAGAGAGAGAGACAGCCTGCTGGGACTAGAATGAGCAATTGTCTTTTTGTTTGTGCTGCTATAACAAGTTATCTGATCCGCATAACAGATAAAGGGATAGAAATTTACTGTTCTCACAGTTCTAGAAGGTGAAAATTCCCATGCTAATATGCTGCTGTATTACGTTTGCAGAGGGCTGTTCTGGGCTTTCAAGATAGTGCTGGTTGTTGCACCTTCTGCAGTTAGTGGAGGCTGGTTCTCACATGGTGTAAAAGACAGAGTGATTATAAAAGGGTCCAGCCCTGGTACCCTCTGTGTCTTTTATGAAGTCTCTAATTCAGTTTATATATGTGTAGTCCTTGTGGCCTCATTCTCTTCTAAAGGACCTACCTCTCATACCTGTTGCAATTGAGGTTAAGTTTCTCCATGAGTTAGGGAGGAGACAGACATTCATTCCCGAGCAGCAGTTATATGAACCAACTACACTTTCCCAGGGAGTATTCAAGCAGAGTTAGTCATGGGCTCAATAGAAAGGATTTCTGAATTCAATAGTAGATGAGAGTAGAAGGCAAATGTAGTTCCTTCTAATCCGGACATATGGTGATTTAACAATGGCTTTTCAACAAGCCTGCTCTCTTCTCCAGAGCCACTCAGCACTGAACAGGCTTGGGATAGAATTTAAAAGTGACCACTCCACACTATAACATCTAATCCCTTTCTGTCATTTGGTTTGAATCCATATTCTTAATTTCTCTCAGAAAAAAATTGTATATTTCATTTATCCTTGTATTCCAAATGATATAAGTTAAATCTGTTGAGTCAACCAAGTCATAATTCATGGTACTCATGCAACATGCATTTTTAATAATAGGTTATAAAAGAAAAGATGAATTTTTATATTTTTTTATTTTTTTTTTATTTTATAGCATAGATTTTAGTTAACAATTGCTGTTTTCTTTAACTACAAATTAATATGAATAGCAAATTATTTACTATAATTATGTGTAGTCAATTAGGATTATTTTGGTATCTGTGTATATATGTGTATGATGTGTGTATGTGTATTCATATGTGTGAGTGTGGGTGCATGTGTGTGTATGTATTTGTGTGTGTGTGCTGTGCGTGTGTGTGTGTGTGTGTATGCCACAGCATGCATAGAGGCCAAGTGACAAAATTGTAGCATCAGTTCTTACCTACCATGTAATTTTGAAACAGGTTCTCTTGTTCATCACTTTTTATGCCAGTCTTGCTTGTCTGTGAACTTCTGAGAAATTCTTCTATCTCTGCTTCCAGGCATGCTGAGATTACAGAAGCCCACCACAGATTCCAATTTTCTACATGGGGCCTGGGGATCCAAAGTCAGAACTCATGTTCTCATGGTAAGCACTTCAAGGTTTTCATCAAATGAGATTATTCAACTGTGATTAAATTTTTGTAATGGGTGAAGTCTCTCTATCATGGGTAAATATTTGTGGGTCAGTATTATTTCCTTATGATAAAACATGCATACATCTATCTTTACACCATTGACAAGATGTGGAAAACATCAGTCAGCTTCATCAGGTTTATTTTATTCACTGTGTTTCAAATTCTCTTCACCTTGACCATGGATGCTAGGAAAACAGACTTTGAAATTAATAACTAAACTTAGATAAATAATGTCTACATGATTTGGGGCAAATTTTTAAAGGCAGTGGATATTGCTCTAAGGAGAAAGACATGCCATCATTCAAGAACAGTAGAGATTCAGATTTTTTCCCAGACCGTCAATCAATCATCTATACCACCCACAACCTGAGCGGCCTTATGCCACAGTCCTAAAACATCTTCTTTCTCCTTTACCTTTCCTTCCTTCCTTTTTTGTCTTTCCTGCTTTCTTTCTTCAAACAAGGTAAGGAAACAACATTG
Source organism: Orientallactaga sibirica (assembly GCA_036365145.1). Taxonomy (NCBI): domain Eukaryota; kingdom Metazoa; phylum Chordata; class Mammalia; order Rodentia; family Dipodidae; genus Orientallactaga; species Orientallactaga sibirica. Next base: position 53,682,297 of record JAEOAD010000004.1, on the reverse strand, counting down.
ATGCATTGATGTAGTTATTGAGCACATGCTTAACCTTTCCTCAAAGCAGTATACATCACTGACGCAGATGGGTATGGTTGTACTCTGAATTTACTTGTCCAAATAATAGCAAATGTAAAGAAAATTTCAAACTTCATCAGCATGATTTTTCATGTGTGTCAGTTAAGAGAAATGTGTTTTTGTTTGTTTGTTGTGATAGGGTCTGTGGTAGTTTGATTCAAGTGTCCCCCACAAACTTAAGTGTTCTGAATTCTAGGTTCCCAGCTGATGGAGATTTGGGAATTAAGGCCTCCTGGAGGTGGTGTATTGTTGGGGCAGGCTTATGGGTGTTATAGTCAGCTCCCCCTTGCTAGTGTTTAGTACACTCTCCTATTCCTATTGTCCACCTTATGTTAGACAGAGGGTGATGACCATCCTCTGCTTATGTCGTCATTTCCCCTGCCATTATGGAGCTTTCCCCTCAAGCCTGTAAGCGAAAATAAGCCACTTTTTTTTTTCCCACAAGCTGCTCTTGATTGGGTGATTTCTGCCAGCAATGTGAACCTGACTGCAACAGTAAAGTGGTTCTGAGGAGTGGGATTGCTGCTAGACACCTGACTGCGTGACTTTGGCGTTTTGGAGCTGATTTTCAAAAGGAATGTGGAAGGATTTGAAACCTTGGCCTAAGAGATGCCTTGCAGTGCTGTAAGTACAGTTTGATGGACTATTCTGGTCAGAGTTGAAAGACCTGAATGCAATAAGAACTGTGGACTGTTAGGGTTGGTTTATGAGGGTGAAAAAGAGCTTTGCTTGGACTGAGCTATCAGTTTGTGAGAAACTTGCTGTTATGTGTGTGTCCTGAGAAGCTGTGCTGTGTTGCTTTGTGTAGAAAGGAACTGGTGTGAGCAGAGAGGGATATAGCACAGAAAAAAAAAAAAATGGGGTGAACTGCTTCCTTTTTAGCTGCAATTGAGAGATTACAACCCTTGAGATTGGGCCAGCTGACCTGCACTGGGCCAACAGCAAGAATGTAGACTCTTGAAGGGGCCTGAGTGCTCAAGGAGTGTCCTGTTCTTCAAAGTCCGCTTTATTCCCCCTGGATTAACAAACTGGCACTCTACCTGGTATTGTGGAGTATAAGAAATGCAGGAAAGAGAGGGTCATTGAGTTTGTAATGCAGTCTTGTGTTTTGGAAATGGCCATAGGCAGTGTGAAGCAGGTTTGCTGGATGCCTGCATGGAGACCCCATGGGGCCATAAGGATGAACTGTGGCTTGCAGTAGAGACCCAGTGGAGATGCAGGGACTATGAGATGGCTTCCAAGGAGAGCTGCCCGCCCTGGATGAAGTTTTTCAGGACTTTGAATAGCCTAACTAGAGGGGTGGGATTGGAATACTAGAGACTAGTTGCTGGTTAGAGTTATCGGACTTGGAGACTTGTCACTGGCTAGAGTTGTTGGATTTGGAGTTACAGAGTTTGATGTTTGCCCAGTTTAAATTTTGTATTGGTTGAATATTTCATTGCTATGCCCAATGCCATCTTTTTCAGTATGAATATTTATTCTTTGCCCTCATGGGTTTGGGGAGTGGACTTTTTTGTATTATGGCTCAATTAAAAGAACTTGGACTATAGGGATGTATGAACACCATTGTAATTGATAAAAACTATACGGGCTTTTAAAGCTAGATGAATGCATTGCATTTTACATTATATATGGTTATCAGTTTATGGAAGCTAGGGAAAAAAATGTGGTAGTTTGATTCAGGTGTCCCCCATAAACTTAGGTGTTCTGAATGCTAGGTTCCTAGCTGATGGAATGTTGAGAATTAATGCCTCCTGGAGGTGGTGTATTGTTGGGGGCATGGGTGTTATAGCCAGCTCCCCCTTGCTAGTGTTTGGCACATGCCTGTTCCTATTGTCCACCTTATTTTGGCCAAGGGGTGATGTCCATCCTCTGCTCATATTGTCATTTTCCCTACCATCATGGAGCTTCCCCCTCAAGCCTGTAAGCCAAAATAAACCTAAATAAACCTCTTTTTTTCCCCACAAACTGGTCTTGGTTGGGTGATTTCTACCCGCAATGTGAACCTGACTGCAAACAAGCTCATTTTGGCCTCCAACTCTCCATCCTCCTGCTTCAGCCTCCCAAGTGCTGGAATGACAAGTGTGTGCCACCAAACCAAATCCAGTCAAGGAAATCTTTAATTTCGCTCAAGCATTACTTTTTAAGAGTCAGAAATGTAGTTAAACTCTTAGTGTTTCAATTATTTTTTACAATGAAAATAAACTTTTTGAAAGATATAAAATAGTTTTTTCTTGTATAGATTGAGAGAGTAACAATACATTTCCAGTGTACCTTCAAAAATCATAAGAAAAGGGTTTTTGTGCCTTCACACACATGTAAAGTAGAAGTGCTTTTTCTTTAAAATAAACAGCGTTAGGATGCATTTGTCCTTTATCTCTGGACTCAGAGCTCAATAATCTAACCAAGGTGTGTTTCTAAATAAGACAGAAAAGGATTTAAAATAAAAAATAAGTCTCCTTTAGAAGTGTTCATTAGGCTATAAATTAACACTTTAATTTTTTCATTGTTTCATATAAAAATAACTAAAGTAACTCATGAATAATCATGCTTCATATTACTTAATATGATTTATTTTTATTTCAGTTCCATTTACTTTAATGCTATGCTAACATTAAAAGAAAGAGCAAGCCTTCAGAAATTGGCAGGAAGTTTAGTTTCCAATAAAATCATGGTACCAGAGCCCATGCTTGTCCACACCATGTTCACTGGCATTCACAGGAGGAATGTGTGCAATGGGTGAGATGATTATTGCTAACACCTTCCCGAGAGCAGGAGGCTTGGAGACTTGCATTTAGCAAACTTAACTTTACACTTCCCAAGGCCAACCTCTGGCTAGGTGTCAGGATACAGCCTCTTGGCAATTAGGCTGCAGACACAGGTCATTAACTGATGTTCCATGAAATACCACCAGGTCTTAGCCCCACAACTCACTGAAGAATGTCCTAACTAAATACACACTTAATTGAAACGATAAGACCCCTGGGACAAATGGAAATCTGCAATTTGCACAATTCACCTGTCTGCTGTAATCACAATAAAATAGATTATTCTTTCATATTGAAAAAAATCATGAATTAAAAAAATATTAAGAAAAATAACTTCCAGGACTAATTTTTACCTATGGCCTTTGGACTTAGACTTGCTTAGCAATCTCCATGCCCACTGTTTGATCTCCAATAACTACCTAAGCTGCATGCTGATAAACTGTTGCTGTGTTTGTAGAACCCTTGCAAGACTTGGCCGGACAGCAATTCTGCCACTGGAATGCTTCTATTGACACCTGAGAAAGTGGATAATCAAAAGTACTTTACAGAGCAATTCCTACTTGTGTCTTACTCCAGGCTAGTTCTTCCAGGTCAGTAACTGATGTCTTCTAATAACTTAGTGTACAAGCATGGCCATGATAAGCCTCTATCAAGTCTCACACTTCAATATTCTCTTTGGCTTATTTCTTACTCCTTACAAAGATGGAAGGATATTCTCACATGAAGCTTTTCTATATTCTCTATGCGGTTGTCAGATTTGCAGAAACAGTTAGGGATAGGTAGCCAACAGTTAGAGAAACTTGCCAAAGGTCCTTGCTTCACTTTTAGTAAACATTCTCTTAAGCTCATAAACTCAATGACATCAGGCTGCTCCTGGCTAGGTAGAAAAAAACCCATTAGATATAACATGGAGCACATTAATGAGTCTAGTTCACAGCAGAACACCAGGCTGAATATGTTTCCTCCTTCCTTTTACATGGATCTTTTCTTCGTATCTTTGGCAGTTTCTGATATGAGGTGGCCAAGATCAAAAATTAATTCACATGAGAGTGTTGGAAATTCACAACAGTGTAAAAGTTTCATCTTTTTTCAAAAACATCAATATTTCAAGTTAAGATTTCCAGCAAAGAAAGATTTTAGTGACCAAAATGCATATTTAATAGTGAGAATTTTACCAAAGAAATAAATGAGGTAGGCAAATTCGATGTTTTTTAAGGTATTTAAGTTTCATATGGAACCTTCTCCCTACCTACAGTATATATAACAGTGGTATTTAGTGATTTGCATGCTGGATATTATACTAGGTGTGTTAGAAGTGTGATATCGTGTAATCAAACAGGTAGCGTTTGCTTGTAACATTGTCTGCTTGAAAGCTAGGGTTGACCCAAGAGAATGTACACTGTTCACAGATCTGCTTAGCTTTTCCTGCTGTAGGCTATAGGCTGTATGGCTAAAAAAAAAAAAAAAAAATGCTTTACAGCAATGAAATATGTCCTGTTTTATTCTAAGATTGAACAAGTTGCTGGTGATTACAAAGTGAATTACACCTGATTCCTGATTTTGGGGAGCTCATAATCCAGGAAAGGGCAGATTTATATAAATTATCATAAGTGGATGATGGAGGTATTCAATGTAACCCCTCCATGAACTTCTACACTGAGAAAGTTGCTTATCTATTCCTGCCAACCCTTGGATCTTCTTGTAGCCCCAAACTGTCTCACTCACCATTCTAACTTTATTTATAAACCAAGTTCAGAATACAAATTACTGAGAAGAGGGCTTATTAGTTAAAAACACTTTCTTGCAAAGCTTGATGGTCAGTTTGTTTCGCCAGTACCAATGTAAAGGCAGGAACAAAAGTCTGGAGTTTGAGCTTTCAGCAGTGGGAGGCCCTGGTACTCCCATACTCTCTCTCTCTCTCTTTCTCTCCCACCCTCTCTCTCTCCTCTACCCTCTTTCTCTCTCATGTAAGTACATAAATATTTTTAAAAAGCACATTAGGCCGGGTGTGGTGGCACATGCTTTTAATCCCAGCACTTGAGAGGCAGAGGCAGGTGGATCACTATGACCTCGAGGTTAGCATGAGACTGTATAGTGAATTCAAGGTCAGCCTGGGCTGGAGTGAAACCCTATCTTTGGGGCAAGAGGGTAGAAAACACACACATTAGGTAAGAAAAACAGCGATGATATTCCATGGATATGAATAAATAAAGCAATATTCCTAGGTTTGAAGGTTTATTCTAAACAAGTCTTTTGGCACCTGGCAACCTGTGCTTACCTAAGAAACCTACCTCTGTTGATGTTCTAAAGTCATGTGCCAGCAGGTACGTAAGCAGGCAAGATGATAAGCACCTTGACTGACAGTCATCTCTAGAAATCGGCAAATCAGACATGTTCATCATCTAATGTGTGGCTTATCTGTTTAAAAGGATTGCTACTAGAGTAGCTTTTCTATCTCACACACCTCTCAACCTCTACCCATCTCCATAATGTCACTGAATTTATGTAAATGACTTGACAGAGATAGCTTGTATTCACAGGTAAGTTGGAGGGTACTGCATATAGTTCTTCTGTAACTTACATTCAGAGTCTCTGCTCAGGGTTTGGGTAGCTGAGGATCTTGGTATATATCTTTCTATTTGAGGCTGTCTACCTCCAGGTGATACTTTCATAACCTTATTCAAAAACTGTAATGGCAGAGCTAAGCCTGGGAAAGACAGCCCTCTCTTTCTGAATTGTCATGGGATGGTGCTATCCTATGGAAGGAATTGTAAGCAGTCTGCAGATAATAAATCTCCCAAGTGAGCCACAGCATCTCTTCAAATACAGAGAACAAATTCAGACATGTACAAGTGGCCATTTACTCAGGAAACCATTCTCTGGAGTTACTAGATATTGTTTTTAAACATGTAAGCTGCAAAGAATGATTGCAAAAGACTAGCTCAGATAAAACATAAAAACTAAACACACAAATGCAGAGACAAATAAGCCTCTGGTGACTTTGAACAAATAAGCAAGAAAATCCTTCTATTTCCACATCTTCCATCAAACATTCTCTCTCTCCATCTGAAGGAAGAGATCCACAGACACACCAGAGGTACGAGCAGTCCCACGAGGCATGGTGCCACTCTGAATGTTTCAAGTAGGGTTTTCATAATGGTAAGGAGGACACTAAGGATTATGTCTCTTCATAAAAGAAAAATGGAGCACACTTGACAATGATGTGTTCACCTCAAGAGTTTTAATCTTAATATAAAAAAGAGTTGTAATCTTGTAGTAACTAATAGTTTAGAGATTAGTTGTCTGCAATGTTTTGCCCAAAAATCAGATTTATGCTAGGTACCAATAGACACTATGTAAAATATGGGCACATACAGTGTTGATGACATATAACAACATGGCAATTCAGACTGGTATCAGTAGCGTGTGGACCACTTCATTAAGCTACCAGATATAATCCTTTTCACAAGCAGTTAGAAATGCATAATAACTCAGAAAGTTGATCTCCATCATGCTTTCTCTGAGAACACTCCGGTAGCCTAGGACAGAGAACATGCAAATAAGGAGGGAAGGAAAAAATGAGACAGAAGAGAGGAAGGAAGAGAAGACAATGGAGAAGAAAGAAAGTACTGTAAGTATAAACTTAAAGTTTATTTTTCCTTTTAAGACTGTATGCTAAGATAAAATTGTCCTCCTAGAATATTGTTCTGAATATTAGACAGCAATGATTAAATAACCATAATGTATATTATGTATGTATGTATACATATATGTATATATTACATAGTCACATATATCAAGTTGTCTTTTTTAATTGGGAAATAAATAGGATACCAAACCTATAAAAATAAACATGAAAGATAAAAAATATTAATCCAGCAATCAAGTAGTATATAATTTTCTTCTCCCTATAGAAGCATTCCAAAGTCATGTTACAATAATTGAAGGTTTCAGTGGAAAACCAAACAGGACTTTGATTTTAATGTAGAAATTGTTCAACATTTGCAATTAGTTCTCTTCTTCATGCTTGCACACAAGGTCCAGGGAAGCCTTTCAGAGTCCCCTCTGGCTTCCATCATTTGAAATTACCAATCTGACAGATTTGACACTATCAAGCAATGACAAGATGAAAATACAAGAAAGACATAAAACAAACATGACAACATTACAGAACTTGAAGCCATTTATTTACCTGAAGAGGAGGGACTAGAGGAAAGGAGAAACAAGGAGGGGGGAAGGGAAGGTGAGATGCACATAGTCTACGCATCTCAAACACTGAAAAAGCTTTGAGCATGTTCTGATCTCATGTACACAGGACTTCCAATAGATACCAACAGCCACACAAGCAAGGATGCGTTAGAAGCTCCACTTTGGTGGCATTGAAAAGGAAATGTGTGCCCAAGTTGTCTGTCATGCATTTTCACTTTGGCTAAATATCTACTTGTCATGTGCACGGTTGTGCATAATGGGAAACATGAACCATTCCAACGGCTTCGTTTAACCATCCCAGATTTACCTTGCCAGATATCTGCTCCCTGTCTTTACTCCTGCAGAATATCATTGCTTGATAGGAAAGCTGTAAATCTATATTTAGCACCTGAGAAACACCCTTTATGCCCTGCACCCCCAGCACAGCTAAACTCAGCACTTCTGTTAATAGTTTCCAGGTTTGCATTCTGCAGAACCAAGCTACAATGCAATTCAGTTTTCTACACAGACAAATGATGCTTGAGGAATACTATAAAATTTATCATTTCTGATTAGCATATCCAGATATATGTGATAAGGTAAAATCATTGTCCTCCCATGGAAAAGAACATCTATATAACCCTAACATTATACTCTAACATTATATACCACATGCAATTAGAAATTCTCTGTATCTTTGAGCTTTCTGTTTCTTATTAACAATATTTAAATTGGGGCTGAAAACATATGTTTTTTAAAACCTGAAATACCTTAAGTTAAAGAATTAAAAATATAAACATACATTTACTCATCTAAGCGAAAATATCATTGTGATGGCCAGTCAGAGCATTTCCATTTGTGTATCCAGTCTGGTGTCACTTTGCACTTCTGTACACGTAATATGCTCACTCAGTATATAATTTTCCTGAGGATGGAACAGCCTGGGCAATAGAAGCCAAGCAGAATCTAGAAGATAGGAGGCTTTCAATAAACATCTTGTGAGTTAAATTAATGTGTGTGTGCCCTCTTTAAACACTGGTATCATGCCAGCTGTATTGAATATGTTTACTATTATCTAGCTAGAAATCTCTAAGGAGATAAGCCTTATCATCTATCCCTAGAGGTAGAGGCAGAAGAGAATTCCACAACAATTTCAAGTCACTCACTGATTCCTGCTTGTTTCTAGAGGAAAGACAGAGAATAGCATACCTCCATGATACTTGAAAGCTAATTTTAATATATAAAAATTGTAATAACTTTAGAAAGACCCACAAAGCACAAAATATGTGGGGAACTAAGCAGAAGTTCCCCTTGTGCCTAACATGATTCTCTCTAGACTTGTAACTGGACTTATCTCTAAAACTATGCTAGATGTGGAGGGGAGAGCTAGATAACTTTAAAAAAAATATATACTACTTGGTCAACTAAAATTGGAGAAATCACATCCAAGCAGAAGAAAGTGGTATGATGCAGGGTAGTAATCATCCTGAAACCAGAACAGTTTTCTAGAATGAAGCATGTCTTTTTAAACAAAACTTCACTATAACTTAAAAAGCTGTCTGCCTTCCTGTTTTATTTTCAATATCATGCTCTTAGTAGAGAGTTTTTGTAAACAGAAGACATTCTAAATGTTGCTATGCAATGAAAGCCTCAACAGCCATTAGAATCTGTAGACTTGCTGTTTCTGCCTTAAAAAGTCACAAATACGATTTCTGTAATGATCTCACTTCCTGAAAGGAATCCAATTGCAGACAAATGAGATTTCCTCTAGAAGCAAGAGTTGTATAGCTTGAAAAATATTGATTTATAGTGAATACTTAGGATCACATTAAACATTGTTCTCTTGGAAATATCAAGTTAATTATTGATAAACACCCTGATGTCTTTATCAGGCTCAATATCTTGGGGCTCAAGTTCTGTTTCCTGGTGACCTTCTACATCAATAGCTTTTCAAAGTTTCAGATGCCTTCCCTTTTAGGTTTTATTTATTTTGGTTTACATTTTGCCTCCATAATAGGACACAAGGTTACTTCTCTCTGCATTGTTCCACAAAGGTGACCTCATGAGCATTGCAAACAGAAGCCTCCTGGACCAAATACAGCACGTAGCTCTGTGTGTTTGGTGTCTAACAGTGTTTGAAATGTGTAAAAATTTTAAGAAATGGATAGGTTCCCAGTTCATAACTGTTCTTACTACTTCCTATTGCTTTTTCCCACACATTTGCAATTAATGTTTTAGTATTATAAGCATTTGAATTTGTTAGGCCCAGCCTAAAGAGTAGGATTCCTCTGATTTGAAATGAAATTTATTTCTTATTTCTACTGAATCTCTTCTATTTGATTGACTCCACCTTATAATAAATTATCCATAATTATTCACTCACTCTGTTTGTTGGGCAACTACTGTATGAAACATACTGTCCTGGGCACAAGTGACACAAGCTTCTCCAGACAGCTTGTGTTCATGTTGAGGACAGGAGACAATGCTGACAGTAAATAAATAATGCATTTTCAGTGGCAATAAATACTATGGAAAGAAAATTACAGGACAGATAGGAGACAGAGTGAGCCAGGGAACACTTTTCCACAGGTTGTCAGAAAATATCCTCTTTGACAAGGTTTATCTTAGCAGGTGACTGGATGAAGTGGCAAAATGAACCATGCTGGTGCCTGGGGAAGATTTTCCACATGAACACAGGCCTCCTTAGAAAGTGAGCTCCATTTTTACAAAGGTAAGGGTTTCTGCGACTAACATACTTCTAGTTTTCTGAGTTGGAGATAGCAGAACACTGCTGATAGATTTCCAATTAATTCTTTCAGTGTTTACTGCCCCCCAACAGCTTGGTTTCTCAAACCTAGTGGAAAACAAACCAGTCATTTACTTTTACTCATACCTTGGTGTGTCTCATATCATTGAGGCAACAGAATTTTGCTACTTTGAAAGAAAATGCCTACTAAATTACTAATCAATTAAAAAAAGTACTTATGGAAAACTGGCTCAACAAGATCACTATTAAGACAAACACCAAAAGCAACAAACATATAATGATATGTTTATATAAACAAAGAAACACATTCCTTTTGCAAGTATTTTTCAAATTGAATAAATAAAATTTGCAAGTAGTTTTAACAGAAAGGAATAAGAAAAAAGAAACATACCAAGACATGCTTATAAATGAATAAAGATCGCATAAACATAAAATAGTGATTACTTTAAAATTTACAAAGCACTGAGACTATTTTCATCAACTTCCTGTTTTGAAATGTAAGAAAAATTTAGCTTTCCTCTGGGGTCAACTGGCTTCAATGTCAAGGAGTCATTTTTTAACCAGTGTCATCCCAAACACAAGAGCCCTGTTAGACCAGTACTCTTTTTTTTTTTTTTTTTTTTTTTATTAGAGACAGAGAGAGGGACAGAGAAAGAGAGAGAGAAAGAGTGAGAATGGGGGCACCAGAGCCTCCAGCCACTGCAAGCGAACTCCAGACGCATGTACCAACATGTGCATCTGGCTTATGTGGGACCTGGGGAATCGAACCGGGGTCCTTAGGTTTCACAGGCATGCGCCTTAACTGCTAAGCCATGTCTCCAGCCCTAGACCAGTACTCTTATTTGATATGCAGCAGATGGTACCAGTGGATGAAATGAACTATGCCAATTCTTGAGATTTCTTTTCCCATGTTTGGGGTAGCAGTCAACGTTAGCCTTTTCTTGTTGAATTCACCAGGTCCACATCTCATGCTTCTAAGCTACAGAGTATGAAAGCATGTTCTAATAGGGATATTAATTTACTCGCTGGTAACATATCTGTCCTTTTCTGTGCACATTATTCTGAGTCTCCAGGTTGTGTTTATGAGACACTAGATAAATGTTATAACAAGGTAGTTGTGAGTCTCCTAGCTCAGCAGAATGTTGTCTTAGGGACAAACCACATTAGGCTGGAGGCTAAGTTCTCTTCTGGATCTCTGCAGATGGCAACTATGGGAATAAGAACTCAAGCATCAGCCAGCTGGCTGACCATACACAGAACAATCCTGGACTGCTAAATCCATTCCAATCCATTGCATGGATGTTTATTACTTCATCTCATCACTAAGGGACATTCTTCTTTCTCCATCTTATTTTTAAATGTTTCTATGAAGTATATCTTTAAATATGAGTTGAGAGTAAGTTGTGAAAAACAAGTTCAGAAATAATATTATGTAGTAATTAAAATTCATGTGATATTTCATGAATAATACAAAAATTTAGACACTGTTTGTTTGTTCCTAAAATGAAATTGTTAATTGCTAAAGGCTTCTGTGTCACAGATGTCGTTAAAATAGGGCTTATGTTATTGTCAACACAATAACATTCTGTTACCTTTGCAATTTATCTCCTAATTCCGTGTATTACACAGACTATTTATTTGAACTTCTACATTGAAAGTTGAAAGGAATGCATCAGTTGTAGATAGTGGTGTAAGTTCAGCTTAGTTCATTAGACATATGTTGAGTACCTGCTCTATACTAAGAATAATAATTAAAATGTAAATAAGACCTGAGCCATGAACTCAAGAAACTTAGATGTCATTTAGAGTTTCAGTCACTTGTCAGAGGCTTGATACTCTTCTATTTATTTATTTTGTCCTTGTATTGTGGTAACATATCACCTATCCAGACTAACCCAACAAAAAATTCCTTATTTTTCAGTTATGTTTTATGAACCTATGTGATCTTAATCATTGAAAAATTGTGAAACAAAGTACATTTTGAGGAGCACACCTGGAGGAGAGGCTGTCTTGCACACAATAGGTTCTCAATAAAATTCTTACAATCAAATTAACTCAACCCTTTTGTTCCAACTTGAGTCAACAATGAAATTATCCTCTCGTGGATTTTAGGAGTAGCCATGCTTTCCCTCTGTGACACGTCATACCACCAGGCTTCATGCTATTGTGACCAGGATCCCAGGATGTCAATGCTGCTGTAGAATGGCATGGGGAAAAACAAAAACAAAAAAAAAAAAAAAAAAAAAAAAAAAAACAGGTTTTCTATGAGGCTTCCAGCAGCAGGGAACCTAGAAGTGCCTGGCACTTGAACAGACGAGACCTTTGAAATCAGATCTTGTTAATTTGAGAATGGTCTGAAATAGATTTTGTAAATGTTCATAAGATTCATGTTATATACTGTTATTGCAGACCTTGTAAGCCCTGAAATATTAAAAGCAAAGAATCACAATGTAAAGTATGTTTAATTCTAGAAATTGAATTATCTAAGAAAAACTCTATAAATTATATTTTCTATCTCTAAAGTGAAAAGTTTTAAGATTTATCAAAGTTTTAGATTAAATAACTTGGTTTTGAATATAATTTTTAATTTAAAGCATCTCAAAATCTAAGAAATCTATAAGATAACAACTTATAGGATATATAAGAGATGGAATATACAATAAAGTTCTTTTGCATCAGATAACATCCTTTGGAAGAAATTTGTGATTTAGGGAAGAGAGAAAAAGAACTTCTTTTTATTTATTAAAAATTCTATATATGTTTATGTTCATATCCCTAAACAAACATATAATGGGTATAGGGCTATTTAATTTTTACAATTTATAAATGAAATCAATATGATATAAAATTCATAAACTTTTTTCTTATATTGATAACATGCAGATCATGATGGAGCAAATGATATGAGCATTTGATTGAGATATTTAATAAGGTGGTATGGCTTAAATGCATTTTCTATGTGGCAAAGCATATATAGATTTCAAAAAATCGGACAAAAAACAAAATAACATTTAAATTATTAAATACATGAAATAATACAAATTAGTCAAATTTTGGGACATCCAACTCTCATGGAAAATTGAAGAAACAGAAGTCAAGGTCTTTTTGTTTTCGTTTGTATTCACAAGATTGAATAATTTACTAATATAATGAAATTCAGGTTTCACTAATGTTTGCCACAAAACTGGGTCACTTCTAGTAAAGATACTGGATTTTTAAACAATAGTGATACAATGGTTAGGCTACACTTTATTCAAAACAAAGAACGTTTCTTACAAGAATTCTTTTTTCGAACAAAACAGTTGTGAGCATTTGAAGTAAACAAAAACAAAAAGAAAGGCAAGAAGAGGAAAATAAAAATAAATTTCATCCACATTGCCATTCTGGTCAATAATGGAACCTCTCTAAGAGAGCGTTTTGTCAACCAATTCAGACATTCCACACATGTTGCCTAATTTATTTAAAAACAATGATAATCTGTGAGTGAAAAATTCCCAATGGATCAGAATCGCATAGCAGCATCATTTGTGAGTATATGTTCTATACCTAGTGAAAGCCCTGATGCAGGCAATGTCGATGTGAGTAGATTGAATTAAATTTCATAGAGCAAAGCATGTGGAGAGGAGACAGATTATCAAATTTTGGAGGATGTATACAGTTGGCAGCCCTGGAGTTTGTAGCCACAACAAAGATGGCAATGTGCAAAGGTGAAAAATCTCAGTGTTACATGGCATGTACCAAGCCAGCCTTGTTGCAATTGATTCTGCTTTTAGCCTCTCTCTGACCTCACTGTTACCCTCAAATCCCACTCTGCTTCCATGCCGAGTTTTTTATTCTGCTGCTGCTTTCTCTCCACATAGCTTCTTTCCAATCCTGCATCCATGTTCCACTCATCAACCACCGCTTTAGAAAGCTTCAGGCTGGAAGGCCAGGCATGAAGTGCTGGCAGGTGGTGTAGCTGTTAGCCAGCCTCGTGTATCACAGGAGATCTGATGTTATCAAATTCCCTTTCCCCCAAAGACTAAAGAGAACAAGCCTTTGTGAGCATGCAGGAGGGGGATGAAAACAGTTTGTCTCCTGAGCAGCCAGCCTTTGTCATATTACAAATGAAATCACCTCGGAAATTTAGAGAATTAATATCATAATGAAGACGGGAGTACCCATTAGGGTGGTCTAATGTTGCTCTAGAGAAATGTGATGGATGCCCAGTGGCTGCAAGCCCTTATTTGCAGAGAGTCACCTCTGCAGTTGCCATTATTAGGAAGATGTCTGAAGCAGAGGATCAGACACAACCATTGCAAGATGAGATAGTGTTTGACTGGTTTCCAGGGAACCGAAGGATACAAGCTTAGTTGTACCTGTCACGATGGCTCCCAGCATTTTCCTCCCTTAATGTCTTTTTTAGCTGTAGGAAGTTTCTCTTTAAAGATTCAGTGCTTTCCTAATGGCATAGAGTGAGTAATGGGGAGCATATAAAATGTTATAGAGATTACAAATGAATTCAGTCTATTTTAAGACAATGTGTGCTAGCCCTAAAGAATGACTTTATTTAGCCTCAGCTTCCTCTTGAAAATAAATTTAGCCAAACATTCTGAAATGAACACACCACTGGCATTCTGGCATTCATTTTACTCTTCTATGTAAATCACTCGTAGCTTTCCCAAGCAATAGATGTGACCACTCAAAAGGGTACCTGCATACCTTGATTCCATGTGCATTCCTGTAAGCCTGGAATATCATATTAGGATTGGTAAAATGTAATTGAGTCACCATTTCTCTCTCTTTCTCTTTCTGTCTCTTTCCTCTCCCTTCCATTCAACCTCCCTCTCTTATTCCATCCATCCTTCCTTTCCTCTGTCTTTGAACTCAATGTCAAAACTGGAGGAGATAAAATACTATTATTTACCCTAGAAATTTTGGCAGAATGTAAAGGAAAGGAAAATATATTATCAGAAAAGTAAGATAATACCTATTTTTACTCTACTTTCTACCTCTGATTTGAATTTACACAATTTGTTTCTCAAATTGTGTCTGCCAATGTTCATGCTTTGAGATATTTTGCTTCCAATACATGTCACTTTTCAAGATAGGTTTATAGATTCATTCATTGTTTGCTAAATTCTAATACAATTGTCTATATATGTGAGTACTTTAAAGATAAGACACACAAAATTTATAAAACTTAGTAAATTATCAATAGAGGCAACTCACAAACCATTGTTAATGGTTCTTGCAACCAAACTAACAATAGCAAAATAGCATAAAGTAACTCATCAATTAGAAAGCAAACTCAGATTACAGCAAAATTTGGTGCAATAAACACCCAGGTTCTTTCTGAGAAGCTGTTATTATTTCCTGTTGTTTTATGTATGCCAAACACTTAAGGATAGCTAGCCTAAAGGTCCAATCAAATCTCTGCTTTCTCAAATGAAAGCTGGGGACAAACATCACCCAAAAGCTGAACTAACTATATGTTCTGAATGCCTCTCTTCCTTATTGAGAAAGGAACAAGTAATTTCATGTGTTAAGCTTTGTTTCCTTTCTAAGGCAGCAGATAATAGCCGTTCTCTAGACATGTGCTTACCAATTATGTACATGTACCCTTTAAATATACACTTAAGTATTTTATTTTATTTCAAATTTGTATTTCACCCTATATTTTATCACTCTAATTTTATCATTATTTTCTCCAGCTAGATTAAAATCTCCCTAAGAGTAATGGAAATACATCTTCATAATACCTTCCCACTGTTAAGCAGGAGGGAGGAGACCATTAATATACACTAGATGGAATCAAATGCATATAAGAAGTGAATAAGATAAATTTTCTATCATTCACTATGGACAAGCAAATCCTATGTATTGAAGGGAATGTGTGTGGTCCCTCTTCTCTGTTGTTTTGAATTTCCTTCCAAACTGTTGTATTCACATTCCAAAAATAAAGAAATCCATACTCCCTAAAGCAAATAAGAATCCTAATGGAAGTAATGTACCCCACTAGCATTCAGGCCCTGAAAACGACAAACATGATCTTGGACAGAGAGAAAACTAATGAAAACAATCGCATTAAACATAGCTCTTTCGTGCTCAGTGCTCAATAAGTGAGCAGCAGGCTCTCTCTGTCTAGCTTACAGAAAACAGGAGGTAGCAGTTTGCAAGGAGCAGCGTTTTAATGTGATTGGACTATAACAGACAATCTATTTACAGCATGCTCTGGGGAGCTTATAAACAAATGTTGAGTAATTTCAGCCAGCAGTAATTACCCTTGCAGCTGACAAGGATAGCATGAGACTTTCTCCTTCACCTTCAGCCCAGTCCAGAAGGCAGTGTACACAATGCCACTTCTAATTATTTCTGCATTTCTATGGCTAAAGACCAAAGTGTATTATTAGAGAACATTTTAGAAGCTTTTTAAAAGCTTATTTATTAAGACAATTAAAAGTCATCACTATGACAGCAAATAAAAGGTTCTATTCTCAGGAATGCAGTATCAAATGAGCTTCTGCCCACTTACCTTTCAGGGACATGGACTTGTTTTGTGTGATCTATTGTTAAAAGCTGAGGCTAGAGCTTGGTAATGAAAAAAAAAAAAAAAGAATATCTGGAATTCATTTAGTTTAATTGTGAGATGTGCCTTTTGCTCTTTACAATTTTCAAGCAATGTAAAGCACACAATTGAAGACTGTTTTGGGAAGGCACAAAATTTTGGGGTGTGTGTGTGTGTGTGTGTGTGTGTGTGTGTGTGTTGCTTAATGACAGGTATCGATTGGACTAAAATGCATGTGGTCATGCTATCTCTCTTCCTTTCTACATCTCACAAGAAATGCTGGATTTCCCTTCCTGAGTAAAGGCTTTTATCAGGAGGGGTCACTCTTATTACATCAGTTTGACATAAGGAAGATGTTAAGAATTCAAAGATCTAAAAATAAACCTTCAGCAGATAAGCTTCTAATGGAGTGCTAAAGGAGTAAAACAATTATGCCGAGCAATCACCCTGAGCGTTTGTAATTAACAATCAAATTACTTCCCAGAAGTGTCCAACAAGAGAACTTTTGTTGAACATTTCTATACGTGCCAAACTACCCCAAAGTAATTGGGGAAACCAGTGAACTGTGGTGTGTGTCGTTTCTTGAACACCATGGCCAGTTTGGCATTCACTGAGCTTCTGTCTGCCTCAGTAAGTTCAGTTCAGATCCTGACTATAGGAATTGACAGAAGATATCTAATCCCACAAAGTATATTATTTACATTTTTTGATATGTTACATTACATTACATTCTGTCATGTCCTATTTCATCTCCAAGGCACGGAATGTTGCATAACACCCTGTGACATGATGACAGGTCTCGCTCTTTCTCTCTCACATGTACAGAAGCCCATGGGACAAAACTTTAAAACCAAGAGGTAGATTTAGAGAAATGTGTTAGATGTGGACTGCCAAAGTATCCCAGAAGCCCCCCAGTGGTAACATTTACAACCTCACAAAAGACATGGTCCTCTCATGCCAATAACCTATTGTATTGAACAGAGATTCTGAAGTTTGCTTAAGATATGCCTTGTCATAAGGGTGTAAGTAATTTTATGAGTCATTATGATGTATGGTGGATAACAGAAGCATATGTTCTATAACATAAGGAGGTGTTCTAAAAATCAGACATCATTAAGGAAACCTCTTCCCCCTAAGTGGCAAAGTTGAAGAATACGCCATGAGAAGCTCACCCCCACCATTGCTTTACACTCGTTGCTGAATATAGTCAACAGAAAGAAAATAACTTGTCCTTGTTCTTCAGACTGGCAGGTGTCACTTTGCCCAGTGTGGGATGTGACTGACAGATATTTTTCAGCTGAAGAAATGAGAATGCAGAAATTCAAGAGTACCTCTGGGAATTCTCTGGTCATTTGTGGACAGTGCCAGGGCAGGGCCGGCTGCTCTGCTATCACAATTTTGCCTCTTGTTGGGACTGCTCTGGGAAGCTGCTGATTCACAGCATTTTACATAATATTTCTATTAACAAGGGTGAGTTTCTCCTTTGAAGGAAGCATGCAGAAGCTGTTCTCTCAGCTGTCTGCTCTATACTAAACTACTTTCATTGCTTGCCTGTGCTTTATTCAGAAATCTGGTAAGTGGCGATTTCAGTAGAAAATTGCTTACAGATTTAGCAGTTATAAACCTACAGGTATTCATACACAAATGTTGATTTCCCACCTAGACATAGTCAAATTATTGTGGTTTCTGAAAAAAAAGAGAAATAAAAAATTCTCTTTTGAATATATCTGTGATGATAATAATAAAGAAGAAGAATAAAAACAAAGCAATGCTGTTGTCTAAATACTATGATTGCTCTTTGTATTTGGGTGTATTATGAAACTTGTGTTTTCTTAGTTCTCATTGTGGGACATTGTAATGTGGGATAAAAAATTAAGCATTTAAATATAAATATAGCTATAGAGCATCATATATATTTAAGCTATATGCTATTTAGGTTCACTTTTCCCTGTGGAATAAAAATGAGAAAGTTTTTAAAAATATAATTTCCAATATATAAATATGTAAGTTTCAAGTGGCTAAGGGTTCTAAAAACAAATATATAAGACCAACAAAAACTTCAAAGATTTTAAAAAATTCATTCTCTAAAATTCATGGACAGGAGTTTAAATTGGAAACACTAAGTTTTTTTTGTACAATACAATCTGAAACTATTTTTTCACTTTTCTTCATACATGTTATAGTTCTGGGATTTTAAATAAGTGAATATTTCATTTTCAATATGAATCATCCTTGACTTTTAAATATTGCCAAGACAATATTAAAACTGTCCTTTTCTTACTATAATAATAATGATACAAAGATATATCATTGTCCATTAAACTTGCAGAACTCATGGTAGTTCACTCAAACTAAGTTGATGTGAAGACACTAAGTTATTTTTTTTAAATCAAGGCTCTCTAGTGAGATTGTTTGAAATAATGATTATATGCAATGATATACAAGCAATATGACCACTAAGCTTTAGTTACAAGGATAGTTATCTGCTTTCATTTTCCACTAATTTCCTCCAGACCCCTGCCAAAATATTACCTTGAAAAATTAAAATGAAAACCGTATGTTGATTAGGGAAAGCATATAATGTCAAAGCAAATTTCAACATTTAGTTAAAATTGAAATCTCCACAGAAAGAAGATATGTTGATTCAGATTGATGTTAGAATATGTTGTTTAACATCATTTGTCAGATGTTGTTTCAATTTTTTAAATAATTACTCATGCTAAGTAAGTTGAAACATGCACAATTTGAAATTAGTACTTTAATTTTATAATCAGTAATAAGATCTTTTCTCTGGAAGGAATAAAAATCTCTCCATTGAAATCAATAAAATACTAAAAACCATACAATTTTGATTACCTTTTTTTCCCTACTTAGTAATGCAAAAATAAATTATTGTTTTTGGAAATCAAATGTTTTTCTAACCATGTTTTTTTCTTTAATTAAACTGTATTCTTTAGAGTGATCAAATATAATTAGCAGTAAAAGTTTTTAATGGAAAACAAAACTGCAGCCCCCAAAAGTTTGCTACATATTTTGTTTAAATTGCACAGATGCTCCAGGATTACTGTATCTCTATCACAAGTACAATGGCTGCCTTCACCCCACACTGCCCACCCCCATATTTCAGGAGTATTTGGGTGATTTGGGTGATTCTGAAGACTTCTGCTCTAATTAAAATCCACTCCTCTTCTTCCAAAAAACCTTAACACTTAGCTGTTCAAATATTTTATAGAATTGTTCTTCAAACAGCCCATTTGGTATCATCATCTAATAGAACATTACCCTGGTATATTTGTTTATTAGTAAGTGACCAAAATGAGAAGGAAAAAAAAGTGCCTGTGCTGGACTCATTGACAGCTAGGTGATATAGCAAGTCTTCTGTAATTAATTGTGAGTGAAAGGGGGTTTGGTTTTGCAGCCTCGTAAAAGTTTTCCCACATGGCTGAACCCTCGGTCAAGAGACGTTAGGCAACATTAACTGCCTGCACATTTCTGCAAGGCTCTAGAGAAACGACTAGGCACTAGGGCTCCAATCCTGAGGACCTTGGGACATAAGACATCAGCGTCTACCTTTCATCTTATCTGAGATTTGGAGTGGGTTCAGACCACAGAGCCTCCTTAATTCTCACTAATTCATTTGCTTTCCTGATTCACTTGGCTTGGGATAACCTGAGAATGATAATGAACCTGTGAGGGGAGCTCTGAGTCCCTTGCCTTTGAATGTGCTTGGCATGGATTGAGGGCTTTCTGTGAATCTTGCAAAAGGAAAAAGAATCTTATTAGCACTGATTACTAGTCATAAGGTTTCCTCAAATTGCTCTTCTGTTTTAACTCTTGCTTGCTTTCTGCCAAGTAGAGCCATGAGTAGAAAAAAAGTTAGATGGATGTTTCTGGAAGCTGGAGTAATAGTTTAAGGTATGATTTATACCAAATCCAAGTAAACAGCCATTCTTATGTCACAAAATCAACCTTTTAGTGTTTCCCACTCCTTTCTGTAGCTCATGCTGATTTACTTTTGCATGGACGACTTTCATTTTACATGGATAAATACACTAGTATTAGAGAGAGATTTTCAAAAGCATTGTCTTTTTACTCATTTTCAAATTTAATTTATGCAAGAGTTATTAAGTCTACAAAAATTTCCTGTGGCTTTGGAAGCCTATAGAACTGGCACTTTCACTATTATAATATGATAGAGGTAGTAATGTGTGCTTGAAATTAGAAAGTCAATGAATGAACTGGGCCAAGTAGTATGTCTTAGTAAAGGGAAAAAAAGGACAATTTGGGTCTACTGTTATGGTGAACCTGACCACTCTTTAGAGTTGGAGATACTAAACCACTGACCAACGTCCCTTTGTTGGATTATAATTGTGCTCTCACAGGTTGAGTTGCACCGAAGATGTTTCCATGCACATGCCAACTGAACTCACATGCAGCAACTGAGATGAAATAGATGCACCAAGGAGCAGAACAGGGCTCAACTTAAGAATTAGACAGAGCCTTTGGTGTCAGGCGAAGAGCTATCATATTCTAGTATGTTACAATCGTGTATGACCTTTGATGTCAAGTGCTCTTCTCCCATTTGGAAACTACCCTAGCAAGATTTAAAACTCCCTCAATAATCCGACTGATAAGAGCAACCCCTAGCATACATGTGATATTCATAAATCTGTAACATAGGTAGTAAAAACACCTTAATTACAAGTTGTTACCTAGTTTTTGAATATACGTAATACTAATATGCTCAAGTAAACAAGAATCTTAGAGCTCATCATAGAGTCCACCCAAAGGCTTTGAAACATAATAAATCTGGATATGTTTAGAAATTTTGCCTAACTCAAGTAACATTGATAGAACTAAGAGGAGAATATAATTATCATATTTCAAGTTCAGTGTTTTCTTAGACAATGTATACAGAATGCTAGAATTTTCATACAGACTGTTTTGACATTATAGTGTGCATAGTTAAATACTTAATGCAGATGATCAGAATTGCAAGAGGTAATCTCTCCTCCTGATCCACACCACTGAATCTTGCCATCCACTTCCTATGACCTCATAGCTTATATCTGTTTAAATGTTGACTGTTTATAAGGACACCCTTGTGTTCCTTCAAAACTAGAGAATGCTTCCACTTACTAAGTAGAGATCAGAGATCAAATTTTCATTCATTTCCTTTCTCTACAAATCTCTATTTCTCATCTATTTTCTTAGCAATGCTACTTGGAAAAATGTGGCAAATCTTTACTACGATTACAATTTCTTTAAGATTTATTTTTCTTTTTATGAACTCACACACTCAGTACAATTCCATGATACCTGTGGTTAGAAAAATATGAAAATTTATAAAACATGTAAATGCTCCCATCAAAAAGATGGTCACTTTGGACATCATAGAATAGTAAATAAGAATGTGTGGTTGGGAGCTGATGAATCCCCGGTCCCCGTGTTTCTCATGACCTTAAGCAAATCTCAGTTTTCTCTTGTACAATTTGTGAGGCTTATAAAGTGTTGTCATAGCACTTGACACATAACAGATACTCAATAGGTATTAGCTAGTATTGTTACTAGTAATCAGTGATATTGCTTTTCTATTGTATAAATAATAAGGAAAAAAAGGAAATATTAGACACTATAAAGCTAAAGTAAATGGGAATTAAACTCATTTGGGGACTATACTAGACAAAAATGAAGAAGGGAAAGGTGGACATTGTCATGCCCTGAATAGGTGACTTTTGGAAGCAGGTTCTAGTGAAATAACTTTGTTAATTATGGATTTGTGTCAGGTGAGGGCAACAGAGAGCTACCCAACCAGGGAACTTTAATGGTGGGGGTGCAGGTGTGTGTGTATGAATATGATTGATTTAACAACCCCTATGTGGCCAAACATGGACTCAGATTGGGACACAGTATCTTTATGGGGCCCAAAAGAAATGTAGAAGCTCAAACAAACCAACTCACCCAGCAAGAGAAAGGAGGAAAACAGAAATGGAGCTAGAATGGACTGTGGTCAGATGGCAGCAGGCACAGTTAGGGAGATTGCCCAGAAAGCATGTCCATGACCCTTCCTGAGGCAGCTGTTCAAGGCTTCCCAGCTGCACCTAGACAGCTGTCAGTGGCCTTTATGAAGGCTGTGATGACTCTATGTTTTAATATGCACAGCTGTGGAGGCCGTGGGAGTATCTAGTAAAAATAGCCCACCAAGAGAAAATATGATTATACCTGAACTGAACATAAAATTTAGGATGCCTATTCAGGAAAAGTTTAAGAAACTAACGCCAGTTTAGGTCTCCATTTATATTGCATGTTCTCACTGAAATTCTATGTGATTATGCATCTCATTTATGGATATTATTACCCCTATTTGGAGGTGAAACTAAGGATAAATAAATTGAGAATGGGAAGATGACGCAGTTAAACATACTTGCTTGCAACAATTGTTGGCTTAGGTTCAGTACTCAAGCCACCCACGTAAACCAGACCCAAAAAGTGATGAAAGCATGTGGTTTCATTTGCAGCAGTGGCAAGAGGCTCTGGTGTGCAAGTAAAAAACTTTAAAAGAACACACATGCAACTAAAAAATTAACAAATAGAAATATATATCAAAGAGCATATCAGTCAAAAATGCAAGAACCTTATAGAAGTAGGCATCAGCCCGAGAGTCTGATGTCATGGTTCTGCACATCCAACCTTACTTCTTGAATTTAAAGCCATGAGTTCTCCAAGATACAAAAATAAAACAAACAAACAAAAAAAAACACCATTTAATAAAAGTATGAAAGAATCAAAGAAGCCAAATGAGTGTTTAATGCTACAGAGATTTTTAGGAATCAAGACTAATAACATTGTTAGATTTGATAATTGGGAAGATATTAATGACCTTGAGGAAAGAAATCCATGAATCATGATGAGGATGCAAGCTGAAAGCCGGAGATGGAGAGGCAACAGTGGCTGGAAGTGAGAACCTCCCTTTGGGAAAGTTGACAGTAAGGAAAGGACAACTTTTTTTATTTAATGATTTTTTTTAATTTTGCTATTTATTTATTTACTTATTATTTGGAGAAAGAGGCAGAGAGAGACAGAATGGGTGTGCCAGGCCCTCTAGCCACTGTAAATGAAGTCCAGATGCATGAGCCACCTTCTGCATCTGGCTTACATAGGTCCTTGAGAAGTGAACCTTGCTCCCTTGGCTTTGCTGGCAAGTGCCATCTCTCCAGCCTGGAAGGAAAAACTCTGAACACCAACAACTAATCATCTTGTCATTGCTGTTGCCATCATGCATTTTTCATTGTGGTTGTCCTTGTTGTCATTGTCGTTGTTGTTGTTGGGAGACATGAAAATATTGTGAGCAGTGATGATGATGGAGACACTAGAAGTCAATAAACATTTAAGAAAAACAAAATAATTACAAAGCACATTTATGTGGTCTAGAAAGAAAAGAGAGAGCTAAAAGTATATAGATTTTTTTTTTTTTAAGTAGTAAGAAGTATAAAGATGCCTGGAAGTCAGTGGAGTGCGATAGGAAATAAGAAAATTTCTACTGGATATCATGACAGTTAATCTTAACTGTCAATTTGGTTTGACTGGGAAACAGCTGGGAGATAGGTAAAGCACATTTGTAGGTGTGTTATGAGGGTATTTGCCGAGAGGATTAGCTAAAACAAGAAGATTGCTTGCTCTCAATGTGGTAGCATCAATGCCTAGGCTAGGTGTCCAGAAGGAATAGAAAAGGGAAAAGGAGGAGACCTTATAAAAAACAGGTTTCCTCTCACTGCCTCTGGCCATGCTGAGGGGAAAGACACAGCAGCATATGCAACCACCATCATGTTCTGCCTCATCACAGTCGACGGTCGATGGATCCAAAAATATAACCTGAAAGCTTTGAAGGCAAAAGCCAAAAAAAAAAAAAAAACTTTCTCCTTTAAGTTGCTCTTCTCAGGCATTTTGTCACAGCAATAAAGAAACTGACTAACATTGAAAGATGTCTTTGATTAATCAAGTAGAAGACAAAACGAGCTGTTTATGTTGGTGAGGGAGATCTCAGGGTTTAAATAGAAGAGATGGATGAGTGACATGACAGAAAATCTGGAGGTACACACTTTTTTAGTATCAGTGGGCAGGACACATGAAAGAGACACAATCTCTTTATTAAATAAATTTGGTACTGGACAATCCTGTATGTGTTGAAAGTTGATGGGTCAGAGCTGGTATAACTAATCTTGCTGGGTTCATCACAGTCCACCCAATAAATGAATCCTACAACAACCTCAGTGTGAGATTGACATGCTGGTTATAAAGTCAACCTTTATCTTGCTTCAGTAAGATGTGCTATTTAATATTTTGTGTTAAAATCGGGATGTCTAAAAAGGCTGCAAATGTCTTCTCCTTCCACCATCTTCAGAACAAATGATTGGGCTTCAATTTCCACAGCTAGAGTACAGCAGACTTGATCTCCCTGCCTACACTGCACTGCTAAGTAAAACAAAAGCTTACCAGTAAATCTACGCATGTTGGGGGAACCATGAAGCTTTACAGTATTTACATTGAGGGAATCTAAAAATTTATTTGACAGGAATGTTTAGTAGACTGATAATTCCATTTGGTCACAGGCAAAAATAAATGATGTATAGATTAAGGACTCAAAGATGATATGGAGTGGGCACAATGTGGTTGAGCATCTGTTTCCTCATCTTAAAATAATCTACACCAAATCATCTGTCTTGTATGTATAGTGTTTTATCTAATAACTCAGTCAACATTCACAGTTGACTGATAAGGAAAACACAAAGAACTTTTATCAGTGTATAAACCCAGGTTGCTTAAAGTCAGTATTTCAAACTCAATCTTAAGGAAGAAGAAAAAAAAAAAAAAAAAAAAAAACCACTTTCACAGCATCAATGCCATTTGTTCAATGAAATTTGGGTTTCTGAAAGTTATTATGCAGAAATTTTAGAGATGTCCATGGATTCAGGGTTTGCTCACAAACCTCTCTATGGAAGCACATGTTGGTTTTGGACGTGTACACAGAGAGCAAAACAACGAATCAATTCTGTGCAAAAAAAATCAATTGATTCAATCAAAATATCAAACAGGCTGTTTGCTGTCATGAAGATCAAACTACTGTTTGACAGAACTTTTACTTTCTAATCAATGGTATTGATGTCTGTAAACACTGTCTTAAGTTTACTAGCCCATGTTCTTCATACAAAAGAGGGCTGAGTTAGTAATCATTAAGTAATTTATCAAGAAAGCATTCCAGAAAACCCAAAACTTCAGGCCAGCATTTCAACTTCCATTTTGTAGCTCTTTCCACAGCTAATTTCTTCCTTATTAACAACCTTCTTAAAGGAAATCCCATTGTCATGTGGTGTTATTTATTATGCAATATAGTGTACCTCAGGCAAAGTTGTCATCCTACTAAACAGTATCTCGTGTCTTTAGCCTTAAAAGTAGTAGATTTTAGCCTTCTTTTCTTTATACTAATCCTTCATCTTTCTTGACTGATATGTCTAGAATTTGTAACAGCCATCATTATTCAACTGCCAGCTGTTTTCAGAGGAGCTGTTGCTTTAAGCTCATTATTTCTTGCAATTGGAGAATCTGCAGAGTTTCTCTTTACAACACGCAGCAGCCAGCATGGGACGTGTGTACAGATGAATGGTCGGGTTTGTCCTTCACAGTCTCTTTGTACCCAGCTTTGCCCCAGAACTGCCGCATGTAATGAGCAGTAAATGCATACCCACATGCCATAAAAGTGTATGGCGAAGACTGTAAGATAAAAATTGCTAAAACAAAGACCAGCTTCCTAAATAAGCTGTTATAGAGCCACATCGCTCCACAGAGTTCCCTACTTGCCTAAGAGTTCAAGGATTATCCTGACTCTCCGGTAATTAGTTTCCACAAAACTTTCTTAAGTCAAGCCCAGTGGATTGAGCAGCTACCCTTCAAGAAGTGTTGTGTGAGCTGCACGTTGGAAGATTTCAAAGCAAATCTCAGAGTGGATAATGAAAGCACCAGCATGCAGATTGTGGGGAATGTAGGTGAAGACTCCATGAATGGTGTTAGTTTAAAGGGCCTTGTAAGCATATCCAGGAGGCACTGAGTTACCATCAGAGAAAAAGAAGTCCGTCCCCCATCTCATTCTGCAACTCATTACTTAACCACCTGTAAGAGGGATAGGTATTCCAGAGTTTCAGAATACAATTTTCCCAACTTTAAAAATGGAGTGTTGGTTGAAATATCAAAAATGTAACACTTCTGCTAATCCAGAAAGTCTATTCTGGGAATGGAAATAATAATGGGGAGTGAACATAAGTGATGGCTAGGTAACCAAAATAAAGTATTTTCACTCAGTCTCTTTTTCTTTTACTTAGGTGCAAGCAAATCTATGCAACACTCCACCATGTTATTATCTGGGCATGTGCATTAGGCACTGTTAATGCTTTTGTTAAACCAAAGAGGAGCCAAAGAGGATTAGTTATCTCAGCTGTAAATATCTGTGTTACAGAAACCCAGCTGAAAAAGTCATGGTTTCCTCCCTTTCTACCATCATTCCTATGGCTAAAATCAGCATGGTTCTATTGAGGTCTAAAGGATGAAGATGTATTGTCACTGACCCCTGCCATGCCAATACTCAAGTGTGCCACCTGTGCTTATCTGTGGTAACTTGGGTCTCAAAGCATTGCTAACAATTCCTTAGGTTCACCTGAGTAGCTTAAAATTGTGGTTATCACAAGAAATCCTAATCCTAGCTCTTGCATTTAGTAACAAGGAAGAAAGCTAATATACTAAATAAACAAAGGCGTTATTATACCCTGAGCCATAGGACATTTAAATATAAGAAGACAATCAGAAAATAAGTACTTTTAAGCTCCCAGCAGGAGCACATGCAGCTGCTATTAATGTTATATGCGTCGCAGCATTGGAAGTTGGAAGATACTTTATTATAGATGTTGCCACCATATATCATTCTATTTTAAAAATAGATCAGTAAGATGCTCTTCCTTTCAAGCTATTTCTGTGCTGCTTTATACGCAAATTTTTTTCAGGATTCTATTTATCCTCTAACCAATTCTTTTAAAGTTGAAAAGCAAGGATTGTCCCACTTTTCTAGGACCCTGTGAAAGAAACAGCAAGCTGTAGTACTGTGGCTACTTCATGCCTCTTTTCTATGAAATTAAAAGGCCACATGCCAACTAATGATGTTGGTGGTAGAAAACACCACTAATGAAATAGTTTAGGTAGATGTTATTCTAAGCAATTAATAGCTAAAAGTGTGTTTAAAAAACCTAATATATGAGTCACTAAAATGACATCTTCCTTCTATTTTTAAAAAAAATATTTATTTACTAATTGCTTGATTGCTTGACTAATTGATTTCCAAGTAGAGAGAGATAGAAGAAGAAGATGGAATGGTACCAGAGGCTCCAGCCACTGTAAACCACCTCCAGAAACATGTGCCACCTTGTGCATCTGGCCTTATGTGAGCACTGGGGAATTGAACTTGGGTCTTCAGGCTTTGCAGGCAAACACCTTAACTGGTAAGCCATTTCTTTAGTCCTCTATTTTTTATTATAATTTATTATAATTGAGATTATTGTAGATTCACAGCCATATGTGTTTATAAGAAATCTTTCAGAATCTTGAGATTCTACCTTACTCCAGTAAGGATGGTAATAATTTTTTTAAAAAATCAAACAACAACGAATGTTGATGAGATGTTGGAGAAAAGGAACCCTTATTCACTGTCTGTGGGATTATAAGCTTGTACAACCGCTATAGAAATCAATTGAAGATTCCTGAAAAAGGTGAATATAAAACTACCAAAAGACCAAGTTATTCCCTTACTTAGTATTTATCCTGAATGCTCCATACTTCACTATAGATATATTTGCACAACCATGTTTATAGCTACTCAATTCATTTGGCTAAGAACTGGAATCAACCAGGTGCCCATCATTGGGTGAATAGATAAAGAAGTGGTACATTTACACAATGGAACTTTACTCAGGAGTAAGAAAAAAATGATACAATGAAATATATAGGAAAATGGATGGACTTAGAACAGATCATACACAGTAAACACACACAATGACAGAATGAAAAACACCACATGTTCTCACTCATTTGGGGTTGCTAACCTGGATCAGCTTGAATTGCTGACATAACTGATAGGTAACTTGAGGCCCAGATAACAGGGATGGAAGAGTTTGGGGGGAGGAAAAGGAGAGTATGGGAGGAAATAAACACAAAACTAAACTCAAAATGAACTGTTACCATAGAAACTTTTCTCCTTGAAGGCAGACTAAAAGACATAACCTTCACCAGGAGTATAGGGGGAGCATCTGAAAAGAAGGGCCCTGGAGAGGGTGGGATGAAGCCTAACCTTAAAAAGTTTTAGTTCTGGCCTGTAACTCACAGTACCAGCAATTAGTACTATCTACAAGGGCCCCAAAACAAGACGGGCTTTCTGTCAAGCACTTGATTACCCACCTGAGGTAAAAGGAAAGACCATACTGCTGAAGATACCATATGCTGCTGACATCTATATTATTTGGCTAGTTGTCCCCATAGAATAAAATCATATAAGCATATAATAAAATTACATATCCACAAAGTTGACACTGATATCATCCACTATTGTATACAGATCTGACCAATCTAATTTGCACTCACTGCGTTGTCTTTTTTATGTTATAAAATCTGGTGTTCCAATATTAAGAGCTCAGAGAATGTCAGGGGTAAATATCATTTGGTTCATGATCAGCAGCTGTTTTCCTAGTTTAGAAAAATTAGATAGTTAGTAAAGTAGTTAGTTAATTTGATCATATTTCTTTATAAGAACTGACTCTCTGGGGGGGTGATGGCAACATAGTAAAAGACCAAGACAGATGTTAGACAAGAAGACTCAATAGCTTACAGCAGCAAAGCTTACTTCCCTTTCCTTTAGAAACTGGTGCTTTGAACAACACTAAAAACAATATGTGAAAGATCTTAAAGTTCACTTCTTTGTGCTGCAATGGGTGGAATGTTGTCATTATTTTTATTGAGTGCCCCCTGGGTATATAGTTTTATATGAGCAGAAAGAAACACTGTTTTCTGTGTAGAGACATAAGGAAGAGACAAAATCTTGAATTTTTGCCTGAATACTATCACTGATTTGCTAAATATAATCTTTAAATGACCCTTTTTTTTTTTTTTTTTTTTTTTTTTTTTTTTTTTTTGGTAGGGTTTCACTCTGGTCCAGGCTGACCTAGAATTAACTATGTAGTCTCAGGGTGGCCTCAAACTCACAGCAATCCTCCTACCTCTGCCTCCCAAGTGCTTCAAATGACCATTTTTTATCTTCTCTTTCACTTGTGCCACCTGGGCGTTAAAAACTATCAGGTGTATTGAAACATAGAATATTGTAGTGAAATAGCATAGAATAATTCAATTCAACTTTTCCTTTGCTTTTAGAGTGTTTATGTTCTCAGACATAAAACCAGTGGGATAATTTAACAGTAAATGGTTACTTATATGTACTTCCTAGTTTAACTTATTGCCTTACTCTCAAAGAATCTAAGGTATGCAAACTAATTTCTCTAAGTTGCAAATGAAGACACCAAGTCTTAGAAAATTTAAATTACTCAAGGTCATACAATGGGTAATAGACTTACCCAGACCATGATTGGTTTTACCATAACATCCACTCCTTGCTCTTATTTGCTACATTATAATCCCCACTCCACCTTACTCTCTTCTACAGTGAAATAAAGAAAACATGATAAATATTGTCAAGGATCTTCAGCCCTGTTCTCTGGCCAGTCATTGAGATGCTTCTAGGTTGTATGAATGCTACACATGATCTGACAGAAACCTAGTAATCTGTAAGGAACCAAAAAAAAAAAAAAAAATTAACTACTATAAGAAAACTAGAAAAAGACAATCCAAAAAGACAAATAACAAAAAAAAAAAAAAAAAAGAAAGAAACAAACAAACAAACAAACAAATCTGACAAGAGTAACTCAGAGCCCATTATTTTAAAGCAAAATTCTGGTGCCAGTTAATTTTTTTTTAAGACAACTCCAGTGAATGGCAAGTCATTTGCAGACCACTTGATAATCAGCAGCAAGAGTGAAGTAGAGTCTTTTACCAGGCTAAGACCAGAGGGGAACAGAACAGTAGGCACATCCACATCCTATTCTTTAATCCAGAAACACTGCACTCATAAGTCCTTAGAGGCCTTTCAAAAGCTAGAAGAAGAATCTGAGCTGGTAGTCTTCTGAGACACTGTGCAGAGAACAAAGCTCTGATGGCGTCAAATTGAGAGACCCTCCCCAACAAAGAGCTAGTAATAAATCTCAGGAGAGACACCCACAGCACAGGTGGATCTCTGGGCACACACATAAAAATATCTTCATTCCCAAGCCATCAAAATTCCTGCCTAAAGAGCCTTCATTATAAAAGAAGGTAAGTACACTTCTGTCAGACTCGGGACTGGCTGCCTGCAGCCTCCAGAAGTGGGAGGAAGGAGTCCACGCAGCATGGGATGTTTGATGAGTAACTCAGCAGCAAACGGAACCTCATGGCCAGAGCCTGCTGGTGTGCACGCCCCATCTTATAGAGAGACAGATGGAGGTGAGGAGTGGGGGATGGCTTCCAGTGCAGATGGGGTGCTGAAAAGGTGGCTTGTTAATAACACTGCTGCTCCAAGCAACTTCTTGTCAGCAGTCAAAGTTTCAGGATCATGGACTTGTGGCTTCTTGAAAATTGCTGCGGGACTGACATAATTCCTAGTGTAATTCCTGGTGTAGTTCCAATAAAAAACGAGAAAAGTCTTATAGCACTGCAAAGGGCCAAGCTAAGGCCAATGGGATGAAGTGACTGACATTTGATGAAATTTTACATCTGGACTGCCAGGATTCATACTGTTCCAAGAATCAAATTCTTTGTTGACAACCATGTTAACCATATCTTTTCTTTCTTTAATTTTCAGTAAAAGAAAATAATTTGAAAACAGTTTATTTTTAAGTCCTTTTATAAAGATTTTTAAATCATGTTGCAAAATGATGTGAGAACAACCAAATTTGTTGTGGGAGTGGTTCATTTTCAGACAACCTACCAGTCTAGAGTACTGAAGTTTTTATACTAAAAATATTACTGAAATATGATTGATAGGAAATCAAATAGGAAAATAAATTTGAGCATTATTAGAATTTGACAATGTAGGCTGGAGCAATGGCTCAGTGGCTAAGCCATTTGCCTGTAAAACATAATAAACTGTGTACAAAGTGGCACATGTGTCTGGAGTTCATTTGCAGGGGCTAGAAGCCCTAGCATGCCCATGCTCTTTCTCCTTGGAAATTATATATATACATATGATTTGACAACTTTAGCTTTTCTCCTCACAAAATGATAATATTCTTTACTTTTCAAAAGGCATATCATAATAAACATGTATCATGTCTTCCTTGGATAACCTATACTGAATAAATATCTTACTAAAACCATTTTACTGAGAAATTGCAGAATTGACACTGAGCATGACATTAATTTGTAACTATTTTATGGATCCTACAAAACGGACAAAGCTTAGTTTCTGGAATTGCTTTAAAAGAGAGCTTCCTTTTGTCAAAAATTAGACACTGATATACATATATCACTAAACTGCAGGGTGTATCCATGGTTTCTCTTCTCCAGCCCTCCCATTCTCTCTTTCTAGTAGTATGACCCTGACTAAATGGGTAGTGCTACTAGAATGCTAGAGATTTATGTCTGTCCTCAAGGCATACAGGACAGCTGTGAGTGTATGAAACCAGGAAGAAACACTTAAGGTGGAGTGCTCACATAGGACAACTTCAGTGTTAGTTATCCTGTATTTACCTTCTCATTGGTGGGATAAAGTACCAGACAAAAAGAAGATGATGGGAGGAAAGTTGTTTTATTTATTTAGCTTTCTCATTTTTGAATTGTAGTCTCAAGGGGAAGCTTCATGACAGCAGGAGGAAGCATAGCATAAGCAGAGGCCTTGCATTACCTGCACCATAGTAAGACAGTGAGCCCAAGTAACAAGGACAAGCTAGGACTAATCAACCTCTAGGTCTACCCTCAGCAACACACCTCCTCCAGCAAGGCTCCACTTCCCAAATTGCCATCAGCTCGAAAACAAGCATTTAAAACACTTGAGTCTATGGGGGACATCTAATACAAACCACCACAGCATATGAATAACTTGACTTACTCAAATGAGTAAGTCATTTGAAAATGATATTTTAAACTTGTGACAAATTTATGCTATTAATAAATGGCTGAGATAGGAACAAATATAGTGTGTACTGAGTTCAAACACCGCTAAAGCAAATGCTATCAGTCGAACTTCACAGTGGAGCATCAAGTAGCACATGAAATGAACTGTAAAACGACCATATCCATGTAAAGATTTTAACCTACTTGAAGACTGACTCACCTTGGTAAAACTAAGCTCCAGAAGGCCTAGTAAAATATGGTGCTGCTGAAGCTTAACTTAGGTGATTGCTTCAAGTACAAGTCTTCCCTGCTTAGTTCTCTGTTCACATCAATAGACAATGATTCAAAGACTCAAGTTCCAATCATTTCATGGCTTGGTATCTGTATAACCTGGAATTTGGTTTTTACACTCTCAGAACTTCAGTGATTTTGTTGTCAAAATCTTGATATCATTGGAAGTATAAAGTGAGATAATGGAAATTACATGACTGTGATATCTGTAAAGCATTATCATATACATATTGCTTAAACTCATTAATAGTAAGAATTAAAGCTAAAAAATTTGCCCCTACAAGTATATGTGCATAAATTTATATGATCTTAGCATTGCCACTATCTCTATCAATGGGAGTGATTCCTTTGTACTTGTAGAAATTATTCAATTGGACAATATGAGATGAATGGGCTTTAAGGTAAACAAATAAAGGTGATAAACATCATGTTAAAACTGAGATAGCATCATTATTCCAATTTTGCAGATTAAAATAAATTCCTGAGAGGGTTAAATGTTTGATCAGTGTTCATTACAGTAAAAGAAACAAAATATACTGAAAACCCAAGTCAGACTGCATGCTCTGACCAGTACAAGAGTAATAAGATGATGACAGGCAGCTTAAACTGTCCCTGTCCTACTTAGATATAGGATGTAAGAGAGAAGCATTGCTTCCATCCCTAGCCCTACTTAAAAATTAATGCTGCCATACAAAACGACCTCCCAGGAAGAAGATAGAATCACTAGAGGAAAAAGAAAATCTCCACAAACCATCTTCAGGCTCCAGGCTAGTAGATTTTCCGTAGATGACTTTAGCCTGTCTCTGGGATCTATGTGGTGTGTTCCAGAGGTTCAGGGCTTGCAATGAAATGTTGCAAAAAGGAGAAAAGAAAGAAAAGCACACTCAAGTAAACAGCCTACCAAGGTATGTTATTGAGCTGTAAGACAAATAGACTTCTTTTTAAAAAAAGCAAACAAATCTTCATGTTTTTCTTTCATTGAATCTTTCATTGCCTTTCAGGTGGGGGAAGGGTCAGAGTTAGAAGGGAGCAGGGGATGAAGGGAAGAGACCAGAGTCTTCCTGTTAAGTATTGCTGCTAATCTGCTCCCTGCTGCCCTCTCTGCCACTTAACAGAGTGCCAGGGATTGGAGCCAGCCCATAGAGAAGAGCAAAGAGCAGCACATAGAGAAGAGATGGAAAGAACAAAGGAAGAAGCTGATATTGTGGCTGGAAAAACCTTGTTTGTGGCATCAGTATTTCCAATAAACTCCAGCAAGTCCCCAGTTTAGGTTGCTATTCCATGCCTCTTTCTTTATGTAGATATGCACTTGTATTAATGTGTAACTTCTGTAGCTATATCTATTTCTCATTGGCTACATATTTATGAGTTATATGTTTCTTTTTATTGCAATCTTTGGGCATAACATTTTCTTTTCATGTTTAAATATTTCATTCCAAATGAGTCAAGTACCCCTCCACAAACATGCAATAAGTACGCAAGCACACACACACACACAAACACACACACACACACACACACACACACACACACACTAGATGATAAATGAATCAGATAAATTTATTTGTAAACAGCTATTGATCCACTGTTTTCTGCAGTGTTGCCACTTCACACAGTAGCGTTCAATCTATTTTGCTTCTGGACCTTTGGGTTAGCTGAAAGATGACTAAACTGGTGTGTGTCTAGAAGGGAGCCCATTAGATCTTTGTCCTGAAGACACTGAAAAATAATAGTGGAACCCCTGGCTGAGCTAGGATCACCTTCTCACTTGGGTGCAGGACTCATTCTTGCTTCATTGAAAGGCTCCTTCTTGGGATAAATCATCACACAGGAGTATCTATATGAAGCAAGCCTGGCCCAGCAGGTAATGTGCTCTACCAGTAAGCCACTGACTTGTTGACAGGCAGGGGTGGATTTCATTGTCTATGGGGATGGCAGCTTCCAGAGACTTCAAATGGAAGCCCCAGTGAAGAAAACTCCAAGACAGTAATTTTACCTGTCAGGAATACTGTGCCAGATAGATTTAGCAGAGTGGCCTGACAAGCCCTGTCTCTAACAGAGACTTCGAAAGCCCTGAAAAATCACCCCCATATTGTTTTCCTTGCCTTTTCTAACCATTCCTACCCAAGAAAACTCAGCCTTAAAATCAGGAAGGTCTGAGCAGTAGTACAAAGGGTCATCAGAAAGAGCATTTCTATGTGGAAGAAGCCCCCTTTATACCCAGAGGTTTACTTCCTTCTAGTCAGCTGTCTCCATTCAGAGCAAATCCCCAGAATCCTCTGGATTCCCCCGATGGTGAGCAAGCTGCAACCTAGCTCGTAACACATTGCACTGGGGAATTTTATAGAACATAAGAATTTCTAGAAACTGTTTTTCCTCTGGACAGAGATGGGGGAAAATGAAAGTCCTGAAAAAGAAGATATTTACTCTAACAAAAAGAAAAAAAAAAAAAAAAACTGAACTGAGCCTGGAGAGATGTCTTAGCTGTTAAGGCACTTGCCTACGAAACCAAAGACCCAGGTTCAGTTCCCCAGTACCCACATAAGCCAGATGCATATGGTGACACATGCATCTGGAGTTCATTTGCAGTGGCTGGAGGTCCTTGAGCACCCATATATATTCTTTCTCTCTTTCTCTCTTTCTATCCCTCTTGCACTCACACTCTCTCAAACAAATAAAAATAAAATAATAAAAAATAAATAACCTCACAAACACAAAAATATTTATAGCTTTACCCTTTTGGGAGAAGGGGAGAATTTAAAGACTTTGATTATTTTTTAAAAGTATAACTTCACAATGTTCAGCAAATAAAAATACCTCTATAAACAGTATTCAATGGGATTGTTTTTGTGATGTAAGTGAATTGTAACTGCTCTAGAGTTATATGGAGTATCTTCTTCCATTGAGTCAACCAAGTTCTGCCAATATGATCTATCTACTTGAACTTGGAGGT
Organism: Orientallactaga sibirica; assembly: GCA_036365145.1. Classification (NCBI taxonomy): domain Eukaryota; kingdom Metazoa; phylum Chordata; class Mammalia; order Rodentia; family Dipodidae; genus Orientallactaga; species Orientallactaga sibirica. The sequence continues at coordinate 53,646,496 of JAEOAD010000004.1, read as the reverse complement.
CCTTTTCCAATGCAGAAACTGTAATGTAGTGTCAGTATTTGTCTAAAGGCATTGTTGAAATATTTATAATGTATCAGCCAAGAGCTTCTCCTGCTGAAGTGTGTTCACTACCATGGTAAACTGTACCCTCAAATATGCTGATACGGAGTGAGCCTAAGCTCAGTAGATTTCGGAGAATCTGTCAGAAATGTGGCTCATGGCCATTGGTACCACAGTCTGGTGTGGAATCTGCCTGAGTTCTGTTCATGTTCTAAAATGTTCAGATGGACAGAATTCAAATACAATGGACTAAGTGTTTTTGGCAGAGGACATTTCAAGACAGCCTAACAGGCCATGACATGAGTATTGTTCACTTCATTTATCCAGATTTACAGTGGAAGAGAGCAGAAAGATCTGAAATAAGTGCACTCTGGGGAGAAAAGGAGCACAAACTTGATCAAATTTGTAGACACAAATGTGTAATTTTTCACCTATAGGAACAAATCTTGTTCTCTGCAATGGGACAACAGGGGAAAAAATACCCTGAGGGTAATATCACACTCACTGAAGGCTTCAACTTATAAAAATGAAAGCTCATTTGAAAGGAGAGTACTGGAACTGTCCACGTAGTCCCTGACCAAGATCAACTTCCTAGAGAAATTCATGTCCCATGCTCTACTAGGATAGAAGCAGGTTCCATCTTGACCTGGCAGTTGAACTCACTGCCATTGTTCACATGGTGCTGTTTTGCAGGCAAATAAGTTACAAAAATGAGGGGTGGAAGCTTATATCAAGGTTCCAGTCAGCTTCTGAGGCTAGACAATGTGTAGCAGGGTCAAGTTCCCTGAAAAGTCCTTAAAAGGACATGGTATGAAGACTAAGTTTTAACAGAGAACCCAGGATATTGGAGATGACAAAAGCAGTGGAAGATTCACCAAAGAAAGCTTCAGACATCAAGTGGTGAAGACCTGAGATGGAGACCACATGAGCGACACACAATAGACTTGAAAGGGTAGAGACTATTCAGACAATGGCACTAAGAGTGCCAGATGTTGTCTTGAGTTGGCTCAGTCTTTCCTTGTCATACCTCCAGTGTCTCTTTTGAAATAGGGATGTTGTCTCTATGTCATTGTGTATGTTGGAATTACATAATTTGTGGGATTGTTGTTCTTTGTTTTTCATGGTTGCCAATAGTTAAGAAACTGCAGGAGTCTCAGAAGAGACTTTGGAACTGTTAAGACTTTGGAGACCCTTAGGGATAGACTAAATTCATTTTGCATCATGCAATGTGCACAAGACTTTAAATGGTGGGGTAGAATGCTACAATTTAAAATAATATTTATTTGGAAAGTTGCAGGGGTCAGACTTCTGGTGGTTAATATTGATGGTTAACTTACTTGGATTAAGAAAGACCTAGGACATTAATGAAGCATATATTTGGGTGTGTCAGTCTGTTTTCTGAGAAGATTAACTGAGGAAGAAGATCTTTCCTGCATGTGGGCACTAGGTCATGAACTGTCTTGCCATCTATGAGTCATCACCAGATCTCTCAAGTCTTCCTCTGTTTCCTTCCCCATCACTACCACACTTGTCCAATTTCTATCATTATATCTCTATTAGTGATACAACCTCCTAATTGAAGGTTTTGATCCCTAGAGCCTATTCTTTCTCCTCCTACCCACAATAAAATGCAAATTTCACCATGCCACTCCTCTGCACAATTTTAGCACCTTACTTACAGAAAAATTCTCTGAGTCCCCTTTAAGTCATCTCACAATCTGGACTCAGCCTATCTCTTACAATTACTCAATTTAAATTTCCATGACACCTTAAACTTCAAACATACCAAATTAATTCATGTCCCTTAATCATAACATGTATTTACATGCTTCTATGCCTTTAATGATATTTTTCCACCTTAGAATGGCCACTTACACTTAAACATTTAATGTCAGAATTACTTCCACAATAGGCTGGGACTTTAACTCAGTAAAGTGTTTGCTTAGTATGCATGAAGATCTCGGTTCAACCCCTGGCACTACATAAGCCAGGGGTGGGGGATTATTCCAGTAATTCCAGAACATTGGAGGTAGAAGAAGCAAGACCAGGAGTGCAGGGTCATCTTCAATAGAAAGTTTGGGGCTAGCCTGGGCTACAGAAGATCCTGCCTCAAAAAATATGCCAAGGACAAAATTTCTTTCAAAAGCCATCCCTGAGTCTCAATCAAAATTACTTTTTCCTTTGTCTCACCACATATATGAGGTACATGAGCTTCTATTGAACACTTAGTGTTAAGGGCATATATTTCTGCCTCCTTACTACTCCCCAGCCAATCTCCAGGAAGACTCAATTAGCTTGGCATCTCCATGATGTAGCAAACACATGTTAAACATCTTTGTTTAGCATGCAATGTACAGAAGTGGTATCTAGCAAATAGCCTAAGGTAAATACACAATGGTTATTTGCTTGACTTTGACTAAACAGACTTGAAGATATGACACAGATAAGACTTTCTTTTTTCCTTTTCAAAGATACTGACTAGCTCGGGTACTTATGCATCACACCTCTTGCAGAGTAGTATTGATATTATTACTGATGCTATTATTCTAAGCAGCTATGAAATATAAGCAGTCATTTTCTATGTAAGAAAATAAATTTATTTTATGAATATTCAATTACCAGTAAACTATTACCTTACAATAAAAATCAGGAAAGTCCTTGAAATCATTGAAGCATCTTATTTTTATTTATATATCCCCTTTCCTCTTTTTAATGCATCTGTGTACGTGTGTTCATGTGTGAGTTCCTGTGTGTATCAGCTCATGTGTATATTCATGTGTGTACATGTGTTCATGTGTGTGTTCACATATATGTTTGTGTTAATGTGTGTATGTGTTCAGGTGCATATGTGTGTTCATGTGTGTGTTCATGTGGGTGTGGGTGCTTATGTGCATGCAGTTGCACATATGCATGTGTGCACATGCAGGTGGAGGCCAGTCAAAAATACTAGATGTTATTCTTGAGGAACTCTCTCCACCTTTTTTGGTTGTTTTGTTTTATTTTGAAACAGGGTCTCTTGCCACTAGGTTTAGATTGGCTAGCCAGAGAGCTCCAGATATCTGGGTCTCCACCTCCCCATCACTGAGATTGCAAATGTGTGCCACAAACCTCAACATTATTATGGGGGTTCTGGAGAATTAATTCATTCTTGCACATTAAACACTTTCTGGCTGATCTACTTCCCCAGTCCTAAGCATCTTATTTTTAAAAGACAAATGGTTTGTTCACCCACCTAGATAATCTCCCTATTTACCCTTAGGAAATGCAAGAGCTTTATAGGATAGTGATGAAATTCTGAATAAAAGCTTTAAATTACCTAGAAATGTAATATCAGTTAACTAGAAGTTTTCATTTCTCTTCCTAAGTATAACCTGGCCTCTATATAGAGCAAGATTCTTTCTCTTTTTGGAAAGCTTTTTGGCTGAACTAAGATCTAAGTATCCTGCCCTACTCCTCCAAATACAAGTGTTCTAAGACTTAGGATACTTGGTTTTCAGATCCAATATCAATTTAGTCAGGGTATCTCAAGGCTAGGATCTCATTTCATTATTTTTTCAATTCATATTTGATTCACTGCTAAGCTATTTTCAGTCATGCACATTGACCTAGATTCTCTCCCACAGTGTAAACTACTCCCTGGGAGTACACTAGGTACTTGAGGAAACTGCATTAACACTTTCAGGTACCATATGATAACTTGATTCCAAATTTCTTGAAAGAGATACTTCACAGGATATTAACTGATGCCTTCATATGTCAAAGTAGATTTATACGGGATCCCTGTGCTGTCAGATGGAAGACAGGGAACCCCCCCAAATTAGTACAAAACTCATTTGCTATGTAGAAAAACATGCAGATATTTAGGTAATAGGTGATTTTAGCACTTAACAAAAATTTAATTGTACATTATCATTTAGATTATAATAATAGAAAGGTTTCTGACCCAATAACAAGGTTAGTACCAAATGGCAATCCTGGAGCCAGGAGTGGTGGCACACGCCTTTAATCCTAGCACTTGAGAGGCAGAGGTAGGAGGATGACCATGAGTTCGAGGCCACCCTGAGACCACATAGTGAATTCCAGGTCAGCCTGGGCCAGAGTGAGACCCTACCTCAAAAACCAAAAAAAAAAAAAAAAAAAAAAAAAAAAAAAGGCAATCCTAATTTGAAGATCATAAATTAAGGTACTCTTGGGGCCCCTTCTTAGTCTCTATATCTGGTGTAACCCCCCCCCATTCTTCTTAGAGCTCATAGTAGGAGTTAGTTTTTTACTTTAGAGCAGCTGAGCCTTAGATAAAGTTTGCATTCATGTTTTTAGCCACATTGTAAATTAACAGGTAAATCTAACTCCAGCAAGAGTTGTTCATTGGAGTTGGTTCTTATAATTGAAGAAGCCAGGGGCAAATGTTTGAGCCATGGTTGGATCTGGGGGATTCAATGATGATCTCCCACGTCATTCAACTCTTCCTGGACTTCTCTACCTCTCAGCTCTTCTTCAATACCTGATTTCCTTTTCCAGGATATTCTTTCATTATTGATGGAGGCACTTGAATCTCCCTAGTCATAACAGCTTGGCAAAATGGAAGAAACACAGTGTTTCAGTAAAAGTCCCAGACAAGATTCTTAAGGAACTGGCTAGGGCCTTTTTACCTTCAGTATTTAATTTACCCAGTTCATGTCTATGTGGGAGAAATTGAGAGAAATAGTAAGAGATGCTGGTGAGGAGCTCACACTAGCAAGCCATTCTGCCTGAGCGAGAACTTAACTGCTCTTTCCTGCCAGTGAGATAAACATCCAGCCCCGAGTGAGTACTCTGAGAAAGACCACAATGCCCGTAGTGACAGGCTGGCTTTGTATCCCCACCCTTGGGATGGTAAAGGTGGAAGGTTAGTTCCACCTGGTTTAAGATCAGTGGAGGGAAAAAAAATCAAGAAACTATTTATGAAATTAGCAGGCATAAACCCCAGATTACTGCCAAATTGCTGTATGAAAAATAACTAAAATATATCTTATGGATAAATACAAAACAGAGTCTAGGAGAGATGTGGGAGATGTTCACACCACTCTTCCCTCATTCTGCTCTGTTTTTACTTATTTACTGGCCTGCCTCCCTCAATAAACTCAACTTCTCAAGGTCGGGGGCTGCTTCCAGTGAGACAAGGAGTACTTGGTATATAGAAAGATTTAAGGAATATTTGCTGATGAGGACAATATGACTCCAACTTTAGTATCTGACCATGCACAAGAAAATATCTATGGCTACTTCAAGAACAGTACAATACAGAAGGATCTACAAGCTCCCCATTGTTAAGGAGAGGAGAAGAAAAAGAAAATAAGAGGAAAAAGGAGGGGGGTAAAGGAAACAGAAATGCTCATTCTAATGCTTTAAAAAATACTGGTGACTGGATGATGGACATGAGTTAGAGCTTGAATTAAGTTAAAGCTGCTCATGGTTCAAATTTATTACCATCAAAAGAGCTATTTACTTGTTTCTTTGAAATATGCCAGTTGGTTTAACCCTGTCCCTAAACTAAAGTTTGCTTTCCCCTCCCCACTAGAGTCTCTTCTAGCCGGAAACAGAGGTGTACACAAAGGCTCATGGCTAGACTTGCCCTTTCAGTTTTTGTGGCGTCCAAGTTTTATGCCTCCAAAATAAATTCACTGTCTGGGATTATCAATTCAGTTTACAGCTTAACTTCTTTGTAAAAATCACCAAACAGAAGCTTCAATAAATATTTAGCTCAGAAACAGTCAAGAAAAAGCAAAATGTTCTCTTAGGGTAGTGTATAAACTGTTCCAAGCAGTGGAAGAGGTTATTTGCTAAATGTCTAAAAGAGTTAATGATCTTCCAGAAGGGAATAAAGATCAAACTCAGTGTCCTCCACGCAGCACTAATGGCCCGCTACACTAAATCTTGTACTCTTCCCTAAGTGATTTCAGTCTCTTGCTCTGCAATCCTGGAAGCAAAATTTTCCTCCTTTATAAGGGACAAAGGAGGAAACTACTTTAAGATTGCATTAAAACCATATGCTGCCCAGGAAATTCAGTGTTAGCACGCAGTAAATTACACATTTAGTCTGTTTGTTGTCTTTGGGTGTTGCCACAAACATATTACAGTATGTGGTACTACTTAGTGGCTAGATATCCAGTTCATGCCATTTGAAAAACATGTGTTGTATCAATGGTGGATTTCAGTTTCATCTTGGTAGTCCTCTCTACCCCCTGCAAGCTAGTTTAGATCATGACACATTTCTGGGTAAGTAGAACAATAAGCACTTTTGTGTAAATTAATTTAGATTTTACTCATTCCTCCACTTTGCAATGCAAAATGTAAGATTGTTTTTTCAGCCTAAATCCTATTGTCCATTAAAGCTGTGTATATAAATAAGACAGTTTATCTTTTTTTCTTGTGAGAAATGCTGTTTTATCTAACAGTCACTCCCCTCATAGTTCAGAACTCCACTACTCTAAATTAGGACACTTTATCTTAAGGCTTCATAATCTTACAAGACTATAATTGGAAAGTTTATAAAAAAAAAAAAAAAAAAAAGTCCTGCTTTGTAAGCTTGGCAGCTGAGATAGAAAGAGGGAATGAGAAGGGCTAGCGCAGAATTACACTATCACTGCTAGCCTGACTCCGCTTGACAGAGCCGTTTAATATTTTGACAAGACAAAATATAAAGCAGCATTTTATTCTGTAGAGACTTCACTAGACACAAGCATGGAAGTGCTTGTGATCAATAAAGTTTGCGGTGGAGAGTGATTTATTTACAGCAGGGTATTATGTAGAGAAAGTGCTGTGATATTTCCACAGGCTTTGACGGCATAATGGGCCCCTCTCAATCCTTACACGGAAGGGTTAGATTGTCATGGTTGCTCAGGCGGTATTCAAAACGTTATCTGATCAGCCTTAAAGACTTCAGAACGAGACAGATGATTAGTTACCCTAAACGATCCTCATCATGCAGAAATTGATGATTTAATATAGTCAATGACAGACGATTCCATTTGTAGTAGATAAAGTGTCTGCGGTTTGTATCAATCATAATAGAGTTATTATTGAGCATAAAAGAAAAGCATGTTTAATATCATTAATTCCAGATATGTCGCTTTCCACATCTGGCATTCATCCATAGACCAGAACCACTCCAGGCTATCATTCCTGCCTCTGCACTGGTGACTCCGGTGTGTTTTGTAATTTCAAAATGTTTTTCAGCACCTCCAGCTAGGCGCAATAACAGTTTACAGATTACCTATGTCATCACATTTTGACAAACTTCTCAATCTGATGTGACCTTCATCTTTAGCCATCTGCTTGCCTTTGTTTCTGCTCTTTTTTGATAAACCTCCAAAGCTTAAAGCTCTATACACTGTACTTCTAGGTCAACGTTTCACCTGTGTAAATCCAGAAACACATACTGCAGTGTAAAGATGGTGACCTAGGTTCAGGTCCCGAGGTACCCGACCCTCCCTCACCTTCATACTTATATTTTTCATCTTTCACGTCAAATGCATTTTGATTGTATGGAGCTGAAAGCATGCAATCAGAAAAAAAAAAAAAAAGAGAGAGAGAGAGAAAGAAAATGAGGCACATGTGGGTTTGGGATGAAGGAAGAGGAGAAAAAAGCATCTGCCAGTATGAAAAGTTGTAAAAAGTAGGAAAAATATATAATTTTTACACTCATATCACCTACAAGAAATGCAACAATGGGTAAAGGTATAAATAATGCAGAAGAAACCAGACATTTTTTGGAGGGGGAGGGAATTCACAGTTACCTGAAATGAATTTTGTCTCCTTTCTTTCTTTCTTTCTTTCTTTCTTTCTTTCTTTCTTTCTTTCTTTCTTTCTTTCTTTTTAATGTCTATTACCAACACCAACAAATGACCAGCCTCAAATGTTGCTCATTTATCTTTATGGAGGAAAATTCTTTCTTAGAAAAAGAAATGACTTTAACTCTACCTATTTGCCAATGCTTATCCAGAACTTTCTGAGTGGTGAAAGTCATTAGTGATTTCTTTATTCTTTTTTTTTTTTAATTTTACTAAGAAGTGATTTGTAGGAATGGAGAGATGGCTCAGTGATTAGCTACCTGCCTTCAAAGCCTAACAACCCAGGTTTTGATTCTCTAGTACCCATGTAAAACTGGATGCACAAAGTGGTACATGCATCTTGAATTCATTTGCAGTATAAGGAAGCCCTGGAATGCTTGCTCATTCTCTCTCTCTCTCTCTCTTTCTGTTTGCAAACAAATAATATATTAAAAAAAAAAAAAACAGTAGTGACTTGCACTTTTTCAAGTGCATATTGACCAAATATATAGATTACTTACTTTATGTTGGATATCAGTTAAGCACTAGGAGAATATATCAGTAAACCAAACAGACAAATATTCCTACCCTCAAAATGCTTACATCATACTGTTGGTTGCTAATGTAAAAGGTGTTGCAAGAAGTTACTTGAAAGTAAAACACACTAAAAACTTAAGAACAGGATCAACATAAGTGGTCCTAGGAACATGAAACAAGCGTTCTATCTTCAGAGGGGTTAGGTGTTATATGCAGGTAACCTGGGAAGCAGAGCATATTACCACTCCTGTATATATTTAGTTCAGCTAAATGCTATATCAAGGCTAATATATTTGTTTGTTCTTACTGTGTTGGTGGAGTGGAGTAAAAGAGGTTTATATTGTTTCAGGGGTAAACAGCAAGTTTTCAACTTTAGTTCTCATTGCCTCATCAGGTTGCCTCAGTTAACATGACTTCAACATAGTTAGTTTTATCAGACAAAGCCCCATATTTTCATGTTATCTCCCATTGATCATTAGTGAGGTAAACAACAAATCATCGGAGTAAACAGGTAGCCCTCCAATTATTCTGTTTAAAATATTGATTATATTTAAGGTGTGAATACTCATACGAACAGGGATTCACTTGCCAAATTAATATGATCAGAGTTATAAATATATGTTTATGAATAAATATGTTATAAGATCATGTTACATAAGAAGTTTGAGAAGTAAATTTCTGGAGTTCACATCACACTTTCTAAACTGTGCGACATCATCTCTAAATCTAACATTCTTGTTTCCAAAGTAGATGTTATATATGTCTTGCCTCTCATACACAGTGCATGAGGAGTGTATTTTCAAATGCATCAGCACCAAAAACAACAGAAACAAACAAACAAGACAGAATGTGATCTCATCAAACCTCAGCACACACATGGGAAACTAGATGGATGGAAAACTTAGGTGTCTCACTCAAGGTCAGTTTGTTTAATAGCAGAACCAGAATTAGGTCATTGTTCTCAATGACTGGTCTAGTGATCTTTCTCCTCCCTAAGATAATGTAGCAAAAATGCTTTGATAGGGGCGGTTAAGGCGCTTGCCTCCTAAACCTAAGAACACTGGTTCCAATCTTCAGCGGTTCCAATCTCCAGGTCCCACGTTTAGCCAGATGCAAAGTGATGCAAGGGCGCAATGCCACACTTGACCACAAAGGGGCACACGCATATGGATTTCCTTCGGAGCAGCTGAGAGACTGCTGGTGCGCTCATCTCTATCTGTCTTCCTCTCCCTCTCTCTCTGTGTGTGTCTCTCTCTCTCCAAAAAAATGCTTTGATAACTATGCATGCATAAAGGACATGGTCTAATATAATATGAGAATAAAGTGATGTGATCATTCTATATAGGAGTTCTATTTCTCAAAAACAAGCATTCCTGAATTCTTGACACAATTTCTGTCAAGAATTAAAAGGAAATTTAGGCAAGAAAAACTTTAAATTTCTGATAAATTTCTGATTTCATGCTTAATAGAGACTTTGATATGCATATAAGGCTGATTAAAGTTCATCAATGGTCTTAATGTTAGATAATGAATTTGATATATTAGCCCTTAATCTAAAAATTTCAACCTTCAGTAACAATATAATATTGATGAAGCTTTAAAATCGACAATTTTTGGTTCGTTTTATTTTTAACAACTTAAGTTCTAAATGTCTTTTGATGACCAAGTGTTCCCAAAACAGATTGCACATATCAGATACCTCTGTAATTTGAAAAAGATTTCTGGTGCATTGATGATTTAGCCTTGTCATGAAAATATGTGTAGTGGATGTGTCAGTAATCCTTTAACATTCAAAATGTGTGTGCCACATACACCCAGAACAGGTTCATAAAGTGACCATAGTGCTGCCTAATGTTAAAAATCAAGAGGTTTCTGAGTGGTGGTCTGAATTTGTGACCCTGTTGCTTTAAGTTTGTTTCACATTGGCCATGAATCAACATGTGTTTCAGGGTGTTTTAAATAGCCACACCTTTTTGCCTAACCAAAAATCACTGTGCTCACAATGACTATTTAAATTTGCTTTTAACAATATAATTGTAGATTTATAAGTAGAATAAATGGAAGCTATGGGTCTGAGGCTGTGGTTCTCTATTTCAGTTCACAAATCTGAAAGGTTAACAGCATCCATCATGAAGTTGGTCAGCCAGCAGAGAAACTTAACTTAGAACAAAAATTATGCAAGAAGTCATCCTGATGTATATGCAGAAAAATGTAAAAGGTTTTCCAATAAATTAACCACATCAGTACAATCATTACAAATAGCAAATAATAGTTCAAATGGAAATAGTAAGAGAAGGTTGTTTTAAATAGTTTTTGTTGCTCTTAAAGAAAGGAATACTATTCTGGTTGTTAAGATATTTCTAAGTCAGTAAAAACTTAAAGTTTTAAAAAAAATATTTTGTTTTTACTTATTTATTTGAGAGAGAGAGAGAGAGAGAGAGAATGGGCATACCAGTGCCTCCAGCCACTGCAAAGGAACTCCAGACACATGTGCCACCTTGTGCATCTGGCTTTCATAGGTCTTGGGGACTCAAACCTGGGTCGTTTGGCTTTTATAGGCAAGTGCTTTAACACTAAGCCATCTCTCTAGCCCTTGAAATTTTAATCTATAGATATTTCTTTTGTTATATGATTTTAGAAATTAAGACCATTTTTAAAACTTGTCATTTTATCAATTTTTTTGTGTATTGAAATGTGAGACAGGTTTTGTGTTTCTTATTTTGATACTATTGTTTATTTTTATTTTTGGTTTTTTAAAGTAGGGTATTGTAGCCCAGGTTAACCTGGAGTTCACTATGTAGTCTCAGGATGGCCTCAACCTCATGGCAATCCCCCTATCTCTACCTCATGAGTGTTGGAATTAAAGGCATGTGTCAAAACACCTAGTTTGATCTCTAATTTCTATAAAATTTTTTGTAATACTCTTTTTTAAAATTCATTTTTATCACATACTTGGTATGTAAACAACACATGTTGATACCATCCTTTCTCTGATCCCTGCCCCCTTTCTGAAGAGGCCTTCCTCATTGGGGAATGCAATCCATGGGTCATGCATTGTGGGGGGAAGCAGTTGGTTATGGTGGCAAGGCAATGTTTCTGTACATAATGTCACAATTTGTGGATATAGCAATCTTTCCACCCCCTCTTCTGCAAAATTCCCTGAGCCATGTTGGCTGTGTTTTAAGTCTACTTCACTGATGGGCTCTTAGGAGCCTCTGGATATCTGTTTTGGTAGATGTTGAGTGTCCTCCGTGTCTATCGCCTTCACCTTTGTGCTGACATCAATTGAGATGATCATGTGGTTTTTATGGTTAAATTTATTTATGTGGTGTATTACATTGACTGATTTCTGTATGTTGAACCATACCTGCATCCCTGGGATGAAGCCTACTTGATCAAAGTGGATAATGCTTTTGATGTGTTGATGAATTCAGTTTGCAGGGATTTTGTTTAGGAACATCTAAGTTCATCAGGAATATAGGCCTATAGTGTTCTTTTCTTGCTGCATCCCTGGTTTTGGTATTATGGTGATGCTAGGTTCATAGAAGAAGTTAGGGAGGATTCATTGATCTCCAAGTATGTGAAACAGTTTGAGAAAAATCATTTTCAGTTCTTCAATGAAGGTTCAATAGAATTTTCTGAGAAGCAATTTGGTCCTGGACTTTTCTGTTTGGGGAGGATTTTGGTTACCTTTTCAATCTCCATGGATGTGATAGGTTTCTTTAGGAGATTAATATGCTCTGAGTTTAGTTTTTGGTAGGTGCTATGTGTCTAGGAATTCATTTCTTCCAGATTTTTCAATTTTATGGAGTAGAGGTTGTGGAAGTATACCCTGATGATTCTTCCAATTTCATAGATGTCTGTTGTAATCTCTCCTTTTTCATTTCTGATTTTGTTAATTTGAGACTTATCTTTCTTTGCTTGGTCAAATTGGCCAGGAGTTTGTTAATCTTGATTATTTTTTCCAGATCTTCATTTCATCAATTTTTTAAATTTTTTTTATTTTCCAATTCATTTATTTCTGCTCTAATCTTGATTATTTCTTCCTTTCTAGAGCTCTACCAGTTGGATTCTTCTTGTTTTTCCACTGCCTTTAGGTTATCAGTTAGGTTATTAATTTGGGATCTCCATTTTTGTAATGAAAGCTCTTAGTGCTATGAATTTTTCCCTCAGAACTTCCTTCATTATGTCCCATAAGTTTTCGTAGGTTGTGTTTCCATTATCATTCAATGCTACAAATTTTACAATTTCTTTTTTGATTTCTTCCATGACCGATTCATTGTTTAAAAGTGTGTTATTTAGTCTCTAAGGGCTGGAGGAATTTTTGATGTGTCTCTTGTTAATTTCTAGCTTTAAAGCATGCTGCAGGAAGTAACTTCAATTTTCCTGACTTTATGGAGGCACATTGTATTGCCTAATATATGGTCGATTTTGGTGAAGGTTCTGTGGGCTGCTGAGAAGAAACTGTATTCTGTAGAGTTGTGGTGGAAAGTTCTGTAGATGTCCATTAGGTCTAGATGATCTATGATGTTGTTGAGTTCTCTTATTTCCCTGTTGATTTTCTGCTTGGATGATCTGTCTATTGATGACAGTGGAATATTGAAGTCGCCAAGTATGATGGTGTTCATGTTTATTTTTGTTTTATTGTCAAGTAGATTTTGTTTTCTAAAGTGTGGTGCACCCATGTTTGGTGCATATATATTTATTATTTTGATGTGCTCCTGTTGAATCATTCCCTCGATGAGTAAGATGTGGCCTTCTTTGTCCTTTTTCATTACTTTTGGTTTGAAATTGACTTTATCAGATATTAATGTAGCAACACCACTTGTTTTTTGGTTTTTGGTTTTTTTTTTTGTTTGTTTGTTTGTTTGTTTTTTTTGGTTTTTCGAGGTAGGGTCTCACTCTGGCCCATGCTGACCTGGAATTAACTATGTAGTCTCAGGGTGGCCTTGAACTCACAGTGATCCTCCTACCTCTGCTTCCTGAGTGCTGGGATTAAAGGCATGCGCCACCACGCCTACCTCACCCCTTTCTTTTTATTTCCATTTGCTTGGAATATCATTTTCCATCCTTTCCATCCTTAGGAGGTGTCTATCTTTAGTGGTGAGTTGGGTTTCTTGAAGACAGTAGATAGAAGGGCCCAGTTTTTTGACCCACCCTGATAACTTGTGTCTTTTGACGGGTGAGTTAAGACCATTAATATTTAAGGTTATTGCTGTGAATTTTGATTTAATCCTTGTCACGATGGGGTGTTTTATGGGGTTTTGTGCTTTCCTGTGTTTTGTGTTTGTTAAGCCTGGTCTCTTTTTGGTTATTGTGCTCTTCTTGTCTTTGGCTCTTGAGGTTGTTTTTTTTGGCTATTCTGTGTGGAGTATTCCCTGAAGCATTCTCTATAAGTTTGGATTTGTGTTCATATAATTATAGAGTTGATTTTATTCATGGAAAGTTTTCCTTTCACCACCTATTATAAGGGATACTTTTGCTGGGTAGAGTAGTTTGGGTTGGAAGCCATAGTTTTTAAGACTTTGAAGGGTTCCGTTCCAGGCCTTTCTAGCTTTCAGGGTTTCCCCTGAGAAATCTAACATAATTCTGATGTGATTGCCATTGTATGTAGGGAATTGTTTTTCTCTTTCTGCTTTTAGCACTCTCTCTTTATTTCCATTGTGAAGCGTTTTACCAATGATGTGCCTTGGAGAGTTTCTTCTTTGGTCCTGTCTGTTTGGTGTTTTGTGGGCTTTTTGAATCTGGATGGGCCTTTCTTTTGAGAGATTGGGAAAATTTTCTTCAATTATTTTGTTGAATATGTTCTCTATGCCTCTGGCCTGGATTTCCTCTCCTTTTGGTATACCCATGATCCAGATATTTGGTGGTTTTAGTGTATCCCACAGTTCTCTCATATTCTGTTCACTTGATTTTTTTTTAACTTTGCAATGATTTTGGCCTCCCAATCATTTCTCCTGTCTTGTGTTCCCAGTCAGAGTTCTATCTTCCACATGAGTAACTCTGTTAGTGAGGGTTTTCTAGAGAAGTTTTTATAATTTCTATTTGACTTTTGATTTCTGTTGTGTTATTCTGCATTGTGTCCATATCTTTTTTGAGGTATGATTTCAGTTTAAGTTCTGATTTTCTTGATGTTTCCTGGAATTTATTCCTGCATTTGATCATGTCTTCATTAAGGTTAATCAACCGGTTGTTTTGATCTTCCATTTCTTGACTCACCTTCAATTCACTCATATCTCTTTTGAGGGTTCTAACATTTTCTTCAAGCAAGTTAAGCCTACTGTCAAAAGTTGAACGCTCTAGGAGATGATTCTCTTCAATTTCATCGATGTGATTGTTGGTTCTTTGATGGCTTGCGTCCAGTTCAGTGATTCTTTTGATCAGGGTCTCATTGATTGCTATGTTTTCAGTTGGGGACAAATTTCTTTTAATTTTTCTGATTTTATTGGTGGCTTCCATTGTAGGACTAGGCATCCTTGGTAGAAATCTCTCAGCTTTCTGACTTTTGTAGGCTTTTTTTCATTGTTGTCTATCCATGTTAGGAAGACTGTTTATTCTATTGAGGAGGAAGCAAGTTTTTGTCCTTTTGGTCCATGCAACCTCTGACTCAGGAGAATAGGAATGTTGGTGCCCAGTGGCGAGTCAGGATACCAGTGCAAAAGGCCTGATTCCACAGCACACACAAGGAACAGGCTTTCCCAAGCAAGGTACAATGGGACCTACATGGATGAAGAAACTAGGAGGTACTGGGGAAACAGGGATTTGTTTACTCCCTCCACACTGTGCCCACCCACATACCATCTGGCACAGAGTACCCAGACCAGGGAGCTGGGAGGATCCAGGAAACAGGGTTCTGGCCTACTCACTCCATGCCTCTCCTGCCTGCACACAGTCTGGTGCAGGGTACCCAGAACAGGGAGCTGCTCAGAGCCATGTACTGTTCTTTTTCTTGAAGTTCTTTACTATTTCTCTTTTCTTTTCTAATTTTTTCTCTTAACATATACATTTCCTTTAAGTATCAAGTAAAATCTAAATGAAACCACAAATCTTTTCCTGGATGTTTCTTATCTACATGTCTTTGAAGTTTTTCTGAATTTCAAAAGCAATTAGCCTACACTACTCCTTTGTAAGCATTCATTTAATCACTAATCATATTTGTTCCTGGCCTATGTCAAACACTGCTTTAAGCACCAAGGCTGCTAAGAGGTTGACATATGAGACTGACAATTCACCTTGTCAAGTTGAGCAGACAAAATTTTACATCTACCATGACACAGAAGAAAAATATTCTGCATATTATTTAATTTATTCATTTACATGTGTATGCATGTTTGTTTGCTGCTCCAAAATTATGCCAAAGGCATGCACCTGTGTGTGTGTGTGTGTGTGTGTGTGTGTGTGTGTGTGTGTGGCTTTATATGGGTGCTAGGGAATTAAACATGGGGCAGTTTTATCACATTTAATTCTCATGAAACCTTGTTGATATAAACTTATTATTCTTATTTCATACAGGAGAAAATCAGACAATCAAAATTGAGTTAGTAGAGCAATGATTTCAAAATTCAAAAAATGATTTCAGTACTTGGGCTAGAGAGATGACTTAGTGGTTAAGGCACTTGCCTGTGAAGCCTAAGGACCCAGGTTCAATTCTCCAGATCCCATGTAAGCCAGATGCACCTAGTGGTACATTCATCTGGAGTTCATTTGCAATGGCTAGAGTTCTTGGCATGCCTATCCTCTCTCTCTTTCTCTCCCTCTCTTTGTCTGTAATAAATAAATAATAAATAAATAAATAAATAAATAAATAAATAAAATTAAAAAGAAAACAGTGCTTATTCCTGATTGTTATAGGCTTATATACCACTCACCATAACTTCATCAATAATCGAAGCTCTTCTTTGTTTAGAATTTAGCATTTAGCATGGTTTTAAAACCACTTTCTTTAATTTACTGGTGTAAAATATACTTACCAAATATTTATTAACTCAAAAAATAAATATTGTTTGATTTAAGTCTTTGGAGAGTGCCAGAGAGATTTTTTTTTTACCAAATATTATATAACACAGTTGGAATCATTTGTTGTATTATATGTGATAACAGTAAACTCCACTTCAAAGTTTAATTAGAGGAAATTAGGCTGAAGGGAAAACACTGTAACTATAAACACTATCAAAAACATTAACCAAAGTTAGTTTATTTTCTCTGTGATGCAGCTATTAAAAATAGACAACCTCACAGAATGAAAAGATCAAAATCACAGACATCCTATCTTCTCTATAAATAATAAAACCAGAAAAGCAAGGTACATTCTATGCACAGTAGCAACTCAGAGTATATATATGTAATATCTTACCAAAAAACAACACATAGTCACCAAGAACTGCAGAAGCAATCTGGATTCAAAATTTAAGATGCATTTTTAAAGTGCATTTAAGGCCTTCAAGAGAAAATCAAATAGCAAATATAATGCATTATCCTTTGATAATGTAATACATATATTTCTATATATGTATACATACATACTGTGAACAAGCAAAATCATCATGCATTTTGAATGCTATGATACTGTCCTAGAAATTCAAAGATAAAATTCTCAATGAAAAAGAACAACTGTACTCATGAAATTTTGAGTTTTAAATTATAATTTAACAATCATTATTAATAGTACTGAAATTGTATGTGGTGGCTAATCTCTGGTTGTTAATGTGACAGAATTTAGAATCACCATAGAAACAAATATTAGTTCATATCTGGATATACCATAGTAGATTAGTTTAGGTAGGAGGAGCCACCATAACTGTGGGTGGAATCTAATGGAATATACTTGACATTCTCCACTGGCCTGCACACATGCACAGAATCCCATACTGGATTGTACAAAAAGAAGAAAGCTAGCTGAGCAGTCAGCACTCATCACTCTCTCTACTTCTTCCCTGCCAATGCAATGATGTGATCCTGGCTTCCTGCTCTGCCATGCTTTTCCCATCATAATGAACACTCTACCCTTTGGATCTCTAAGCTAAACTAAACCCATTCCTTCCATAAACTACTCCTGTTTGGATATTGGGTCATAGAAACAAGGTCAGTGACACATTGCAATTCTCAAAAGTGTAAATAAAGGCTGGAGAGATAGTTTAGGAGGTAAGAGCATTTTCTGTGCAAGCATGAGGGCCTGGGAGGGCCAGATTTGCCCTGAATTCAACTTCCCAACACACATGTACACTGCTGAGTGTGGCCATACATCCGTCTGTAATCCCAATCTTATCCTATGGAGATCAGATCCAGAGAATCACTGAAGCTTATTGGGGAACGATTCTGACCAAAAAGAAAGAAAGAAAGAGAAAGGAAGGAAGGAAGGAAGGAAGGAAGGAAGGAAGGAAGGAAGGAAGGAAGGAAGGAAGAAAGAAGACAAAAAAAGAAAAAAAAGGTAGCTCTGGGTTTAGTGTAAGATTCCTTTTCAAGAAAATGCAGATGAACAAAAGGAAAAGACACATGACATACTCCTCTGGACTCCAGGCATGCACACACAAAGTGCATGTATCTGTACACACATGTTTATACACCACACTGAACATATATTATACACATACACAAATATACATATATATGCCACACTTCCAGCAAAACTAACAGATATTCTTTAAAGCAACCCCTCTATGTGTAATATTGTACAGCAGCAGTAAAGCCCATGTTCTTAGCTGCAACTCTAGCACACTTCAGCTTATTCAGGTAGTAATCATGTGTTTTCATTTTTCCAAAGTTAACAATGCAACATTCACCATAGCAGATAATTCTGCTTCTGGGAATGAGTTTCTTGTCACAGTCACATCAGGTGAAAAGAAAAATAAGGCACCAGTCAGCAGTTAGGGTTAGGTAAAGCAGCAGAAGTTTCCTCAGAACAATGGCTTTGCTGTGATGATTTGTGATTGTCAGGTAAAATACTGTCTTATCTGAAAGAAAAGAGTACGCTCACTCCTGACAGTGAAATGTAGATCTTAGATTTTATTAGAAAATATGCTATTAGTTATCAAATATATTGAGTTCTCTTTCAATTATTTTTGTTTTGCCTTATAAAAGATGTTACAAATTACACTCTTACAGTTCTCTGAAACACATGCATACAAACACAAACCCTCTATATGCATGCCAAATAATGCTCTTCATTGGCATTCTGTTAACCTTGGTTTTATTGTGTCTAAAATGTGTTTGAAAGAGAAGTATTAAATCCAGTATGGTGGTGCACTCCTTTAGTCCCAGCACTTGGAAAGCAGAGGTAGGAGGATCACCATGAGTTCAAGGCTACCCTGAAACTACATAGTGAAGTCCAGGTCAGTCTTGGCTAGAGTGAGACCCTAGCTTGAATAACAAAAAACACCAATCACTTCCCAATGCCCATCCTCCAAGTATCATCACACTGGAATTTGGATTTCATCTGATGAATTAGTATGGAAGTAAACACTCAGTCTATATCATCTAGCACAGTAGTTTTGCATCATGTTTTTATTCAATAGATATTTAGGTAACCTACCATAAATGCTCTGTAATGCACAAAACAATGATTAGCATTGTATAAATCAGATTGACATTCTTTCTGAACTGTCAATTATGCATTTACTCTACAGTTTAAATTACTTTAGTTTAAAAGCATTTTTAAAGTATGTTGAAAGCAAAACACTGATTTACTATGCACCAATTACTGAAAATTATGTTGACTTAGTTTCACTCATCTTAATTCTGGTGATCACAGTCTCCAAATGGTAGAGTTTACAAACTTCCTCCAACTACCAGTCATTATAACAGAAGGTATTAATGTGAAACTCAAATCTTCTGGAAATGAAACTTGTGAGATTATCCAGTGTAAAGGTTTGAACTCTAGTGATACAGAGGGGTCCTAGTGAACCAAAGATAGGTTTGTGCAACGTGTGGTAGGAAAAGTTGGAAGATGTCTAAGGCATTTTACCATATGGATGGCAGTTCTGAGATGTTAATATAAATGCTGTATGAAAAATGGTTTTCCTTTCTTGCTGTTTATTTACATCATCATTTATCATGCATCAAAAACTAATAAAATGAAACTCACCTTGTTTATTTTCAGTATATCTAGATTTCTTACCACACTTATGAACTATCACAAATAACACACGTAGGTGGGTTTAGAAACACAGAGTTACACATCTAAAATAAAATGGTAATATAGCCATGTATGGTGGTGGTGCACAACTTTAATCCCAGCACTTGGGAGGCAGAAGTAGGAGGATAACTGTGAGTTCGAGGCTAGCCTGGGACTACAGGTTGAGTTCCAGGTCAAGCTGAGCTGGAACAAGACCCTGCTTCAAAAATCCAAAAATATATATATACTGTATATATGGCATTTATACTTGTCCTGATCTTTGCATTCATGACAGTTTTTCAGAGGAAGTTGTTTTCTATAAGTAGTGTTCCCCAATTCTTCTGTACTTTCCAGGGAGAGCACTGAAGCTGTGCCACAGGGATCATTAATTGGCTGTTTAACAGAAAGATTATTTATAGACACTAAAATACAAAGGAGCCTTGTCTTGATGGATTTCTACATGTATTAATCTTGGTAGTTCTAGAAAAAAGTCTTCAATTTTCTCTCATTACCTGTACAGTTGTGCAAATACACACACACACACACACACACACACACACACCCTCCAATTTCCATAATCTTTTAAAACCAAAGTCTTAGATCAAGCTAGTTCAATACCTAAAAAGAGGACACAGAGTGACATTTAAGTCAACCTTGGAAATAGTCATCCTCATGTTTGGAATGAATATCAAAGAATGTCAACTTCACTTACTTTTAAGTTACAATTTAGGCACTGAATAGAAAATACTTTAGTAATGTTTTGGGGTTTGTTTTGTTTATTTTATTTTAATTTTTTCTTTATTTGCAGGCAAAGAGAGATGAGGAGAAGAAAGGCACACAGCAATAATAGGCATGCCAGGACTTCTAGCTGCTGCAATTGAACTCCAGATGCACGTGCTACTTTGTGTACATGGCTTTACGTGGATACTGAGGAATCAAACTAGGACTATCTGTCTTTGCAGGCAAGAGCCTTAACTGCTGAGCCATTTCTTCAGCCCTGTTTTTTTTTTGTTGTTGTTGTTGTTTGTTTGTTTGTTTGTTTGTTTGTTTGTTACTGTTATTTTGGAGAGAGATTTTTGTTTTTTTCTTTGGTGTGTGTGACTTAGATCTGAGCTGATATTGACACTAATTCCAACACCTACTATTTATTTCAGTTTTGAAAAAAATGTTTCTGACCCTCTATAGAAGATTTCACATCCTGAGATTACAAATTATCTGAAAGAAAATAAGATAGAGATTAGGGATAGGGGAATCCATAAGATACCCAGAACAGTTTCATGGAAGAGACAGGGCAATGATAATATGATATAATAGAATCTATCCCACATTGATGAAAAGAGTCCTCCAGAAAAAGGCTGTTTAGCAAGAACTATGTCCCAACAGCAAGGGCCACAGCCAGCTCATGTTGATCACTTGGATATTTTGCTGAAGCAGTCAATATGTCCATCTGTCTCCTTCCTCCCACTGATGTGCTCTGCTGCTTGTCCATAGCTGGATTCATGTAGGAGCTGGAGAGCAAGGAAGCCCTCTGTCATCTGCAGTACAAGTCTGTCTCCCAGATCACAAGGCAGGATGCTCACAAAAAGACAAGATTCTAAAAAAGAAATGAAAGATTTCCAACACAGACATGGAGGTATAAATTTAAGTTTGGATGTGGCCAATATGGTGTATTTATAGATATTCTGCTGGGAATAGCAATTTTGGAGCCAAAGCTCAAGAAAGAAAGTTTTGCTCTAAACAAATGGTTTTAGACCTTATCAAAATGTAAGTAGGCAAAACTATGGCTAGATGAAATAACTAATGAGTGGTAAGAAGGAAAAAGGACCAAAGGAAAAGTTCTACCAAATTCCAACATGTGTGATGTGACTAAGGAAGTGGGATATGAGTGGCATAAAAGCCATCAAGGAATGAGGTGAGGAGAGAAAGAGGAAAAGGTTCCATGGCATACTAAAAAGGAATGATTGAACTGTTTAATATACTTGTCGCTGGAGAGATTTGTCTATGGGTAAGGCACTTGCCTGCAAAGCCTTACAACCTGGATTTGATTCCCCAGTACCCATGTAAAACCAGATGAACAAAGTGGTACATGCCTCTGGAGCTCCTTTGCAGTGGCTGGAGGCCCTGGTGCACCTATTCTCCACCACCCCGAATACCAACTAAATAAATAAAAATATTTTTTAAAATGTTTAATACACATGAAAGTTCAATAAAATAGGGCTTGGAAAAATAATCATTCTATTTCGTGATGCAATCATTGGAAACATCAATGAAAAGGTTTTGGTCACAGATATGTCTGCTGCAATAAAAGAAATCTTAGAAGGCATTGCAATGTCTTAATGGTACCTAGCAAGCAGAGCCTGGGGTTAATGTTTTCTTGAGAAGTAATATAATAAGGCATGAAGAGTGATGGGAAGAAAGGAACATTAAAGCAGGCAAGAGAGGATGCAAATATACAGTGGTGTGCTGAGTCATGCACACATCCAGGAGAAAGTGTAAGCAGCTCTGAGGGTCTAGAAAGAAGATAGGAAACTACCTGCCTTGAGCATCAATCCAAAAGATGGAAAAGAGCAAATTTTACTTCTGGATCTCAAGTTACCCCATCCTGCACCTCTTCAATGTCATTGGTTCAAGTTTACCCAAAGGGATATGAAATCCTCCTCTCTAACAACTCACCACAGCACCCTAAAGGGAACTATCAGAGTGTGGCAACTTAACCCTGAGTGCCTAAGACATGGAGCCTTTTTGAAGGTAGACACTTTGTGGAAAATTTTGACTCCTTCTTGGGCAAGTGAGCTAAAGTCATCCCAGGCCTTGCCTCAATGGAGTCATGCAGGCATCCACAATGTGGAAGCTCCCCACTGAGCAAGCAGCCATCTTAAGAGCAAGCAGGAGAGGAGCATATCTCAGTGGGTAGGTAAACTGGATCTAGACCAGAAGGAAATGAGATCTGATGGTGTGGATGACTCCTTCATGAAAAGTGACTGAGAAAAGCAAAGATAACTTCAGAAGAAAGATGATAGCATACTGCACACCTGGGGACCATATTGGTGGGTTTATAACCCTGCTTGAGTCCTTTCTACTACTGGTCTAGAACTTGTATAGTCTAGAACAATTTAAGTAACCTGCCTGTGCTTCACTATCTTTATCCATAAATGTATTTATAAAGTATTTATAAAGTATTTATAAAGTTACTATGAGCTGCTTTATAAAATACTTCATAGTGTATCCAACACATACTAGGCACTTTTTAATGGTTGATAAAGATCAAATGCAAATTCTTTTATTTCATTGATACTTGAAACTCTTTTTAATTTTTTAAATATTATTTTGTTTTGAGAGAGAGTCATAATAAGAATAAGAATGAATGGGTGTGCCAGGGCCTCCTGCCACTGCTAACAAACTCCACACATGATTGCCACTCTGAATCTGCCTTTATGTGTGTAGTGGGTAATTTAACCCAGGTCATCAGCCTTTGCAAGCAAGTGCCTTTAAACACTGAGCCATCTCTTCCAGACCTTTAAACTCTTTTTAGTTTGAAAAAATTCTAAGAGAAAGGCTTAAAATACATGGAGATAAGAAAAGTATTGTGGCCAGGCATGGTGTTGTATGCCTAAAGTTTCAAGACTGAGGACGCTGAGACAGAAAGGTAATTAGTAAAGGTCAACCTGGACTACAAAGTGAGACTCTGTCTCAAAAGAAAAGTATTGTGGAGAAAGAGATTATAAAAGGATTTTTTCATCAATTAAAGGAATTGTCACACAACATGCACTTTCTTAGAGATGGGTCAGAAGCAATCATTAGATCCAATAATGTAAGCACACATGGTTTATGTGTACGAAGATGGAAGTAATTACTTTAGTAGTTACCATCTTGTTGCTGGGACTAAACACCCAACCAAAAGCTGCTTATTTGGGGGAAATATTAGCATATTCTGGACATTACATCTGCTAGAGCAGATGAAAACAGTAGCAAGCAAGTGAGCAGAACTCTGACATGGGAAAGCTGGCTATAACACCTATAAGCCCACCTCCAACAACCCACCTCCTCCAGTAAGATTCCAATTCTCAAGTTACTATCGGCTGGTGATTAAGCATTCCGAACACATGAGTTTATGGGGGACATCTAATTCCAATCACCTCAAATACTTTCCATAAAAAAAATTAACAATGTTTTAAAATTGTGAAATTCACTATATCATTCCCTTTAATGCCCTCAATAATTGTTTGTTGAGTGAATGAAGACATGATTTGGGAGAGTAATATTTAACTGCTCTGTCCATTCATGTGTTGCCTTCTAAGTCCATCTGCATTATAGGATTTTAGGCCTTAATCTCTTGAATTAATCCAAAGAAAGTTGGGGTGGGGGCTTTTCTGGGAGCTTGGACCCATAACCATTAAGGTCTAGAATTAAATTTACAGGGTCTGGTGAGCCTCCATCACCCACCACACATTCATGTTGCTATTACATTTTTTACTGACTTTTCCAGGGACACCATGTTCCCTAGTCTTCAAGCCTAGGACTCTGCCTGATGCTTCCTTTACAGCCACTCAGTTTCTGTCCAGAGTTGAATTTGCCCCTAAATTCCATCCCATTTATTTGAGTCTTTTGCTTCCTACCTGCTTCTTTTCAGAGTAGGAAAGCCTGGATTCTATTCCTTGACCAAATGGCCCAGTTTCTGTTCCTAGTGACTGACGGACAACACCAGAGGGGAATGCTGCTCCCAGTTTGGCTGAATATGGCCATGGCCCCAATTTCTTTCCCACTCAATAACATACAGCAGTGGCCCACATCATCTCAGGATCACCAGCTTCCTTTGGAAGCGGCAGTGGACTGTTGGCTGCCTCTCACAAAGGCTCATGCTAAAATTGGATCATTTCACCCAGCCTGTGATCTTTGCAGCTGCCCCCTCCACACACACTCCTTCTTTTCTTCCCTGCTGACCTATTTTTGTAAAAGAAATTCCAGTGTAGTCGATGATCAAGCTCATCGCAACCAAAATAAATAGCCATTTAAATCATGATTTTGTGACAATTTCAGTGATAATATGAACATGTTAATTATGTCAATTCATCCTTCCATCTCTTTTCTAGAAGTATGATGTGTTCCTGATGCTGAAAGACAGGTGATGTAAAATGTATATATGATGTAATATACACATATCAGTCTCAATGAGCAATGCTTATATTACCTCATAATTCTCTGTTTAATATGAAAATGAATATCACAAGTTCTCAGTTTCATGCTCTGGTCAGCCTTCTGATTCCATAAATACTTTAATATGTTGGAACATGCAACTATTTGACATCCAAACAGAAATGAGTTCAAATCCTATCTTTGAAAATTATTCTGTGTCCTTTCAGCCAAGTTGCTTAGTCTCTGAGCCTCCAATTCTTCTGGTCTAAAATAAAGTTTGACAATACTTGCCACAGAGGATTGTTTGAGAGATAAATGAGATAACAGATCAAAACCACTTCAACCACTACCTGGCACTAAGGGAAAGGTAATTCTCTCTCTCACTTTCTTTCATTTCTCCTGGTAAAACGAACTAAGATCAAACAGACTTCAGAATCAATCACAATCAGTCCTACTCCTGAAGACATCCTACAACTTTTATAAGGCATTCAATATCAGAAATATGACTATAAAAGCTTAATTGTCTGCATTTTTCTTCTTGCATAGACTAAGCAAATTTGAACAATTTCATAAATTGGAAGCATTTACAGACTTTCTTTAAGCAGCAGATTATTTACTTATTTATTTATTTATTTCACAGCCCCTGGTCATGTAAAGTATGCAATCAGTCTTATTGTTGTGGCACAGTTTGCAGCTGTGAAAACGAGGAATATAGAAAGGAAAGTCCCTTTGAAAGTGAGGGGTTTGTATTTGCTTTCCTGAAATTGTGTTAGGTTTGAAAAATTCAAACAATATCTAAAACCCTGAACATTTTCCTGGTTGCATCCAAAAGGTAGAGAATTTTCAAGATTATAGAAAAACATCATGCATTTCCTTAAATAATTCCTTAATAAGTAGCTGTATTATATACTGAGAAAATGACACAGCTCCTCCCTGTTCTTTATACATCTAGACAGACAGATGGCAAAACACCACAGTGTTATCAATTACCTCAGATACTTCCCCACTCTCTATAGTCTGTCATTGTCCAGTCTAATGTATGATTCCATCTCCTAGTTTTGATATCTGCTTTTGTCTACATATCTCTTTTGAAACACAGTCACAGATTCTTTGACATGCCAACTACTAATAAATTTATCTGGTTTCTACACCTTTAGCTGTAGAACAATTAGTTAAAATAATTTTCAAGCCAGGTGTGCTGGTACATGCCTTTAATCCCAGTACTCGGGAGGCAGATGTAGGAGGATCGCCATGAGTTCAAGGCCACCCTGACACTCCATAGTGAATTCCAGGTCAGCCTGGGCTAGAGTGAAACCCTACCTTGAAAAACAAAAACAGCAACAACAAAAATATTTCAGGCCAATTATTATTACATAATAGACAACAAATTAACTCAAAATTGATCTCTGATTCAAGTATTTGAATTAAAGCCATAACCTCAGAGCATAGGGGTAAATCCTCATGACATTGGCTTTGGTAGTATCACTAGAACTAAGTGGAGAGGAATGGAATTATTTCTTTAGCCATGGACTTCTTGTTCAGGAGAATTAAAGAGATTTACAAGTAGATAATGGTGATGTTTGTAAGATCTTAGGTATATTTTAATATCCTTTAAAAGTCCAAATTAATTTAAAAGAATATACAAATTTTCAATTGTAGTTGAAGACCTCAACATTGGAATCATTTGAACTTGTTAACATTTATAGAACACTCCAGTAGCAACAGAGAAGATTTTCAAGTATAAATGGCAATTTTCCAAAATAGACTTTATCCTGAGTTATGAAACAAATCATAGAAACTTTTAGGCATTTGGATTAATATGAAGGCTGTTCTCAGTTCATACAAGGATTGAGCTAGAAATCAATAACAACAAGATATCTAGAAAATCCTCAAATATTTGAAAATTTATACAATATGATTTGAAATTGCATATGGGTTAAAGAGGAATCACAGGAGATGTTAAATATGTTACTGAATGAAAATAAAAGCATAATAATTTAAATTTGTGGGATATAGCTAAAAAAGGCTTAAGGAGAAAACATCTAGCATTAAATGCTATGCTAGGGGCAAAAAAAGGTTTCACATCAATGCACTACATTTTGAACTTAAGAAACTTATACAATATGATTTGAAATTGCATATGGGTTAAAGAGGAATCACAGGAGATGTTAAATATGTTACTGAATGAAAATAAAAGCATAATAATTTAAATTTGTGGGATATAGCTAAAAAAGGCTTAAGGAGAAAACATCTAGCATTAAATGCTATGCTAGGGGCAAAAAAAAGGTTTCACATCAATGCACTACATTTTGAACTTAAGAAACTAGAAAATAGTGATACACACTAAGCCAAGAGCAAATGAAAGTGTGGAAAGAAGCAATGGAAGCCGGGTGTGGTGACGCATGCCTTTAATCCCAGCACTTGGGAGGCAGAGGTAGGAGGATCGCCATGAGTTTAAGGCATCCTGAGACTACATAGTGAATTCCAGGTCAGCCCGAGCTAAAGTGAGACCCTACCTCAAAAAAAAAAAAAAAAAAAAAAAAAAAAAAAAATGTATACAGCAGTAGGAAACAATGACATGGTGTAAGGCTTTGAGAGTAAAAACAAATGGTTTCAAACATGAGCCCCAGGTCAAGTCTCAATGCTAACACTGAGTCATGGGCATTGTATGGTGCACTCAATGTGTGGAACCATGCTGAGGGTCATTTCATCATGGTGAACACAACTTCCACAGAAGTGCACACACTGGACAAGGCACACACACGACGAGCCCACTGAGATGATCCCACTAAGTAGTGTTTGTGCTTTCCACCTGGGGCTGCTGGAATCTATGCCATTTTGCTCTAATAACACCATTCATATAAAGGAAAGTTCCTTTTTGAATAGTTTGTAAATGGAGAAGGTTCTGCACCTATAACGTATTTGAACTATTGAGAAATTGAATTGAGTTGTGATTCCTGGGATCCCTGTGGCCTCAGTTCCACGGAGATGTCCAGGCAACTGTGGAGCAGGGTTTTGAGTGGACATAAATGTGACAGGAAGAATCATCTGAGAGGCAGCATCATAGGGCAGCTTGTTTATTTTCAGGGGAATGGGTTTATAAACATTTGTGAAAGAGCAGGAAGAGGTACAGGTCATAAGGGGATTGGGTAGTACAGAGGTCCCACTGATTGCCTAATTAGTAAGTGGAAAAGGGTCACATGGTCTAAGTAGTGGAGGGAAAAAGTATAGGGTATGGGTCATGGGGGATTGGCTGTGCGAAGGCTGCTGGCTGATACCTCATTAACATATAGGGACATAAGTGGGAAAAGGTCACATGGCTCTGGGGAAAGCAAAATCTAAATCTTATCAGGATATCCAGGTGCCCCGTGCTGGAGGGAGGGAACACCTTCACTCCTGCTGGTCTTGAGGTGAGATTGTTGGGGTCTAGACTCGCTGCAACCTCTGAGGGGAGGAAGCGGCCTTACTCCTCTGATCTTGAGGTGAGACTGTTGGGGTATAGTCTTGCTGCAATCTCTGGGGTCTGGGGCCTTTAGTCATGCTTGACAGCTCAGGCCTGCCTAAACATCCAGTAGCCTGGGGGCCTTCAACCATGCCCTACAGATCCCCCTTTGTTTTTATATTGAATAATTTTTTATAACCTACCACAGGTCTATATAGAACTAGATGGTGCATGAGGACCTGATTGGTACAAGCTGAGCAATATTAGTTATTTGTTGTCTGAGAAATTTGATAAGGCCAGGTGCCACAACTAACAGGGTTCCAATAGCCAGGAGTGGGCCAAGGAAGAGAAACCAAGTGACTAAGGGGTTAGAGAACCAGGTAGTGGGGTCCGTCAGGTTTATAGTGGTCAAGTAGCTCCTTGTGGAGTTTTTTGAGAGTTTTAACATTTTTTTCAACAACATTTGATTCATTGATTAAAAAAACAACATTCTTCTTCCAAAACCATGCATGAACCCCATGTTCAGCAGAGATGAGATCTAAGGCTTTACGGTTTTGGAGCAGCACACCTACTAGAGAGTTTAATTATCTCTGAAGAGACTCAAGGCTATAGTTGATATCATGGCCTGGTCAAGCTTGTCTCAGAAGTCCCCCACAAGGTGCTTGGTTTGGACAAGGGCGGCTCCTGCAGCATTGGAGGCACCCAGAGACAGCATCATGCCAAGGCCCACCAGTAGGGGGATGAAAATCTCTCTTGGTGGATGCAGGTGGAGTTTGTACGCTGCTTCTTCTTCCTCATAGAGATACACCTATGGAACAATCAAGGCTGGGGAACAATAAGCAGGAGAGGAAACATTTGTGCATGGGGTGGTTAGCCCTTCGTAACAAAAGAGTGGGTGTTTTGACACAAGTGGTCTTGTTTATGGAAATATTAAGGAGACATTCAGCTCTGGTTGGCTTACAGCTGGACAGGAAAAGGGGCATACTGTGACCAGCATCAAAGAGGGGAATATCAGTAAGGTGGGATTGAGAATAGTTTGCTATTGATTTGGGGTATTCAAGGGTGGCATTAATAGGGACTGCTGTCAGCAGGAGATGGGTAGGAGATACGCAAAAGAAGCACTTAGAAGCTTTGGGGTGGTTAGTAAAGAGAAGAAGGTTGTCACATATTGGATATATTGTGCCCATGCTATAGTGGCTTGTATTTTTTCTGTAATTTGTTTATTCTGAGAGAGAATATGCTGGTTAGTTTGTACCAGGCAGGGAACAGGGACAAGCTGTCAAGAGATATGAAGACTATCAGAAAGGGATATAAGAAGATAGGAGTATAGTTTTCCTGTTACCCCTACCCACCAGCCTTCATCCCAGGGGTCTTCTATGGAGAGTGTACATTCCTTATTTTGGGAGGTTTTGAAGACAGAGGCTGAATGCCCATAATGCTCAATGACACAGCTTTGGTATCGACATCCCCCATAACAGTCCTGATCTTTAAGGCATGCTTTGTTAGTCTGGCCATAGGCAAAGCATGCCCTGCCATTCCTGCAAGACACAGACTTAGGATGGACACGAAAGCTGAGTGTCCTGACAATCCTGAGTAGTGCCAATGATGTTATTGTCCCCTTGATAGGTCTCTTGGGCCTTAAAGTGACATAGGAGGACATTAGGGGGGAGAGGGAGGGCAGAGGCAGAAAAAGAGACAATTGCATTGGAATGTAAGATTGTTAAAGCCGCCAACAAAATGGCTGAGAGGGAGGCTTGTGGTGGGCATATGGCTTTGGCTATGTCCACAATGTCATGAACATCCCTCGCGGGGGCTCCCCTTCTTTTGTTCTGGTGATGTTGACAGGGGTGATGCTTCCTCGGTTTCCTCCAACCTTGATTTGTCAACATCAGGCAGGCCATCTTTTTGGACAATGGGGGGAATTGAACATTTCAGGCCAAAAGACACAAGGAGGAGGGTGCCTGGTCCCTTCCATATTCCATCTAAAGGATCTCACCACCACACCAGGATGGGAGGGGCAGTCTCTGGTGTATGCCAGTGGAGGGTGATGGGGACAATTGGGAATTTTTGTATATATTGAATATATTTAAGATAGTCAGTCATGGCCAACTGAAGATTGGGTGGGTAGGTATTGGGCTGTTGTTTTCTAAGTTGGGCTTTTAAGGTTTGGTGTGTCCTTTCTATTATACCTTGGCCTTGTAGGCTACGTGGGATTCCTCTATAGTGAGCAATCTTCCACTGTATGCAAAAGGCTTTGAATGAGGAACTAGTAAAAGCTGGGCCATTATCAGTTTTTATTTCATGGGAGAGGCCCATGATGCCAAAGGTAGATAGGATATGGTGTATGAGGTTTTTTGAATTTTCTCCTGTTTGTGCCATGGCCCATATAGAGTGGGAGCATGTGTCTATTGTTACAAAGACATATTTTTGGCAACCAAATTGGGGGATATGGGTGACATCAATCTGCCAAAGAGTGTTGGCCTTAAGTCCTCGGGGGTTGGTGCCCATTGTCTGGAGGGCAGGTGTGGTTATCAGTGAAACACAAGAGTGGCAGGTTTTTAATATGTGTTGGAATTGGCTTTTAGGGATCAGAGGAAAGCTGATTGAAGTCCTTTAAGGTTCACATGGGTGTTAGCATGGAATTCTTCAGCTTCCTCAAAGGTGGCCAAGAAGATATCTGTTGGGCCTCCATAGGAGGCCACCTGGTTTGCTAATGTGTTTTCCTTGGTGAGGGGAAGAGGTAAGGGGCTGTTAGAATTATGTGTCATACAAATGGAGGGGGGGGCTTCTTTTGTATATGAGGTTAGAAACTTTTAGCAATAGCGGTGGTGAAAAGGGTTTCCATCTAGCCAGTTGTTCGAGGTACTGAGCCTGGGGAGCAAGTTAACAGCATAGATACTATCTGAAAAGAGATTAAAGGTGCCTTCTTCCTCTTGGAGTGCCAGGTAAATAGCATACAGTTCCTTGTATTGTGGAGATCTGTCAGGAAGTTCCCCTGGGTGGTAGAGGACTATGGATGCTCCTCTTTTCCCTCTGTCTGGAAAAATGGGGGTGCTCCAGGAATTGGTTTTCTTGAAAAGAGGTGGGGTGGAAGCCATTTTAAAAGGGGTATTGCAGGGATCCATTTTTCATTAGGGTAGCGGTAGTCAGTTTGACCTGGGCAAATCCATAAGGCTAATCACAAATCAGAAGTGGCTCCTGAGTAGCCATTATATATCAGAAAGGGAAAGGGGGTCATGATAGTGTCAGGTTCTTTGCCCAAGGTCTGGAGAGCCTGGTCTCATCCAGTCTTGATCATGGCCACAGGGGTGTCAACCTCTGTTAGAATGTGTGGGTCACCACCAATGGAAGTGTGGAGCCAGTCCAATACTCCTTGGGGTTTGTATAGTGCTCCTGTGATGGTTGGGCAGGAGTTAAACATCATAAGTTGAATGTTGAATTGGACTGCCTGTCAAGTACTGAGCAAGGGCCATATCAGAAAACATGTTATTAATTTCAGTTAGTGTTTGTTTTGCCTCAAAGCCCAGGGAACATGGGAAAGATTGGTCTTTGTTACCTTTTAACATATCAAATAAGGATTGTAAATCACTGGTAGGGATAGGGAGCCATGGCCAGAGCCAACTGAGGCTTCCCAGAAAGCTCTGAAGCGAGACCAGTGTGAACTTCTGGGGGAAGTAGAGTATGGGTTTATGGGGCAGAGCAGAAGTGAGGGAGAGTTCTGTCCCCAGGAAAGTTATAGGTGGAATAAGTTGGACCTTAATTGAGGTGATTCTGATTCCAGCCTCAGTGAAGGAAGGTATTAATTGATCTCTTAGTTCAGCTGGTGAGGTGGAGGAGTTTTTCCATACTAGGATGTCATCCATGTAATGATAGATGTTAAGGCCTTGATGTAGGTGTGGCCTTAATGCTGCAGCAACCACCTCTTGGCATATGGTGGGACTGACGGTCATACCCTTGGTTAGAGCCATCTACTCATAGTGCTTGGCTAGCCCTGAGTTATTGACAGAGGGGATTAAGAATGCAAAGCGTTGTTGGTCCCAGGGGTGCAGGGGGATTGAAAAGAAACAATCTTGGTGTTGATAGCAAGGAGGGGGCTGTTGGCTGGAATGGCAGATACAAGGGGCACCCCCCTTTGAGGGGTGCCACAAATGAGCATAGCTTTATTGATGGCTCTGAGATCTTGTAGTAATCTCCATCCTCTCGAGCCCTTTTGAATTATGAATGCAGGACTATTCCATGGGCTCCATGTGGGGTGGATGTGATTAAGTTGGAGTTGTTCTGTTACCAACTGTTTAAAGAGCTCAAGTTTCTCCTTTGGCAGAGGCCACTCTTTGACTCAAAATGGCTCATCACAGAGCCTTTTAAGCAGGGAGTTTTGTATTTAACAGTGGCCTTTAGGATTGTGGGTGACACTGGCGAAGGTACCTCTCATAGTCTTCTATCTCAATGCATTCTCCCTCTATATTACTGGCAATGACTACATCTAGGGCCTCAACGATGCCCCTCCCCATCAGGTTAGTTGTTACATCATCAACTAGGGGTCTGATGAGACCTGTAGTTCCATCCTGGTCCTTCAATTTAAAGGCCTCCTTGGTAACATATGCCTGTGAGGGACCTCCTATCCCCATTAATTGGGACCCTGGAATTAGTTCCCAGTGTTGGGGAACTTCAGATCATTTTAGGATTGTCTTATCTGCCCCAGTATCAATTAGGCATATGAAAATGTTTCCTCCAATCTCTAAGGCTAGCCTTGGGAGGGCCCCTCTAGAATGCTTGTTACCCATTGTACATTATAGGTGTTCCCTCTTATTGGCAGGGCTGAGGGTTACCCCTTCTGAAATTTAAAGGTTCTAGGGGTTTGCCATCTTTGTCATAGGTGGAGCGGCGGTCTTCTCCAGTGAAATCCTTTGTGGCATCTAGGGAAAACTGTTTTGGGAGGGGGGTAGATGGGTTTGAGCCTTTAGTGGTCTGGTGTTGAGGACATTCCCCTTTCCAGTGTCCTTCCTCCCCACAATTGAAGCATTTTCCTTTAGTTTTCAAGGCTGCTGTGAAGGCCTGTGCTAAAGGAACACCTTATGTGAGGCAGTCCCGATATCCTGAATAGTGACCATCCACTTATCATAATATTCATCCTTGAGGTCTTGGCAAGCCAGCCTACATTCTAAGGTCATGCCTTCCAAAATGATATTTTTGAGGAGGAGGTCCGTGGCTGTTGGTCCAGAATTTTTCTCTCAGAGAGGGTTTCCTCCAGCTTTTGACAAAGGAATTGTAAGGAACAGGTATTGTCCTGGGGGTTGCGGGGCGGTCTTCTGTCCCATGCCTGGAGGGTGCAAAGGTGAACTTGTTCATAGTACCCTGGGGGCCATTGGGCCTGTTGAAATTGTGGAGAAATTACCCTGTCTGAAAAGCTCATCAAATCCCCAGGGATTTTCTCTATTGGTTTTGGTTTCTCCTTATCTATTGGAGGCATACATCTCTGTAGAGGGCTTCCCATTGAAGGTATAGGGGGCTAGGCAGAGAAGACTGGCAGATATCACACCAGTCCTGGGGGGTGTTAAGTGAGCCCCATAGGCTCTGGACAAGGGACTTAGTCCATGGTACATGGATCCCATCCTCCCTAACTGCCTGTCTGAGTTCTTTTAGGTCATTGGCCTGATATGGATACCATAGTAAGGGCTGAGCCTGAGTTTACTGAACATCAACAGGAAAAGCTGCAACTCCCTGACTTTATGTATTTGTGTTGTTATCTCAAAGCTTGCATTGTTGTTCTGTGACTGTAAGTGACGGGGCAGATAGAGAAGGTTCTTGGCTAGGGGAATTTATCATATGGGGATTTTTCTGCATGAGTCCAGAGTGGGGCAGCCTGGATTGGGAGGCAAGTATGGTGGCAAAGGTGGATAAAGGAGAGTGAATGTAGGGGAGTCTGGGGTCATTTTTTTTTTTTATTTCTTCTATTGTTTTCTCAAGGGAAATGAGGTCCAACACTGGCAAGTCCTCGGGACTCTCCTCATCTAATTTTGGCATGGGGATGGTCTTAGGGGGGCTAATACATTGCCTAATGGCTGCTATGATTGGGAGAAAAGAGAGGGGGGGTTTCCTTCTTGAACATCCCATCTCCTGGCCAAATAAGCTATGCAGGTCCGTGTGTTGTGGTCATATGGGTACCCAGAAATCATCAAGGGGGCAATCTAGAGGACTTCTTCCCAGAAGGAGGTGGCTTCTCTCTGGGAGAATTTAATTCCCCTAACTTTTAGGATTGCTCTTGATCCACAAATCTGTGATTCCTTTTGGTGGGAGGCAATATTACCGATGATAGAAAAGTATAAGTGCCAAGACCAGAGGGCAATGTTCCCTTAGAGGATGATTTCCCTCTGGGGGAGCACTCACCTACCCCAGTGCATCTGAGGGTCCATGTTCAGGCACAAGCTGTGGTTCCTGGGGTCCCTGTGGCCTTAGTTCCCTGGCAACATCCAGGCAACTGTGGAGCAGGGACTTGAGTGGCTGTGAGTGCAATAGGAAGAAACATCTGGGAGGCAGCATCCGAGGGCAGGTCATTTAATGTCAGAGGAATGGGTTTATAAGCATTGTTGAAAGAGCAGGAAGAGGTACGGGTCTTAAAGGGATTGGTTAGTACAGAGGTCCCGCTGATACCTAATTAGCATGTAGGAACTTTGGGTGAAAAGAAAGGGTCACATGGTCTAAGTAGTGGAGGGAAAAGGTATAGGGTACAGGACATAGGGGGATTGGCTGTGCAAAGTATATGTACTTCATTAGCATATAGGGCATAAGCAGAAAAAGATCACAAGGCTCTGGGGAAGTGAAACCTTAGTGTTACCAGGATGTCCAGGTGCCCCGGGTTGGGGGAAGGGAGTGGCCTCCCTCTTGCCGGTCTTGGGGCAAGGTTGCCAGGGTCTAGGCTCACTGCAACCTCTGGGGTCTGGAGCCCTTAGTCATACCTAATAGCTCAGGCCTGACTAAACCTCTAATAGCCCAGGGACCTTCATTCATGCCTTACAGTTCTGCACCTACAACATATCTGAACTATTGAGAAATTGAATAAATGAGTGACTTGCATTTCCTGCCTGGTTTTGATAGCCAAAAATGTCTTAAAGTAAAATTTGATAACTTTTGAAAGCAGGGGTTACATAACATAATCTGATACATTGCCTTAAACATAAATGGTGATATGAGCAAACATGAAAAACATGACTCAGTCCTTCAGAAATTTCCCACATGCCCATTTCTAATAGTACTCCATCCTACCAATCATTATACCTATGCATGTCCCTGTTCAACATCAGCACCCAGTAATGTAGTCATATGCACTGTAGTTCAATGTCCACTTTTGAACTTTGGGTCACTGGAGTCAATTGTTATGTTCTCTTTGGTCTCCAGATTCTCTTGCTCAGCAATTTTTTAGTGTTATTCTTGTTACAATTAGTTACACTTTATTTAATATTTATTCTTAAATAGTATTTAATTTCTCTACTATACCACCATTCATTCTTCCAATTATGAACATTTTCATTATTTTCAGTTTTGCTCTAAGGCCATGGTTCTCATGTGTCCTGGCAGGCATAAGTGTTGTGCTTTAGAGAAATCAATAGAAGCAGACCTGCTGGGTTATAGGATGGAATACTTTCAAGTGCATTAAATAACGCCAAGTTTCTGGAAGGTCGTTATAGCAAGGTTGAATCGCTTCAATAATGTTTGGGAGTTTTATGACTCTATATGATTATTGATTTTTAAACTTTGTTTTTCTTACTTCATTCTACTTGTCCTTGCACCCCTCCTTTTACTTTCTGGCTTTAGAACAGAAGTTTTAATTTTTATTTTAGTCACATTAATATTATAATTAGTGCTTTTGTGGCTTACATAAGAAATATTTACCTGCCCTAAGATAAAGAAGGCCCCTCTCAGTGGGGGGATGGAAGCTTATCTAAGGAAGCTCTGGGAAGGAAAGTATCCCCTCCTCCCACCTGGCTGCCACTTGCTGTTTGCTGCTTGCTGCTTTCCAGTGTGGACTGAAGAGCAGTGTCTCTCCAGGACACCTCCAGGCCTTCAGTGCTGGATTGGGACTGCTGAGGCATCCAGCCTCATGGACTGATCAGCTACCAGGTTCTTTGACTCTCAGGCCTGCAACCTGTTATTGCTGGACTGTTGTGAGCTAATCCAATAAATTCCCTTTTAATACAATTCATTCTATTGGTTCTGATCCTCTAGAGAACCCTCCTACACCTAAGTGCTGGGTATTCATACATGTGCCACTATGCCAAGCTTATTTGGTATTGGGGATTGACCTCAGGGCTTCATGCATTTTAGGCAAGCACTCTACCAGCAGCTACAACTTCCAAGCTCTATATCTTGACATTTAAGAATGTGTACTCCCCTTCCCTCAGAATCAGCTACATAATTTGCAGTGCCTTCTGAAATAAAAAAGGGTCCTTTATTCAAAAACTATTCAGAACTTCAAGATGATGAGTGCAGAATATTAAACCAAGTACAATGTCCTCCAAGTGCTGGACACTGAGCAAATGCACATATGACATGTTCATTGCTAGCTCTCTAAATGTCAATGTGCATGAATAAAGTTTATTTGAAACCAAACTACAAACAGCAGACTGAGTGTATTATCCATGGCCCCTTTGCACTCCAACAGCTGACTTTAGCAGTTGCCACTCAGATGGTGGGGACCACATGTCTATAATATTTACTCTGGCTCTTAAGCAAATAACACAAAACCTGTGCCAACCTATACCTAAAGTTTCTAATGCAGTTTCTGAGGAGCCTTTAGGAAGGAATCAGAGGTTGGATTTTACCATAAATGACTAGATTTAGGTATGTTAGCAGGAAGAGGAAATACCTCCTAGGCATGAACAGCATGTGAACCATTTTGAGATGAGGTATAAATACAGTGAAGTCAGTCTAGGGAGAAGTGTGACTTGCTGACACAGAAGATTCACTTTGGCAAATATTTGTAAACTAGACTTTACAAGATGTAAAAAAAAAAAAAAAAAAAAAACTCTGCAAATCGTATATAATTTTGGAAGACTTTTTCCTAGAGAAAGTAGATACATTTAAGTATATTTTGTCATGAGACCATTGTAAAATACATGACTTTTTTTCAAAGAAAAAACTGGGATATGGTAAAACAAAATATATGAGGCAAAAATCAATGAGTCCTATTCCAGATTATAAATCATCATCTGAGCTCAGATAGTTTTCCATTAACATCTGTTGGCATCTGAAAGAAACTTATACACAAAATTCATGTCTCCCTGAAACCTATAATATGCCCTCCCTTAATCATATTTACGATATGAATTAGAACACCTTATTTTTTTTCAAGTCTAAAATCATATACTCATCAAACAGAATTGTTCCTATGCTAGAACTCACTATGTGAGTCCTTTGGAAGGCTATAGGTTACCACTCTTAGTTGCTCATCTACAGATTAGCAGGGTACTGGTAACATTTCAACTTCCCTAAGCAGTTTGTCTGTTCTTATGGGGTTTGAAGCCCTCAAACACAAACCTAGCCAACCGTTCTTTTATCTTCACACTGGTCAGGCAGGATGCTGTGAGTGCCTATGCCCAGGCTGCATAGAAGTCAACCATAAACTAAGCCTTCTCTTGAAACCATCTGAGCCTCCTTTATGAATACTCATTCATAACAAAACTAAGCTTTCCCAGAACCCATACTTGGATCCACTACCTAGTAAAATACATTTATTTTTCTCTTCCTTCCTTCCTGGGTCTGTCTCTTCTAATGAGTTAATAAATGATGGCAAAATAAAGTGGTAGGTCCTAGAGGGATCTAATTTTCCATGGTTTATTTCTTAAAAGGTAGCGATTTAAAATCAAAAGGAATACATTTTAAGGAGAAATTTCATGCAATGCACTAGAAATAATGCATGCAAGCAGAATTCCTTCTAGCAACCATAAAAACACAACAGGTCAAGAAAGCAACTGTCATTCCCTTTTACCTTATGTCACAGCCTGCCTAGTAGTCAGTATCCATCCCATAGCTCAAGATAGAGTAGTTGCCTAAGGAACCCCTCAGGAGCTTTTGGTCTTTAAGGCTTAAAAAGCCCCAGAGACCAACCCAAAAGTAACACAATTAGGTTATTATAGTGACCCACTCCCTACTAGAAAATAGTTTACTCTAAAAGGAATATTTATAAGTTTGTAGAAACCTCTGGACTCACTCTGAAAATAATATATTTGCATGTAGTAACCATCTCACAGTTCATAGAGAAAATGCATGTGACTGAAGAATTTAGTTATTATTTTGTTCTGGACTGCACAAAGCAAGCAGACACGGCTCAGCCCAATAAGCCAGGCAAAATTACCTGCCTAACCTAGTGAATGGATGAAGGGGATTTCCTAGTATTGACCACTGTTCCAAAGCCAGAAACATATTATCATACCATTTTTATATAAAAGTCCATGGAAGTTTTGAATTGAAATTTAACAGATGTATTCTGTTTGTGTGGGGGGGGGGGTCTAAAATTTTTATGCACCTATTCCATGTTCTTTTCAATTGAGATGAACAAAAAGGTTAACTCTGTTTATCAAAGCAGGTATTCTATCTTGTCAAAGTAACCTGCCATTGCTGGGAAGATGGCAAGGAGTAAAGTATTTGCCTTGCAAAGTTGAATACCTGATTTCCATCATCAGAACCTTCATCAAAAGCCAGGCATAAAATAAGTCACATGGAAACCTACTTTTTTGGATAATGGAACACTCAGGAGTCATAGATTGTTACTAGAAAATTTTCCGTGCCAGAGATAGTATACCTTCCAAAGAGTTGTTGGCTAGGGAGGTCACGGATACCTCAAAAACATTACAGGCCTTTGCTGAGGTTATTGGTTTCCCACTAGAAATAGATGGTAAGATCCTATTGCTGAGGACTCCACATATTTGGGCTACAAGGTCACTAAGAAATCCTGTTGGAGCTAAGCTGAAAACCTCCTTCATGTAGACCAGCTGACAGAAAGCTAAAAAAAAAAAAGCTATACTGCATGCAGTTCAGTGGGAGAGAGAGAGAAAATCACTAGTGGTGATACTCAGCAGTGGACACTGCAAGCCTTAAATTTGGCCAGCCAAATTAAATGCATATACTGCAATACTGGCATGTCTGTTATGGGAGAAACCACCCACTCTCTAATTGGAATGGAGGCCCGCTCCATGGAAGGGAATGCATCCCTGATATTGAAAACCTACAACAGGGGTAGTCATGAGCCCTAGGGGTGTAAAGTCTGCTGGTGTCTGGCTAAATGTATACACTATGCTCACCAAACTGCTTGGTAAACACTTCTCTTAATGTTCATACCCATATATTATTGCTATTCTCACTTTTGGTTAGAGATGGCACTGACCTTAGGATGACTCAGAAGGCACCATGGTGCTGAGAAGAAGTGACAGAGGAGTGCTCAGCAAAAGGAAGGGTAGTACTCCTTACAATGTGCTCCTCCAGACACAAAATGGCTAATATATCCATGACCTCAGAGTGCCTGTTACTACCTACACAAGACCATCATAATAGGAGGAAAAGATCATGATATCAAAATAAAAGAGAGACTGATTGAGAGGGTGAGGGGATATTATGGAGAGTGGAGTTTCAAAGGGGTAAGTGGGGATAGGGAGAGCGTTACCATGTGTTATTGTCTACAATTATGGAAGTTTTAAAAATTTTTTTAAAAGCCAGGCATAGTGGTCTGCACTTTTAATGCCAGTACAGGGAGACAGGTACAGGCAGACTCAGAAGTATTGCTATTGGGCCAGTCTAGCTAATTAGCAAGTTCCAGGCCAGTGAGAGACCCTGTCTCAAGAAAAAAAAAAAAAAAAAAAAAAAAAAAAAAAAAAGCTTTGGACAGAATTCTCTTCATTTTTAATTTTTATTTTTTTATTTATTTGAGAGTGACAGAGAAAGAAAGAGGCAGATAGACAGAGAGAGAATGGTCTTGCCAGGCCCTCCAGCCATTGTAAACGAACGCCAGTTGCATATGCCACCTTATGCATCTGGCTTATGCGTGTCCAGGTGAATGGAGTCTCAAACCAGGGTCCTTAAGCTTCACAGGCAAGTGCTTAACCACTAAGCCATCTCTCCAGGCCCTGGTCAGAATTCTTAATGAGTGGCACCTGAGGTTGTCCTTTGGCCTCCACAGACATGCAAACACATCTGCCACTGTATTCATACACAGAGAGAGAAAGAGAGAGAGAGAGAGAAAGAGAGAGAGAGAGAGAGAAGGAAGGAAGGGAAGGAAGGAAGGAAGGAAGGAAGGAAGGAAGGAAGGAAGGAAGGAAGGAAGGAAGGAAGGAAGGAAGGAGGGAAGGAGGGAAGGAGGGAAGGAGGGAAGGAGGGAAGGAGGGAAGGAAAGAAAAGAAAGCTGAAAGCTTCCAGCTGCCTTTGCACCCCCCAAAGGCCTACTACCTAAACATGATTCTGTTAGTTTCCTATAGTTACAGAAGCATTCTGCTGGCATCTCTGTTTTCTTCATAATTCTCAGTTTCTCCACACTAACCTTTCTGAAGCTGAATGAACTTTTAAGCCAAGGTTCTAATCTCCACAAGGTCACACAGCAGACAGACACAACATTGTCTGTCTAACATCCACATGCTATTGAGTCTCAACTTTATCCTTCAATGTTACACCTATCCTCTGGATTGCATATTTGTAGATCAGCACACTCCTTCACCTAAACCTGCACCATATCTGAACACCTCACCATCATGTGGCCAAAACAGAAATTGGGATTCAACAAAGGCCTCCATTTGATTCACTTTCCAGATGTTTCTAGCCCTTTGCAGCTTAGCCAAAAGGAATGTATGTTCTCTACTTTCCACCCAATTCCATATGTTCCTATCCTTCCATGTTCAACCCATGAATATGTCTTATTATACTTACCACTTCTTACTAACTGTGCTCCTGAAACCAAGTTTCAAGCCAATATCAACATCCTCTGCAAGCCCTATAAGTCATTTGTCATAGTTCTTCCTAACCCCACCTGTCTTCTACAGTGTGTCCCTTTCCCAGGACTTTATAAAACAGGTTATGTTTCCCTTATGTTTAACTCATCTCAAGTACTTCCTATAAAATAAAATCAAAACACATAGTAACACTATCTAGGAGAGCCTGTCAGGTATATCCAAAACACATCCCGTGTGCTTCATTGGATCCAAGATGGTTATGGATGTGGCATAACACAAAATTGTAAACTTAATCAAAACAATATCAGGGTTTTTTTTTTTTTGGCAATTTTCAAGTGTGATTTTTCTTTATATGACAATGTTGTGCTGCTATATCAAAAGATTGGATATCCTAAGGATCCAGGTCCCTAACACCTTAAATCTTCCACACTATCTACTTTCTTTGCTCTCTGAAAAAGTCTACAATATGTTCTTCTAGGGTCTTTTTATATTCTTTTCTCTGCTGTCCATTCTCAAAGAGACCCTCTCTGATTTCCACAAGCAAAGTATCCCACACATACCACTGTCTTTCACTGCCATTTCACGCTAGCTCATCTGCTCCTAGGCACAGAATGAAGTTTAATTATTCATTATGCATTGATTGTCCATCTTCCTCACCTCTTCTTTAGAAGATATGCCCTTGAGAACAGAGATTTGACTTTGTGTTCTTATTGTACCTACACCACACTGCAGAGTAGAACAAACAGTGCCGGACACAAAGTGAGCCCTCAACAGACCTATGTTTACTGATTCTATGACTGCCTGATATTAGAAAAAGATTTATCAGACCCCTCCCACCCCCAGAAATAGTTGGGCCAAAAATGTCAGCCAGCAGCCTCCTATCTTCCCTTACTTTCAGCATGCTTCAATTCATGCTTCAGAGGTAGCTTGCTCCCCCTCCCCACCAAATGAAGGTGCCAGAGAAAATGAGATAGGGGTCAAGGAAGTGGTGCTACATTAGGCAGACCAGATGGAAACATACACTTTGCTCCAAGAAGAGAAGAGGCTCCTTGACAAGAGGGACCAATGAGAAGATAAGGAACTGGATCCATCATTAGCATAAGGAGAGGAGAGAGAGAAGTGGGAGATCCTGCAAGCAATCCCTCCATTCTAGCGCTTACTCAAAGGGATTCCCATTTCTGAGACCCCTCCCATCCAGTTAGGAGCTTTTGTTAATAAGAAACCAGTTACCTTCTTTTCTCTGTATTTATGTCTACCCTGGGGGGTGAAATTCTATGTTCACCCTAAGGAATGTACCCAAACCCAGAGAGGGCTAGATGGCACCAGAACCACTCCCCCACCATCACTCTGACATTAGGACATTTTAGTTCTTGGAGTCATATAACCAATGGGTTGGTGGACAATGTCAGCCTCTCCAAGTTTAACCAGGTTGTTTGTGATGTGTATTAATACTTTTAGAAGCTGAGTAGTTAATATTTTTAAAGTACCTCAATATTTGTGTAATTTGAAATATATAGTTTCTAGATATTCTTTGCTTTATATAAATATCATATCTTCATCTAGTTATTTAAAATTCATGATGAAATATTCATATGGGATTTCTTGATTATTGAATCTTTTGCATGGAGCTCTGGGGGAACCAAATTTGTGTTTAACTCGCCATGAAGCCCAGAGTTCCTGAAACACTGTAGATGCTTACAGATATGGTGAATGAATACATGAGAGAGATGTTATGTTATAATAAAATGAAAAATTACAAACATTTAAAGTTGTACTTTTATATCCTGTCTCCATTTTAATTCATTTCAAAATGTTTTCTATATTTCCTTTTTATTTCTTCTGACCCCAGGGGTTCTTCAGAAATGTGATTTATAAATATTTAAGATTTTCCTGAAATATTGAAGGAGGAAAAAACAAACAATCTTAACCAGCAGTATACCCTGTTAGCTACACAACTGACCAAACAGGCAAGATGTGTTCACTGGTGCAACAGTGGCATGATTACTATGGGGGTAACCAACTGCTCTCTGTCTGGATTTAGGTCCACTCCATGGGAGGGAATTCATGCCTGGAAACCTACTCAAGAGCCTATAGATGGGAAGCTGATAGGTATTAGGATAACTACTACTAGTTTTTTTTTGTTGTTGTTGTTGTTTTTTTTTTTTTTTTTTTTTTTTTTGCTATATGGATATGTTTTGTAGAACAAATTACTCTCTAAATATTTACTTTCATACCCATAGATTACTATTATTCTTATACCCTTAGATCAGATACTTTTTTGTGCAGATATTGGTGACTACTACAGAGACTCAAAATTCATGAAAGTACTAAAAATAAGAGTGTTTAATGCTAAATGAGTCTATATCATACCCTTCAAAGGTCAGAAAATATTGCAGGAGAGGTGATTAAAAAGAATGTAATATTCAGAGGATAGAGAGTCATTCTTCAGAATGTGTCTTCTAGACTTAAAGTAGCCATTACACTCATAACCTCACAGCAGCTGCTATTATCTAAACAAGAGCTGCACAATATTCAGCCCATGTGACATAGAAAGATAACAACAAAAGAACATCAAAATAGGAGAGCAACTAGTGGGAAAGAAAAGGGGTTTCAGTAAACAGGGAGATGGAGGCAAGGAAAAAAAGAAAGCAGTGGGTCAGGATTAGGATCAAAATACATTAAATAAATGTATGAAATTTGTCAATGACAAATAAAAACAAATATTTAGAGTAACTCCTTGATATTCTCCATTTTAATACATTTTAAAATCTTTCTTGGGCTGGAGGGATGGCTTAGCACTTAAGACATTTGCCTACAAAGCCAAAGGACCCCAGTTTGATTCCCTAGGACCCATGTTAGCCAGATGCACAAGGGGGAGCATGTGTATGGAGTTTATTTACAGAGGGTGGAAGCCCTGGCATGCCCATTATCTCTCTCTCTCTCTGTCTCTCTTTCTCTGTCAAATAAATAAATAAATAAAAATAAAATATTTTTTTAAAACAGTTTTAAAAAAATGTTTCCTAAGTTGGTTTTGATTTCTTCTGATCTCAGGGATTATTCAAAATGTGATACTTAATTGACAAATATCTTGGACTTTCTAAAAACACTTTTGTTGTTGATTTCTTATTTAATTACATTTTAATCAAAATTCATACCTTGAATACTTGTAATATATGAAGATTTGTCTTACAGATTAGTATTTGGCCTATCCAGAGAATGTTTGCGTGTGTGTGCGCGTGCGTGTGCACACTAAAAGAGATGGATGCAGTGTTGAGCAATTTTCAGTTATGTAAATAGGTGTTTTAAACCTTTCAGAGCCTCAGTGGCATTTTATCTAGGGGCTTATTAATTTATTAAGATCAACTGGAAATTTTAATTTGAGATTGAGATTTAATTGTCTATTTTTCCTTCAATTCAGATTTTGTTTATGTATGGGTGTTTATTGCTGTGGTAGTTTGAATATATGTCCCCCAATATATTCAGTGGTACCGAGGAGTGTGGGGTGAGATGAACCTGACCGTGTGGATATTCGTCTTTTGGAACCTTTGTTTTGGAGGAATGGGCATGGACTTGGTGCTTGCGACTGAAGATGCCTTCTGGAGTGGTAAGCCAAGTTTTATGGACTATTCTGATGAGAGTTTGAGAATGCTAAGTGCAGATAGTACTGAACTTCGAGGCTTGGCTTATGAGCTTTCTAAGGGGAAGGAAAGACTGCAGAGGACTTTGTTGGAACTGGGCTACTGGCATAAGGGATGGCTACGTTCTGCTATCAAGGCCCAGAGTGTTTGATCAAACTTAAATTTGTAATGGACTGATGTGCTTGGCTGAAGATATCGGACTGAGATTTTAAAATTTTAAGTTGGAAAACCTCAAGCAAGTTAAAAGCAGAGGCACTGAGACTGGTTTTAGGTTACTGGAGCTTCTATTGTCAACGTATTA
Organism: Orientallactaga sibirica; assembly: GCA_036365145.1. NCBI lineage: Eukaryota > Metazoa > Chordata > Mammalia > Rodentia > Dipodidae > Orientallactaga > Orientallactaga sibirica. The sequence continues at coordinate 53,601,556 of JAEOAD010000004.1, read as the reverse complement.
GCAATCTTAAGGAAGGTGGAAGGAAGGTGGCCTGACTTGATTTACATTAAAACAATGGAGATGATGCCTGAGGAAAGACTGTTAAAAATGCAAATTCTTGGAAAGAGCTGACTGGAGAAGGAACCTGCTTTTCAAGGCTATGATTTATTTTGTCCCTGGATTAAGAATATGGCTGTGTCCTGCACACCTGGTATTAGTTTTGGAAGCATGAAAAATGCATGGAGTAGTCATGAATTGCACACGGTTCCAGGAGCCGCTGCTGAGATGCGGCATGAGGCAGGGCATGAAGACCCTCAGGAATAGGCTGGAAGAGCCTTTTGGAAGATGGACCGTGGTTTGCATGGAGACCTGAAGATGTTTTGGATATACCAGGACTGTGCAAAAGGGCTACCATGGAGTGCAGTGTTGGCATGTTATGAAAGTTTTCCCTGGCGACTCTGCCCAGCTGGAGGGGCGGAATTGGAAAACCTGGAGACTGTTAGTCTCTGGTTATATTGAACTTGAACTGAAGAAGTTTGATGACTGTTGATGGTGGTTGAGTTTGCATTGTTTTAGTTTCTCCTTGCTATGCCTTATACCAGTTAAAAATGTTTACTCTGTGCCTTTATATGTTGAAAGTATTTAACTTGTTTGATTTTACAGGACTCACTATCTTAAGTTGATCAAGACTGTGAGAACCTTTGAAATTGGACTGAGTACAATTTACAATGTGTGATAGTTATAAATCTATTGGGGGCCAGGAGCTAAATCTATTGGGGCCAGGGGCGGAATGTGGTAGTTTGAATATATGTCCCCCAATATATTCAGTGTTTTACTAGTTATAGTTTGCATCTGCAATCACCTTGCTAGAGGCAATGTCACTGGGGGCTGGTCTTAAGATGTGGATTTGAGATTCCATTGTAAAGATATGCAAATGTGCCTAGCAGGAGTTCCTGAAGTGTGCTGTGTGACCTTTTGGCAGTAGTTTTGCTCTGTGTGCTGTGGTGGCTGGTTGGCTTTCTCTCTCTCTGTTTGGCCCTGTGGAGAGCAAGCTGCTTTTCCTGCCTTTGTGGAACTTCCCCTGGATCTGTAAGTTTCAATAAATAATATCCCTTCCTCCATAACTGTGCCTGGTCTGAAAGTTCATCTCAGCGAACCTGAAGCTGTCTGCAATAATTGCCAAGTGTCTTTAGATGTGCAAGTGTTATATATTACTAGTATTGACACTTTTATTGATCTTACATGCCCCTCTCTGAGTCATACAATATTTCTTCCTAAAATATTATTGTCTAACATTAGACAGCCTGTTGTCATTACCTTTTCATTGCTGGAATTAAGCACCCAATCAAAAGCAGCTAATGGGCACAAAGTGCTTTTTGTTGTTGTTGCTGCTGTTGTTGTTTTCTTTTGCTTTTAATTTTGGCATACAGTCTCAAGGGGAAGCTTCATGATGGCAGGGGAAAGCATGGCATGAGCAAAAGGTGAACTTTACCTTGACCACAGCAAGTAGCAAACAGCAGCAAGATAATGAACTGAACTCTGGCAATAGGGAGCTTTCTATAACATTCCTAAGCCTATCCCCAACAACATGCCTCTTACAGCAACGCTCCACCACCCAAATTATCATCAGCTGGGGACCAAGCATTCAGAATAAATGAATTTTGGGGGAACAACTTATTCAAACCACTGCATTCCTTCCTGTCCCCAATAAACTGATTACCAATCCAACTTTAAAGGTCCCTATAGATTTTATCAGACCCCACACTGTTCAAATATCCCCATAGTCAAAAGTCTGTTAACTGTGAGCTATAAAACCAGAAACACCAAAAACAGAGTAAACACTGACATTGGAAGAGATGGCATTGCAAGGAAAAAAAACTGAAATTATGTCAGATCTAAAACAAACAGGACAAATATCAAATCCTGTAGCTTCAAGTCTGGCATATGTAACCAGGGATGAAATCTCTGGGCTTCCAATTATGCCTCTGCAGCTGGGCTGCCCATAGCCTAGGGGAAACTCCATCTCAAGCTGGCAGTTCTCATTGGCAACCATCTCATAGTCCTGGCATTTCCAGATTATCCTGCGGTCTTCACTTCAACTCATGGTTCATCCATTCTATTTACCCCATGTTCTCAACTCAGGGGCCACAATATCATGTTGGGACAATCTTAAAATAGCTATATTGCAAATACAGTGACCTCTTCTTTCCTGCATTTGTTATATTACCAAGGTGGTTGTGCCCACAATCCACAAGGATCTGTGCACCTGCCCAACCCAGTGCCAAGCTGCAGGAGCAGAGACCAAACAAAGTGAATTTTCAACCTTATCAACCCCCTCACAAAGTCTAGAATCCTAAAGGAGAAGATGGCAGGGGCTACCTGAGGAGCTGCTGAAGGAGATCTAGATGAGACTACATGAACAGTTCCAGTACAACTCCAGGCCTCCTGCACTCTCCCATTTCCCAACCATCAGGAATGCAAACCTCCAGAGAACTCATTAACTGCCCCCCCCATGCCCCCGTGGCAGGGCATTCACCATAGCTGATCAGAACACCAGCTCCACAGCTCAACACAGAGGGATCAAGGTGGGCACTCAGCATTGATGAGATTGGGAGCCACCCCAAAAGGTAACGTGGCTGACTGACAAAAAAGCAGGTACCTAGGCCTGCACAGGTTATACGTTACATAGCCTTGGTTGACTTTAGAATTCTCAATTAAGCTGTAGTTGCGGGTTGACTATTGTTGCCTTTGATGTTTTCAGATTTATAGCACCTTTGTCCTTTTCTTCTGTCATTATTGGGGGCAGGTTCTGATTCAGATTCAGGCTGACATGGAACCCATTTCTGAACAGAAATATCAACCTCCCAGCTGACAGAATTAAGGGTGTAGAGCAACACATCCCCCTAGGGACTTTGGCTTTATAAGGTTTTCTGTTTATTTTAATCCCCATACTTGCATACTCTATGCTGGTTTTTATGGAATGTGTATATTGCTTAGTTGAGTTTTAGAATGTGCCAATAAATTGTTGCACCCAGCTTACTAGAATACTTGAATAGGAGGCAAACCCAATACCTAGGATTACTTCTGCTTTTGTCTTGGAGTACAAGAACTACACTTGGCACCTTAAACTCCTACCCTGGAGGTATGTAAAGTTGGATTTACACAACTAAGAACACTGCAGATAATTAGAAAATCCAAGCATCAAATTAACTCAGGATGCAAAAATCTCTACATTGTAATACAAGAAACACAAAGAATCAAGACAATACAATCCCATTAAGAATTATAAGTCCTTTAGAAATGACCCCCAATGAGACTGTTTTAGATGAAATGCCTGATAAAGAGTTTTTAAAAAATGATTTTATCTGTACTCAAAGACATCAAAGAAGACATCAAAGGAAACAAAGAAGAAAACAAACTCCTAAAGGAGAATACAGGAAACCAGCTTAATGAGATAAGAAAGTCATTGCAAGACATGAGGAAGAAAATAGAAATACTGAAGAAATAGAAGAAAATTGAAATAATTCCTTGCACTCTATCTGACCACAATGGGATTAGACTACAAATAAGCAACAAGAAAAACTACTGAGGATACACAAATTCATGGAGACTAAACAGTACATTATTGAATGATGAAGAGGTCATTGAAGAAATCAAAGAGGAAATCAACAAATTCATAGAATCAAATTATTATGACAATACAACAAAGCAAAACTTTGGGACACAATGAAGGCAGTCTTAAGAGGCAAATTTACAGTTCTAAGTGCCTGTATTAAGAAATTAGAGGGCTGGAGAGATGGTTTAGCAGGTAAGTGCTTGTTTGTGAAGCCTAAGGACCCTGGTTCAAGGCTCGATTCCCCAGAACCCATGTAAGCCAGATACACAAAGTGGCACATGCACCTAGAGTTCAGTTGCAGTGGTGGGAGGCCCTGGTGTGCCCATTCTCTCTCTCTCTCTCTCTTTCTGCCTCTTTCTCTCTCTGTCTGTCACTCTCAAATAAATAAATAAAAATAAACAAAAATTTTAAAAAAAGAAAAACAGAAATTAGAGAGTTCACAATTAAACAATTTAATGCTTCACCTTAAGGCCTTCGAAAAAGAAGCACGAGGCAAACCAAAAATCAGTAGACAGGAAGGAATAACAAAGATTAGGGCAGAAATTAATGATATAGAACACCCCCCACCAAATCCAAAGAATCAATGAATGCCTCACTTTCTGCTTCTCTGCAAGATTCTTTTATTTTATGTATAGAAAAGTACATACTGTAGAACATATATTTTTACTTGAGAACATTATCTGTTTCATGGATAGTTTTTCCTTTGTTTTTGGTATTATTCTGTTTATTTTAGTGCTTTCTTTTTTAAATAATATAAGATTAGCAATGGTTCCACTCAGAAGTTTTTTATTCTGAGTTTTAACTACTTTTAGCTTAGTAACCAGTGGATCACCACATGTGTATTTGCCTTATTTAGTGATGTCTCATTCTTAGACAGATGTCCTTAGATGCCTTAAGTCAATAAAGTTCCTGTGAGGGGGAAAATCCTTGAAGTGATGTTCAAATTGACGAATGGGGTTTTTGACTATCTTTAGTTCTTCTTTTCAATTTATAGCTCATGCCTTGATGCTATATCTTCTCCTTATTGAGCTAAGCCTGTGGGCTGTGTCTAAAACTTCCTGCTTATTAATTTCTAGGAGTATTTTTCTTGAACTGAAGTCTCCTCTCACATTCAACCCCACATCACCCTGAATTTGGTGTCTTTTCCCTGGTCATCCCTCATTAGCTGATACTTGGGATGCTGAGTGCTCTTGTTGATGCCTATCAGCTCCTGAACTGCCTCATGCCAGGAGCAACTAAGGTCCCAACCTATGTGGATGAGGAATAGTAGAGAAAGGAAGTTTGGAAGGAGAGCATATTTGGTTTGATGAGGTATTTTTGTGTTTGAGACAGTGTTTTGTCCTCATAATTGCCTAGCAAGTTTTAGTTGCATTAAAATTAACTGAAATTTTTTTAATTAACTAAAATTACAATAATAGTTTCCCTTTGATAGCACTTTCATCCTGTGTAAATTTTTGAATTCTAGGTTCGGCAATTCCTAAGCTCATTTTTCATGTCTTATTTATTAATAAGAGAAAGGCAGTTTAAGAATAGCATACAAACTTCATATATTTGCATACTTTCAAAATTTATGTCAGTTATTTTAAATTATAAAATTAACTATCATATCAAAAAAGGAACCTTTCTGTTTTCAAGATGGACATCTCCTTAGTAATTAACCATCATGGCTGCTATGCTATCTCTCACAGATAACCATAAACTAATGATTCTTTCTTGGTGTAATATGCATATTAATTAGTTCCTACAGCACTTGAGAGACTTCTGGACTATTCCCACCAGTAAGGTCAGGAAATGCATCCACCTTAGTTAGCAGCAAATTTAAAACTCCTGAAGCAAGTTAGGGTCACAGAGAAGAGTAAGCACCCCAAGGGAAGGACAAAACCAGAGCTCAGAATTTTTCATGTCCCTGGAATAATACCATGTGACCTAATCAATGGACTTCATTTGTAAGCAGTCTGATCCCCAATACCCACAATTGTAATGGACATTCCTGTTCAATTAATACGTGGTAAGGGTGCTTTGGGATTTAGTATCGAAAATGTAGGTGTTCTGCATTAAAATTCAAGTATTCAAATGGAATGCCTCGAGAGAATATGGATTTAATGACTGGTGCTTAGCTATGTATTATAATAATATAGAGAAGTTTGCCCACCAGAATTTTAAACTGAGGTTATGATTTATGCTAAGGTAAGAATGCCAAAACTACTTCAATTTTGTTCACAAACTGCTAATCAGCTTTTAGAGTTTGGAGTCTAGGGATTTCTTGAATGCAGAAAACTCCATGTACGAGAAAACAAAGGATCTTTTTTTCACTTTTTTAATACAAAATGACATGCTGATATTTCTGTGAAATATTGTGTAAATACTTAATAATTTTGATTTGTGAAAGTCTAAACTTAACTAAATCAACTATTTGTATGCATATATTAGCTAATCTGAAGCATTTCAAGTTAGTTCAAAAGAAATAATTGAATTATATATTGGATTACTGTGAAATGTTATTAAATTTTTCTACATTTATCTACCTAAACTGTCAGTAGATATATAACAATAAACTTGAGCAAAATATATCACAGGCTGTTAAAAATTCTATATTGTGGTTAAAGTTGGTAAGAAGATAAACACATACATTAGGATAAATTGTGAAAGAAATTGAACATAAAATTAATAGTTTTTATTCTTTTATACTAACACACTTTCTTAGGAGGCTTGGAGTCTTAGAGAATTATTGATTTTGTATAATGACATACATAACACTTCTGTGACCTGAAGAACATATAGTTCCCAGACATCAGATGACTGTTGGGAAGAACAAAAAGAAGCAGAGTAGCCAAAGGTGACATTCTTCACTTGTTCAATTAATTTATATATTTTCACAGTTTCATACCCGTATGTGCTATATTTTGATCATACTCAATCTCCATTACCCTCTCTTATCCCCTCCCCACTCTTGCTAAATCTCTTCTTCTTCCCACTATCCCACTTCCTTTTTTTTTTTTTTTTAATGGTTCCATTGAGTGGAAAGTTATTTCCTGGAGCATGGCAAGCTTACCAGTTGCTACATCACTGAAGAAACCTTCCTCATTAAGTGACAATGGCACCTCTAGGAGGGATGAGGGCACATGAGCCTCTTCCTCATCCATGATAAAATGCTGACAGGCTCACTTATATACAGGAAACCACAGCTATTGTGAGTTCATGAGTATGATTGACATTTCCTGTCCAAAAGATAGCACTCCTCAGCACCCTTCCAGTCCTCCATTGTCTGTCTCTTACATTCCTTCCACTTCCTCGTCCTCAGATTTCTCTGAGTCTTGGAGGGGGTTCTATAGATGTCCCAATTATAGCTGAGCACTTAGCAGTCTTATTCTTGGCACTTTGACTAGTATTGAGTCTCTGTGTCACTTGCTGTCCACTCCAAAATGTAACTTCTTGGATCCAGGCTGAAAGTAGCACTAATTTATGAGTATAAACAAATACTTGGAGGGCAGTTTGACAGCATGGTCATTTAGCAAAACAACAGTAGTAGATTCCCCCATGGAATGTATGACATCCCCAGTCATGGGCTTCTGACCAGGTTATCAGAACTAGCATGATCTAATCAAAAAGCTGTTGATTATCTCCATACTGGTACTAATGGATACATGCTGCCTGGCAGGTCAGATATGGAGCATTAACAGTCTGTAGATGGGTATGTCTATTGATGACTTTCTCTCCCAGTAGCCAGTATAGCATCTTCCAGGACAAAGAAATCAATCCAATAAGGAGGAAGCTTTCAGTTCAATTCCAACTGATTCCTCTATGTCCTCCAATCAAAGTGTGTGCTATTGCCGGGCGTGGTGGCACACGCCTTTACTCCCAGCATTCGGGAGGCAAAGTAGGAGTATCGCCATGAGTTCTAGGCCGCCCTGAGATTACATAGTGAATTCCAGGTCAGCCTGGGCTAGAATGAGACCCTACCTTGAAAAACCAAAAATGAAAAAAAAATAAAGAAAGAAAAAATAAAGTGTGTGCTATTGTCAGCAATAGGGACTTAGCATCTAGTTTTCATGGGCAACCAAGAACAAGAGCAATACCCCATATTACTTTTGGGACCAAAGGTGGCATTCTTAAACCTTAAAACTAGAGGTTTGGTTTTACCAATCACTAACTTTGGGAAAGTCATTTGGTTCTGTGACCTTCAAGGTCTTCATCTGAACATGAACTTATTTTTATACTTTGAGGGGGTCTAATATGGCATATGGATATGGCAAATAGATGATTTTAGTTTAAACCAGGCTTTTAAATAACAGATACCAAAATGAGCTGAAGTTTTCACATAAAGTCTGAATATATTTTCTTTCTTTTTCTTCCTTCCTTCCTTCCTTCCTTCCTTCCTTCCTTCCTTCCTTCCTTCCTTCCTTCCTTCCTTCCTTACTTTTGAAAAATTGAATGAAATCTGATCCAATCCAGGGCATAAACATCCATGTGGCAGCAGTTACCTGGATCTGTGCAAGCTTTTTGCAAATTTATCTTGGGTATGTATAAGTAGGCCCTGCTCAACCAACCTGTGTCACCAATGTTCTATATTTCCTTTGTCCCTTTTAGTAGGGGCCAGGAGATACAATAAATATTATTATCTCTAATTTGAAGTATTCTTTTAAATCCTAAGATTCTGTAACTTTCTAAATTTATATATAATAATGAATTCATCATTAACCTTTAGAATGTTAACCTTCTATTTAGAAGAGATGAACGAGGATGGGTTAAGAGAATTGTTATGCTCTGATACAAAGATATTAACAGAAAATTGAGGTGGCTGGAGAGATGACTTAGCAGTTATGGCACTTGCCTGCACAGCCTACCAACCCAGGTTGATTCCCCAGTACCCACATAAAGCCAGATGTACAGATTGGTATATGCATCTGGAGTTCTTTTGCAGCAGCTGGAGGCCCTGGCATGCCCATTCTCTCTCTCTCTCTTTCTCTCTTTCTAACCAGGCAAAGATATCTAGGACATATAAATTTGGGCAAAAGAAACCACCAAGTTTAGACAAGAAAGGGTAAATCAAATCTTGAAGTGAAATTAAGGAAGAAATATGTTCTGGTTAATCCTCAGCATCCACTTGAGTGGACTTAGAATCTCCTAGGATACACACCCATGGGGATATCTTTTGTGATGGTATTTCCAAAGAAGTTTAACTCAGAAAGACAGACACACCCTGAATATCCGTGGCATTAATCTATGGAATGAGGTCCCAAACTGAACAAAAAGGACAAAAGGAGAATGTAAACTGAACCAATCTTCATATCTGTTGACTTCAGGTACAATGCAACCAGTTCCTCATTTTCCTGCCCTCACACTAGAGCTGCTTTCTCTGCCTCACCTTCTCCACCATGATGGACTGGACTCTCAAGCTGTGTGCCAAAGTAAACTCTTCTTCCCATAAATTAAATCTGGTCAGGTCACAGTAATAAGAAAATTAGATAAAGGAATATGTAATTGTGGTTGTCAATGTGAGAGGATTTAGAATCACCATGGAAACATCTCTAGGCTTGTCTGTGAGGCATTTTCTATGTTAGCTCAATTGAGGTGGGAAGAACCACCTGAACGTGGGCAGCACTGTTCCATGGATTAGAATCCTAGACTGCATGAAAAAAAGAAAGCAAGCTAAACACAAGCATTCATTGTGGCCTGCTTCCTTGCTGGACTGAATGTGACAGCTCCCTCAAACTCTTGCCACCCAGCATTCCACACCAGGAAGTGCTCTAAATTCAACCTATACACTAAAGTAGTCCATTACTTCCTTAACTTGTTTCTTGTCAGGTATTTGGTCACAGCAACAAATAAAGTAACTAATACATAGCACTTTGTTTTATTAAGTGTTGATTTGATAATGGTGAGGTATCTTCCTGCTAATGAGCAATAAAAAGATTGGGCTCACAAAGACTTGCTTTTCCAAAGACGTACACTGTGTACTCATCAGAATTATATAACTAGAACCTCACTCTAAAGTCAGTATAATAGCAGTAAAACTTTTGTCTCCTTGCCTTGCCTACAGTCAAACAGACATGAGAGACTTGTCAACCTGGGGGAAAAAAAGTGAGCCTACGTGTTTTGTTTTGTTTTGTTTTGTTTTTACATGAATATTAGGAGGGTCCACAGTTTCATTATGATGTCCTCTCTGACAAGTAAAAATATTTAAAACAAGTACCTTAGAAAAGTGCTATTTGAAATATCTCCCAATAAATTATAATAGTGTCATCATAATCAGTTGTTTAGTTATAACGTTAAATATTTTAAGCCCACTCTTCATTCATTCACTTTGAAAGTTTGAATACTGCTGTTTCCAACAGGTGAGGGAGAGCCAAGAAGACAACATATGCTATGGTAAAATACCAGAGAGCATCATGTGAGTTGTGACTAAGAATTTGCCTATGTCTGAATTCATCCATTTCATGGATGTTTACATTAATATCCTTTATTCAACTTCTGTTTTCACAAAATTGACAACTGTGGCAAAATCTTTCCTAACATATACTCTGGTATAAAGGTACATGAAGGATAAAATTCTGAAATCAAAATTATTAGTGTATTGGGAGAAAATATCAAGTAATGTATATTGTAATTCCTTTAACATTTCTTGAAAGAGGGAGTCTGATTCAGATGAGATTCAAGATATGCAAATGCTGTCTAAAATTTGTGTTTTAATTTTTGATGTTTGGCTCTGCTGCTCTGAGGTTTTCTGGGCTCCATTTGCCTTTGTTGTCATGGTCATCACTGAGTGTAGTGTCATCTTGGAAAATAACCCAGCATGTGGGAGATATTTATTCAGTCATGACTATCTCTTACCATGTTATCCTATGTTAGTATCCATGTATGCACAGACTAATGATTATATTAATCAGCTGGACAAATACTAGACATAACTAATTCTCGTCTGTCTTTTAAATGTGAATATGACAAATGTTTATTTAATGCTGTGAGCCAAATTTAAATCTCCTTTGCTTTAAAAACAAAGCCAAATAGCAAAACCTGGCCTCCTGTTTGTGCTCTACAGTATAACATCTCTTGATTACTCTGACAGAGTTCCAGTCACAGGTTGTGAGTCAGAAAGAGGATTTTCAATGTCCAGCAGCTAAATGTGTCAGCCATGACATTTCTGAAAGTTCTATTTTTATATACAGAGAGAAGAGGGGAAAAAATCACTTCTTTGTATCTGTCCCTTGCAAAATTCTCAGTTTAACTCCAGCTTCAGATACATACAATAGTGAATGCATTCTTGGTTAACATGACAAGCGACTTAGCATTTTTAAACTGAAATAATGCATGTAAATGAAAAAAAAAAAATCTACACAAGTTTGTTCCTTCTGCTGCATTCTTATTCCCTCTTCCAGTCATAAAGCCTGTTAAAATGCAGTTAAAATGAAATTCATATCTCACTATTATTCTAATCCTTTTCTCCCACTATTATATAGCTTATCTAAAAATGTTGAGATGTAACTTGCTTGGGTTAAGATATTAGATGAATTAGGAGTTGGTATTGTTTGGAAGCTTCTTTTAATTGGTCTACAGGAGGTTTTCTGTATATATTAAAATGATTATACTCTGAATTATAACAAAGTTCCTTTTAGACTTCTTTTGTGTTTAAATATGTATTTGAGGCAAAACATTTTAATATTTCTTAGGGTTGGCTTTATTGCTAAAATTATTGGTTTGGCAATCGTGGCATAAATGGAAATTTCTGATTGGCTGTCATATCAATGCCAGTAAAGCCCAGGAAGTGCATAGCTCTGGCTGTTTTCCTTATTTTTATTTATAAATTCTGTTTCATAACCGCAATAAGATGCTTCAGGCTTTGCAGTTCTGGGGGATTATTGCACTTGTCAGGTGGTAAAAATCACTGGTCCTTCTGCCTTGTGTCTCTGAACACCACTAGAGGCATGTAATCACTGAGAAATGCAGTTCCTGGAATTTCTTAATGCTTTATTATGACATATCTAACTTTTAAAATAAATCATTTATTTTGAAGGCTGGAGATGTCATAAGAGAATCCAATCAGTAGCTAAAGAATGGAAAAGAAATCAAAATGTAGACAAGAGAAGCAGAAATGGTCAAGCACTGGCTGTCTAAGCATGAGACCTGAAGGATTGGAAAATCTAAAATTAAGTCCATGATATATTAAAATTGAAAAAATTCTCTGGATATTCAAAATATATGTGTATGTTTATAAATGTTCTTACCACAATCTCCAAAGCTTATTTCCTACTTTATAATAAACATTAGTATGTTTACATATATAACATATATAGCAAGTATAAATGTTTGGGAAAATTGAATTTCCTTACATTGAAGGCAAGGCTGCTTTCACCTATGAATTTAAAAACCCTATGTGACATAATGAGCATAGAGTCTACAAAAATAAAAATATTCTTGAAAAGTATAAACAGCCTGATTTTTTAGGTGAACAAATATAAAATTCAAAGTGTGTTTTTTTAGCAATGGATAGACTCAAACTTACAGATTAAATTTCTACTTCTAAATAATTATTTGGATGTGAGTTTGTATTTCTTTATCTTTACTATTGTTCCAAGGAACAATGGGAACTGAAGGAGGCCAAATTATCTTTTCAGGCAAAGAATATCAAAGTTTTTCTTGGAAAACAGCCAATTTTAGGTAGGGGGTGTTTATGGCCTAGGGAGTTACTGTAGCAATAGAGAAAGATTAATAATTTGCACATGTGAAATGCTTGGAAGGCAGGATACAGCTGTAAAGAATTAACCCCTCTTGAGAGATGTGAAAACACAGAGCGGCTGAGAGGAGACCTATAAGGAGAGACTAAAACTATTCCCGCTATAGATGTCCTCAAAGGGAAGCTAGGAAAATACATTTGAGAACTGACAGCTTTTGTCTTTGCTATAAATGAGCAGATAACTTAAGTAATTTTAAGACAAAAGGAGCCGGTTGTGGCCAATTAAGATGTATCATTGAAATGTTAAGTAAGCACTATAATGGGTTGTTTAATGAAATTAAGTTCTACAATGCACTGCTGATAGGATTGCCTTCAGTGACTGTGAAAGGAAGAAGGTGAGCTGTCCATGTGGGAACCCTCTGCGCTGCCATTGTCCTTAACAGTCACCTTATTGACCGCTAGAAACACATTTTTTTTTCCAGAATCCACAAACCTAAATTAAGAAAGAGGTAAACAGATCAAAAGGTTTGTTAGTAATAAACAGATGATCCAAATTTCATTTGATCTGAAATTGGACTAGGTAGTTGTCTTGCTTCAATGAAAAGAAATGCAACATAAAGTTTCTAAGGAATGTAAAGAGCAGTTTTGAAGACTGATGTTATTACTGAAACCATATTGTTAGATCCCAGTGAAGAAAATCTCAATCACTGCAATTTCATTTGAATCTGGAACAAAGTGAAAAAAATGCTTACCTTACTTTATACATTATTTAGTACCTTAGTATTTCTACAAAGTAATAAGACAATAGTCCTCAACATGTGAACTCTGGTTATCTGAGGATCCCTAAGACTCTTTCAGAGGCCTGGTGAGGTCAAGCTAATTTTCATAATAATACCAAGACATAATTTTTAAAACTTTTTTTGTTTATTTTTATTTATTTATTTGAGAGTGACAGAGAGAGAAAGAGGCAGAGAGAGTGAGAGAGAGAATGGGCCCTCCAGGGATTCCAGCCACTGCAAAGGAGCTCCAGATGCATGGGTCACCTTGTACATCTGGCTTACTTGGGTACTGGGGAACTGAGCTCGAACCGGGGTCCTAAGGCTTCACAGGCAAGCATTTAACCGCTAAGCCATCTCTCCAGCCCCCAAGACATAATTTTTTTAACTTTTATTCTCTTTTGAGTATTTAGTGGACTTTCCAGTGCCCACATGCCATAAGATGGCATCATTCTGGTGACCAATGGAATGTGTGCTTCTGAGTTCTTAGGCTCTTTGGAATTTTCTAGACAAGGTTTTGAGGTAAATAAAAATTTCTAAGTCTTACCTAAAAAAAAAAAAAAAATGCACATACTAGTAAATTGACAGTAGGTAGTTTGAAAGGTACCAAGCTATGGTTATTTGAACCATCTTAGGATAAAATGGTTACTACCTATGTCATTGATGCATTTAGGGATTTCTGCAGTGTTAAATATATTATAGCTGGTATTATCATGAATAAAGAATACCTCTCAGTTATATTTCAAATTCTGCCTTTAGCAGTAGCATCTGGAAAACCAATGAAATGAAATATGTTCTCACTTGACAAGCCCATGCCCACTTGTCTGTCTGTCTGTATCTTTCTCTTTCCATCCATGCTCAAATCTGTATTAAAATCCTATCTTATTAAACTCCAGCTTTACTTCAAAACTAAATGAATTTTAAAAAATGAAATCTGGGCTGGAGAGATGGCTTAGCAGTTAAGGCACTTGCCTGTGAAGCCTAAGGACCCTGGTTCGATTCTCCAGGTCCCAAGTAAGCCAGATGCACATGGTGGCACATGCGTCTGGAGTTCGTTTGCAGTGGCTAGAGGCCCTGGTATGCCCATTCTCTCTCTCCTCTCTCTCTCCCTTTCTCTGTCATAAATAAATAAATAAATAAATAAATAAATAAATAAATAAATAAAATGAAATCTTAGTGTTAATGGTATATGAAATGTACAAATAGAGCTGATGCCATGAGGAAGAGTAAGCAAAGACATACCTCGATTGCCCACAGACACTTGTCCAAAGCATCCTTGACTTCTACTGAGACAGTGTGAAAACTATCATCAGATTATTTTCAACATATACTTAATATGCCTGGCTACACTTTTCTGTGCATATGATTGTATTTGGTTTTGTAGGGACTTCCATGAAGGAAATCATTATTCTATGAAAGTTTCCTGAAGTTAACTGATAACAGACAGATTATATGGAGTCACTAACATGCATAACCATAGGATCAATACAAAAGAGGAAACTCAAAGAAATGGTGAAATGGTTGAAGTTTAAATATACTTTTAACAAAAAGAGAAACAGAGGACTGGAGAGATGGCTCAGCAGTTAAAGTACTTGCCTCCACAGCTTAATGACCAGGATTTGGTTCTCCAGTTCCCATGTAAAGCCAAATGCACTGAGTAGCACATGCATCTGGGGTTTGTTTGCAGCCACTGGAGGCCCTGGCATACCCATACGCTCTCTGTCTACCTCTCTCTCTGCTTGCAAATAAACAATTAAAGTATGATTTTTAAAAACAAAAGCAAAGAGGAACATAGACGTGCTGAATCCTGGCGGTGTGCTTGGGTGGGGCAGATGATGGAGAATACAAGGAAGAACCAGGACACATCAATATATCAAGAGTAGAGAGCCAACTATCTGCCATGAGATGGATGACCTCCACCTCATCTGGCCTGGCCAGAGTATTCGGTGGCATGAATGCTGCCCTCACAGCTAGCCTGAAAACCATTTTCACGGAGATGTTGACAGACACTGTGGTCACTCAAACCTCATCGAAACAGAGATCTAGAAGCTACAGAGAAAACAACACTAAATCAGATCTCTATCTTTCTCGCCAAGGCTCAAGGAACATTAAAGATAGGCCAGAAAGACTGTAAGTGCCTCATGGTGGGTGGGACTATCCTGAGGTACCATGCCTACCCTCCCACCCCCCACAAAGACTGTCTGAGGCCCCTCAGTCCCCACAATGAATGCCAATATTTGCTGCCCCCACCAAAGAAGACACACAGCAGAGTTGGGGAGAGGCGAGAGGTAGAAGAGTACAAACTTTTCATTAAAAAAAAAAAAATCAATAAATAACTTTTTAAAAGAGTAACAGAGAGAGCAAAGCTTCAGACAATTTTAGGGGAATGATAATTTTTTTTTTTTTTTAAGGAAGAAAATGAGTGTCTAGAAACGATAATGATTTGGGACAGTTCCTCAGAACTCTAGGTGTAGTGTTTGATTTTCAGTCTCTCCTTCTGTGATATGAGTTTAATCTTTGCTGGTTAATGGGATTTCAGTATGAAGATTGAAGTCAATTGTGTTTCCCTTTGGTAGATCCAGCCTTTAGGTAGATAAGGGAACTGCAGGAAAAAGTCCTTCCTCCATTTGCTATTCTCGGAATATTCCAAAGCAGCATTTTTTATGAGCTACAACAAGTTCAAAAACTGAGATATATGAAAAGAAGAGATTATTGTACTGTAAATAAAAAGAAATGGATAACCTTAGAGGTGTGAAATAAATTCTGCATGATCACATCCTAGTTAGTTAAGTGGCCAAGTATCAAACTAACATCTCTAATTCCAAGTCTAATTTCATTTTTTTCTCTGAATTCTGTATGTGTTTATTATTTAAAATTGTTCATAATACGAAGCCCTATTTTTATCACTATTATATGTTTATCTCTCTTCCCTAGAAAAGGAAATAAAAAGAGAATATATTCCTTTTATGCAGCCTGAATTTTTCGCAAGAATTTTCTTCTGGGGCCTGGAGAAATGGCTTAGTGGTTAAGCGCTTGCCTGTGAAGCCTAAGGACCCGGTTCGAGGCTTGATTCCTCAGGCCCCACCTAAGCCAGATGCACAAGGTGGCACATGCATCTGGTGTTTGTTTGCCGTGGCTGGAGGACCTGGTGCACCCATTCTTTCTCTATCTATCTGCCTCTTTCTTTCTCTCTCTGTCTGTTGCTCTCAAATAATTTTTTTTTTTTTTTTTTTTGGTTTTGCAAGGTAGTGTCTTACTCTGGTCCAGGCTGACCTGGAATTAACTATGTAGTCTCAGGGTGGCCTTGAACTCTCGGCGATCCTCCTACCTCTGCCTCGCAAATGCTGGGATTAAAGGCGTGCGCCACCACACCTGGCTTCAAATAAATTTTTTTTTAAAAGTATTTTCTTCTGATATCTTAACTTGATAAATAACTGGATAAGATTCACCTGGGAGACTTTTGTTAGCATTGTCTTACTCTAAATGAAATAAATATATTAATGAGTGAATTAACTAATGGAATAATCATGCAGGAATATGTCCTAGGATGACTGATTTTTCCTCTCCCCCTTTCCCCAAACCCAGTCTACCCTTCTTTTAGTGGACATGGCTGAAAAAAGGTATTGATAATTTAACTTCTTATATCATGTATATGAATATTCTTATCCAGGATCTTTAAAGTAAAAATTTACTTTGGCTTCAAAACAAGCTTGTTATATATATACTTATGGTAATAAGGTCAGTGAGACAGCTATCTAGGCTATCAAAGACTAGATACTAACTACAAACTGATCACAATTTTTAATGCTGATCTTCAGTATGTTTGTTTTAAGCACTACAGTACATTTCATCAATAGGCAGATATTGATTGATCTTCTTTTCCTGTTCCATAAATTCTTCTTTCTTCCTCAGTCCCCAACACTGAAACCATAAGTTTTACCTATAGCTCAGTTATATGTATTTGGTGAGGAAATAGGACTTAGCAGCAGTATGATCTCTGTGAGGAACAGGTCAACCTCCTACTGAGCTGGAATTTGCAGCCCTCTTGAGTTGCCTGGTTCAAATATTTTTCTCCTCAACTAAGACTTGATTGTGGTTATTATTTTGGACTTCAGTGATACATTTACAAGAAGGTCTAATCTCACATCTACTATTTCTAGGAATCTATGGATTTCTAATAATTTCTCTTCACTGAAATTAGCAGCGTGCACACATGCAGTAATGGAAACATTTGTCTCCCATTTTAGTTAATAGTAGTTAACTCTACTGTGAAAACTACAGGATGTTCAAGAAGAATTACTCAAATGATTTAACACAATTCTATGTTTAATTAACACAATAATGATTCACATCCCAACTCATCGTATTCTTTAAAGCAGCAGCATTTTATCACGCAAAATACAATAAGGAAACTTGACATTTATGTGATACATTTATTTCAGTGGTGTTCTACCCTATTTATGTAGATAAAGTAATGAAAAAAAGAATGTAGTAAGTCTTTGTCAGGAAAGTAAAGCTAATAATCTCATTTTTAAATGCTAATAGATATTGTACCAGTTAAATAAAGTCCCTGCTGGTATAGCAGTTAAAGTTCCTGGAGTCACATCCAAACCAATGATAAAATTGAATCAGAGATTTTATATCTTCTTGTTAGGCTTTTAGACAGACATCTTTATTGCATTGAAATTGCTGCTGGATATGTTTTCTCTTGCCCAGACAAAATTTACCAAAGACCTACTATGTGCTGTATATGCCATCCCATTTATTCTTCAAAAACTATCCTATTAATGTTGAATTCACATGAGTGCAATGACTTTTAGAGATGTTGGAAATGTGAAAGGCCTGCAAAGTTTAAGAATTCTTCTTTCACTATCTTACTTTAATTTCTTTTGAGACCAACAGAAAAGATAAACATGTCTATAAATAGCATAAGCTATACAAGTCAATTTATATCAAGAAAACAATAAAAGGAAACAAACAACAACGACAACAAAACACTAAACCATAACAAGGTTAACCAGAAGGAAAAAAAAAAAAAAAAAGAAAGAAACTTAATGCATTGCAAAACTAGAATTACAATTTGGCAAGTTGATGTTGATGTCTTACAATGTCAGTATTGTTCTGAAATCCTATCCTTGTGCAGCTTAATTTCCAAGGAGGTGTCTGGATGCAGAAATAAAAGAATATAGAAACCAAGAGTGGGTAATAAAAAGTGAAAACATGCCTCTGCATGCAGATTGGGAAAGGAAAGTCAAATGAGCCAGGCAAGAACTCAGCTCTATTGTATGGAATGCTATAAAGCTGATGCTCGAGAGTATTTTTAGTTATGACAACTGAAAAGTTGATTGTCATCTTTATTTATCAATATAGACTAAGAAATATTTTCAGTAATTATCATTTTGCTGTCTCTTCAACTTCAAAGAGCATCCCGCAATTCAGAATTTACCCAGAGCCCATTACCTTAGAAAATGTCCTGCCAGTTCCAGTCCATTCTCAGATGGGTCCCTGGACTCAACACACATGGAGATTAGAGCCAGAGATTTAGAGGAATTAAGTGACTGAACGTTGGTTATAATCTAATGTTAAGTGTATCAGCTTTCAACTTTTTTTCAGTCAATTAATCCAGTTATGGAGACTTTATTTCCACAACAGCTTGAGGTGAGAGCTTGCGGGAGTTAAGGGAATACCATGCCTTGCCCTGTGCAACAGGCTCCCGGAGAGTGGCAGGCCGGGCATTTGAGGGCCACCACTCTTAGGAACAGTTGGATCAAGTGACTCTGTCAACCCAACCTGCTAGGGGAGCAGTATGGGATGCAGGTAATTGTTTCCTCTGATACTAAACAGTAGGCTGAATTTTTTTCAGCTGAGACGCTAGGGACAGAACTTGGCTGAAGTAGTCTCTAAGTAAACACATTAACGTTGTTTCTAAGAAAGTCAGCAGAGTTTACCTACAAGACCCTCTTCAGCTAAGCACTTTCTGAGAAGGAGGACCTACATATCTGTTTATTTTTCCAACTAACAAATGATAGGAGAACCTGACGTTTCTGCTTGGGGGGAAAAATCTTTGGATACTTGAATACTTTTTTGACTTAAGCTCGACTCAGTTAACACTCCTTGTTTGCCTCACTACTGTAATTACTGTTCAAGAGAGACTAAGTTGCTGGCTTCTAGCTCCTGGGCTGCTTGGGGGTGGCCTTTGTTCTAGGCCTCCAGAGGTAATGTTTCCTCTGGGTCAGTTTGAAGAAACTGCCTGCAACAATGGCAGTCCCCAGCGTGACACTCCCGGAGGGGTCCGAGATTCAGCTGTCACTCACCTTCAGCCCAGAGCCATCAAATCTAGTTAGACAAAAGCTGGTTTATCACAGCCTTTTGAAAAACTATGTAAGGAGGAGATTTACTCATCCTTGAATCTTAGTTCCTTTTTTCTTCGAGCCACTTTTTCTCCAATCTAACTTTCCTTTTCTCCAGTAACTCCCTCTGGAAACTTCTTAGGGTTTCTCCACTTCTTTTGTTCCACCATAGAATATGCTGTGTTAGTCTCTCAGAGCAGGAGCCTCAGCTTTAATATCTCTCTCAAGGAATAAATATATTGCTGTCCCTTTATGAAAACTTTAATTCTAATAAATATTTTGTCTGCAGAAAGAATTTTCAAGGCAAAAGATTACTTAATGTCAAAATATTGATAACTGAAGCTGGTAGTATTGAACTATTTCTGTAAACATCCATTTGTCTATGCAGACACGTCCACATATGCTTTTTTGTCATATGCTTTTAATTTATTTAAAAATAAGGTTTTCACTAATAATGAGGGTAAAATTGAAAAGCCTGAAACAGTTTGCCACTGAAATTAGGTCAATAATTTATACAAGGGGGAAGAAATATTTTATTATCTGGCTGTTAATGAATTTGAGACCTAACAATTTTTTTTCTGTGAATCCCATACTTTTTAAAAGTACATAAAATGAGTTTTCTTTCACTTTCTCCATATCATAGCATTATAGTATTATGCAATTTCACAAATTGAAAGACAGCTTTTTTAATAAAAATGTAACTACAATGTCACATTAAAATATGAGTTTTATTTCATGGATGTACAGGTGATTGCTAGAATTAAAACTGACAAATATTCTCTAGTCTAAGGTCTTGAGGAAGTATTTGTAATTGTAATTAATTTTGCCCATTGTAAGAAATTTTAGTGGCATAATTAGAGATGGAATAGCAGATATCCTAAGTTTGATGGATATGCAATATGAGACCTAGTTTAAAGAATAACCTATGGAATAAAACAGTCTACCCTGAAAGGCAAAACTCCTCGTATAAAAATGAGATATGTGGCATGTAGAGTATGACACTAAGACCAATACTAACTATAGCAGCTGAGCCTTTTCAACGTCCAACAGGTCCAAATGGCACTCAATATTCTCGTAAAAAAAAATTGAGTATTCTATGTATTCATTTGACATTATATCCTTTGCATTTATTATGACTTATGAAGATATAACAGTGAAAGGGCCTTAAGTAACTTAGCATAGCAGAAAGAGCTAAAATCAAGAAGGTGTTTGAAGATGAAAATAACTGGCCAAGTAATTTTCAATATCCTGAAATTCTGAAAAATGTATTTGCCTATTCAGCCTAGATAACTGTCAACTACATTCCTTCACCAAGCACATCTACTGTTAAGATTCAACATTATAAAGCCCACTAAGAAGATGCATTTCAAGGTAGTTTATGATCTGCTCTACTCATGTAGTACTGGCTACTGTTGTGTCTTCCAGACTGCCCTGAAAGTCTAGATCTATATGGTTTCACTCCATCCCAGGATTATCACTTTTCTAAATACTCTACCTCCTCATGATGCACTCCTTTTGTTTTTACATTTTTATTTGTTTGTTTTCTTTTTGTAATTGGTTTTCCATTGTTAGAACATGCCATCTTTTCAACCCCAGGGTCTTTGGAATAATTGTGGAACAAGTTGTGAAAGTTTGATAACAGAGTTCAAGAGTGTATTAAGTGGTAAAATGTAAAACAAATTAATTGCTTTCATAGTTAGAGATGATTCTAGTGAGGATTTAGAACAGATCACTTAAGCACTGGGCTTCAATCACATTGTGCAATGTGCTAAATAAGCTTTCTATGTTGTCAGTCTTTTATGTAATAATTTTATGACTTTATTTTTAGATATTTTGTTTTTCCTGTCCTGTTGCCATAACAAATGTGTGTCTTAACATAAATTATATGGTATCTTCACTTCCAGAGACTGCAATGACAAATTAACACAAGATTGGGAGGCTTAAAATGACAAAAATTTATTTTTTTAGCTTGGGAGGCCAAAAGTCTGAAATCAAGATGTCAACTATGCTTTTTCAGGAGCCCAGCGATAATCTATTCCGGGCCCCTTTGCTGGCTATTTGTGGCTCTTTGTGGCCACATGGTTTCAGTCTGTTTCTCTCTCTTCACTTGTCTCCTCTCCTGTGTCTCCTCTGAGAATCTCCTATGAGGATATTTGACCTTGGATTCCATGAGGAATTTTAGAAGGACCTTTATAGTTCAAGAACATTTACTTATCTTTAAAAGGCCCTTTTGGTACATTGGGTAGCATTCACAATTTCTACATGTACTTATGAGGGCATGTATTGTTATTTCATATTTTTCAAATGTTTAGGTTTGCTTTTGGTACAGATTATGAACAAGGTAGCTCTTTTATTTTATTATTTATTTCTTTTTGGTAGGTAGTCAACAAGGTCTGGCCCAAAAGATCATGGCAGCCACCCTGCCCTACCAAGACTAGAACTCCAACCTGACCCAAGATGGCGATGGGGAGTCTCTGGTGATTCTTCATCTTGAATGCTTGACTGTTTTCTGACCTTAGCACCTTGTTCATACACATTTGGACTTGACCATGAGGCTCATTCTAACTGGATGCCTCCCCGTGAGATTTTTTTTTTTCCCTAACCCTCTCCCTTTCCCAGACGGAAGGGGAAAACTCCTCTTGGCATGGGGGTGTTTCCTTCTATTTTTACTCTCTCATAATAAACTTTCATAATTTACCCTTCTACGTGTATCTGAGTTTCTCAATACTTTTCTAAACATGGACAAGAACTGATACTTGAGAGCCATCCGCTGGGGATTCTAAGCTCACACACAGCCTAGCCTCTCTTTAGGAGGTCAGTCAGGGATACAGGCCCAAGAAGGTGCTTCTCGACTATGATTTGAAAATAACTTCAATCTGAATTAAAGTGGCCACCAAGAGCTACTTCCTAGCCCTTCATCCTGGGAGGTTTCCTGGACTTTCTCCAAACCACCATTTCCACCCTGTGCCCTTCCTGAGCGCCCATCAACCAGTCAGGGTCCTTCCTGTGCACCTGAATCTGTGGAAGAGGCTTGTCGTAATAAGCGCCTGACTTATATTTCTAAGGTTATAAAAAAAAGCCTAACCCAGGCTGCCACTCAGCAGCCTGTTCAGGACCCCTCACTAGCGAATCTCTCTGGTTTTTCCCCCTCACCTCAACTTTCCTTTAATAACTCTTTTATAACTTATCCTTCTTTGTGTCCATATTTCTCAATTCTGTGTTAATCTTGAACAAGAAGCCACTGACTTGGGCTTGGCAGCATCGTTGAGAGTCATTGGATTGGGGAGTTCTAACCCCACCCAGAGCTCTCTCTACAACACTATTAATTTCTGTTTTCCATTTAAAAAGAAAATGTGTGTGAGGCTTTAATGTTCACCTGGAATGACTTAACATGTATATTTAACATTTAATGTAAAAGGTATGTTAAATTATTTATTCTTTATATTCTTTATAATTCTTTTTATTTTGTTTTTAGTCGTGTGTGTGTGTGTGTGTGTGTGTGTGTGTGTGTGTGTTTGATTATGGTCCAATGACATAACGTTAAAGGACAACATTGGGTGCAGTTGCTTGTCTCCAGCCTTAGGATAGGATAAGGTTTCTTGTTTGCCACTGAATACACCTGGCTTGCTGCTCCATGAGCTTTTGGAATTCTCCTGTCTGTGACAGGCATGCTATAGGGTACTGGGGAGCTGAATTCCGGCTAGCACTTGTGGGAGAAGCACCTTATCAACTGAGCCATCTTTCCAGCCCCTGGTTGGCTCAAAACTGACTACGGGGCCCAGGCTGACTTCATGGCTCATAACAATCCTCTTTCCTCAGCTTCCTAAATGCTGGGACTACAGGTGTGATACACTATGCCTGGCCCTGAGGAGTAAATATAAAATTGAGTAAATTGGTTTAAAATGAAGAGAATTTACTAAGGAAAATATTTGCATGACAAATTGAGTGTTGGAAACTACATTTCCATTATTACTTTCTCTATAAATAAAGCCTATTTTATTACCTAAACAGAGGCTGTATTACTATCAGAATCAGTCACATTATATCACAAACATTTGTTTGAAGTACATTACAAGGAATCAATCCTTTAACAGAAAAAAATACATTCAAAAGAAAATTTGCAGTTAAGAATAGTTAGGAATATTTAGTAGATTCAACATTTCTGATTATCATTCATTCAGTTTTTTTCTAATTCCCCAAAAAGAAACTTACATATAAGATATTAGGAAGATAAATATTTGTCATTAAAATGCATATAATGATTAATAAAAACAGTGATTTGGGCAATGGAGAGATGGTTCCGCAGTTAAGGCACTTGCTTCCAAAGCTTGATGGCTCAAGTTTGATTCCCCAGTACAATATAAAGCCAAATGCTCAAAGTGACACATGTGTCTGGAGTTTGTTTGCAGTGGCTAGAGGCTCTGGTACAGCCAAACCCTCTCCCACTCTGTGTCTCTGTTTCTATCAAATAAATAAATAAAAATACTTTTTACAAGTGTTTTTACTGGGCTGGAGATATGGCTTAGCAGTTAAGGCACTTGATGTCAAAGCCAAAGAACCCAGGTTCTATTCCCCATTATTCCATGTAAAGCCCGATGCATAAGGTGGCCCATGCATCTGGAGTTCATTTGCAGTGGCTAGAGGCCCTGGCATGCCTAGTCTCTCTTTTTCCCTCTTTTTCTTTCAAGTAAATAAATAAATAAATAATTTTTAAAAAGACATTTTATTTTATTTATTTAGTTAATTAATTAATTTATTTATTATTATTTGTTTTTTTTTGGGGGGGGCAGGGTCTCACTCTAGCCAAGGCTAACCTAGAATTCACTATGTAGTGTCAGGGTGGCCTTGAACTCACAGTGATCTTCCTACTTCTGCCTCCCAAGTGCTGGGATTAAATGTATGAACCACCACGACCCGCTAAACAAAGTTTTTAAAAAGTGTTTTTTTAAATATTTACAGATTGTAATAGAAATAATTGTTTCTGAGGATAATTACAATTTTCTCCCTTTTTCCTTTTTGTTTTTCTGGAAGATAAGAATCATATTTAGTCAACATTTTTGTGAAAAAGGAGGATACTCAAATTTGGGAATTAGATTAAAGAGAAGAACACTAGGGAAGGAAACAGTTTTTGAGAGAATGACATTCACAAAGAATGAAAACTGCATAAAAATATAATAAACAGTTTATTACACAAGAAAAAATATGTAAAAGTGCTGAATAAAGCAACCCTTAAATGGAAAAAATACCAATGTATTGCATTGCTTAATGCATTAAAATAAAGGGTAATTTTTATCTCTAACTCTGTAGGAAGTTAAGGCCATCCCAACCTTAAATATTATTTCAACCACTGTAGCAGGATATATCTTTCCATGGTTAGCAGAGAGCCATTTGATCCAAGCAGAGAGCTCTGGAACCCAGATTTTCAATTTTAAGAATAAAAGAATATCTGTCACCTCTGATCTTCATGTTGATGATTAATGAAAACAAGTGACTTGTTTACCCATTTTGTCAGACTTTTACGGTTTAACTTTATTAACTACATAATAGCAGTAGTCATTCACCAAATCAGACTTTAATTTACTGAAATAATATCTTTGTATTTGATGTCCAAATATCCATTATGGGAGATACTAATTAGTAGAAAGGAATAATGAAGTTACAGCAGACTCACACAGGGAAGTTTTGGAAAATAGATTATATGAGTTGAGAAATATTTCTATTTAACAAAGATGGCCCAATACAGATTATTCCTAAGACAAAAACTAGATCATAGGGAAACTGGAAAGTGATATAACAAAAGGGAAAATAGAAGATGGGAATGTATATGTGAGTGTGTGTGTGAGAGGGAAATATTTTGGTACCAGTAAGAGGGAGAGAATACATAGGGATATGTTGGAATCTATTTTGCAGGCTCAGCTATCATGTCTCAATCTATTCTTCATAACTATTTCCCAAGTATATCTTTTCTCACGTGTCAGCAACACGATTTACTCAATGTCATTTCCAGCAGTAACACCTCAAGAAACACTTTCAGAAACAGTTTCTCAATTCCAGCACACTGATACTTTTAGCAGCCCAAATTTTTTTTGAAATCATTTCCGGATTCTGAATATAGCAGGAACTCTGTTTTTCCCCCTCAAAACTTGTACAGTGTAGAGATATTAGCCACGAACATGGATAAAGGAAGCTAGTAAAAATGAAACACAGGCTATAAGCACCCATGTTCTACCCTTTTCTCTTAAAGGTGCCTGGGTTGTCTGAAATCTTGATTCTCTTTCAGCTATTCTTAGAGCAGTCAGACTATGTTAGGATTCTCTTTGATGGTAAGATTTTATCCAGGTGAGCTGGGCTGAAAGCTGTCTTTGACAAAAATTTCATTTTATTTGGTCAGTGAAGTCTACTGCCTCCAAGATTTACACTTAATTCTTAATATATTTGTTCCGTGGTCTTTAAAAATCAGAAAGTGGGACAGATTCAATTACATAATCTCATGGTTTTTTGGGTTGCACATTTTCTATCATAAGAGTTAAATATGTTATAAATTAGGGAATCTTCTCTGTATGAACCGTAACAGTACCTGTAAGCTTGTATTTATGTAGGAGTGTATGTTTTTATTGTTCCATTTTTCCAGTGAGAGATGTCTCACATAGAGTCTAATCATGAGGACTGTTGCTTTGTACCAAAAGTTTAGAACAATCTCAAAAGATCTGCTAGTTAAAATTGGAAAGTAAGACTCAGTTCTGAGATCTTAAACATTTAAAACCTTAAAATTTCATAAATTAAGCATCATCAAGCCTAGTCCCATCTTTCATAACAGCTCTCTAGAGAAATCTAAAAGCCAGGACACTCTGAGATGAGCTGTGGATGATTCAGTAGGTGGCACAATTTTCACTGAGTCAGTACTGAACCGATGCCCCAGCATGGTATGAGGGGCACTGCGCTGCTGGAGGTGTCGTCTAATGGATGAGGGTAAAACCAAGGTCCTGACCACCAGCAGTTATTAAAAATCCCATGGCACTTTTCAAAAGAGTAAAGATGATGTTAAACCCTGTGTCCTGGCTAATTTCCAAATTGGGCAATTATATTCTGCCTACTTAAAATTTCTCTGTAATTTTAGTTGGATAATATATTCTTCATCTTCTGCCCTGTGCTTTTGCTGTTCCCAGCTTAGAGGTGTATGCATTTCTGTGCAGAGCAAAGTGATGCTTCTTTGAAAAATGTCTTGCAAGGTCTGGGATCAGAGGATGAAAGGTACCACATCCATCTATCAGAACAGGTGCCATATTAGTTTGTTTCTCCTATGATTAGGCTGACTAGAAGAAAATCACCAAATAAGTGTCATTAAAAATAGCCTCGTCAGGTAGTCAGAGGTGCTATGCTTGCAAAGGTTTCCAAGACGGATATTTTAATTCTATTAAGTTGTGACTAAGAAATGAGGCTTCTCTCAATGTGAATATATTATGTAAATATTAATAATTTAAGCATAAAATTATAGACATTTAATAGGAATAATTAAATTTTCCAGCATTTTCCAGTAAGGCCTATCCTACTCACTCTAAAGCACTAGTCCTCATCTCATACCTTCACACAGCATTTTAGCACCTCCTCCTGATCAGTAATATCAAAGAGAAAAGATTAGAGTTGGAACCAAATGAAAATCCTATCTTTAAAAATGTAATAAAAGTATTACTGGTTAGAATGCTCTGAGTTTAGAGACTGCCTAGAGAAAGCATTCCCAAGAAAAAGACCAATAACAAAATATGCGTGGATGGACACATGCATCCAACTTTGTACAGTACCCTAGAACAAACCCCTTAGGGATAAATATGAGGGGAAGTTAAGTTTCATAAATGGTGGGGCTGACATTTATCTTGATTGTTTACCTTTAAATAATACTTATCTAGGAAACAATTTTAAAACAAATCTACCAATGACTCAGTTTCCTCAAGTGCTGAATATTTTCCTTTAAAAACAAAGGAACAATTTAATTGTATGGAACCTTATAGTTTCTTTCTTCACTTACCTTTTTTTGTACAAAACCTTCCCAAGTGGTCAAAAAATATTATTAAATGGTTCTACCAATTGATTTCACTCATATTACAAAGACTTTTTCAGCTAGCTTCTTCAAGTCATTCTGCTTAGAGATAGATTAAAGACTTAGATTTTGCTTACTCATACATAAATTGAAAAAGAGAATGTTTCCAAACAAAATAAATCTTTAACAATTCTGGGAAACAGTACTGTAGATTGTAGAAAATAAACATGGCAATTCTGTTTGCAAATATTTTTATATTTGCTGGATAAAGAAATCACTTGAAAAGGAAATAACACTTTCAAATTTGACTTTTCTTTAGCAAAAAATATTACAATAGTTTTAGCCTTGCTTTTACAACTATAGCACACTTTACTTAGTAACAGTAAGAGTTCACTTTAAAATGTAAAAAAGTACTCACTCTGATCACTTTGTCTTTTTAGTATGCAGCCTGGAGGATTCAGAAAAAGATTACATTTACCATAATTAACATATATGTAAATGGAGATCATGGCTATGAATGATAAATTTTCATAGCAATTTAAACCTTGTACAAATTAATCAACCATACAGACACTTGATTAATGAAAAGTAGTGTCACTTTAAAATGCAACATGTTAATATATATTACAGTTATCACAGATCAAAGAATCTTTAAATGTAAACCAATTAGAGCAAAGTTCAATCTACATTTTTAATAAATGCAATTCTTCTGTAATTACGATGGCAATTAAAAAAAAGTCATTCTGCTTTAAATTTATTTACTAACTTTAATGAAAAGTCATACAATTTTAGAAGTTTAATTAATGATTGGATTTCCAAACTATAGAATTACAGCATCATCTAAAGGTAAAATGGATATATAAAAGAAATTATAAATTAGAGCTAAAATATTTCTTTCCATGTCATGATCAATTTAGAACTTATTTTTGGTGTCCCTGAGACAATGATGGTAAGCAGAGTAAGTCCTGACTGACAGTCCATTTACTAGAATGTTCAGACAGGGTTTGTTATGCGACCTGAATAAGCATTATTTTCTCTCATTTACAAGAATAAAAGTGATGCTCTGGGATAATAAGAATGGGAGTATAAGAATAAATTTTATTTTCATTGTGAGAAAGATTACACAATTTGCAGGAAAGAAAATCTTTCTAGTAAAAAATATTACAGTTAGCACACAAGTATGTATTTTAAGTTCAATGTTTGAAATATAAACTTTCTCTATAATATAGCTTCATATAACATAATATAGTTTTCAAAATTAATATAGGAATAAAAAATACTGCTTTACAAAATCAATGCAGATTTGTTTTATGTGGAACCTCCTACAATGGATAATTATTTTTTTATGATAAATTGGAATGTAACTACTGTGAAATTGTACCACTTAATTCAGTGTATTATGTAACATATTGTTGATAAAAGATTAATAAAACTGAAAACCAACAAAGCCTTAAGCTTATAATAAATAGTGAGAGGAAATAAGTGTGACCCTGACTTCTGTGCCAAGTTTCTTCTAGTAGATAGTAGTAGACTCTTCTCAAAATACCTAATTATGGAGCATTTTTTTTTACTTTTTGGTTCTGTGAAGTAGTGTCTTACTCAATTCTAGGCTGTCCTGGAATTCTGTGTTCCCATCCTGGCTCAAACTCACAGCAATCCTCCTACCTCTGCCTCCCAAATGCTGGGATTAAAGGTGTGTGCCACCACAACCAGCTTATTGAGCATTCTATTTTTTTTTTTTTTTTTCCTGAGGTAGGGTGGTGCTTTAGCCAAGGCTGACCTGGAATTCACTATGTACTCTCAGGGTGGCCTCAAACATGGCAATCCTCCTACATCTGTCTTGCAAGTGCTGATATTAAATATGTGTGCCACCACACCCAGCTTATTGGGCATTTTTATGTGTCCTATGCCATGTGAAGGACTTGGCACTTTAAAATATATTCTATTTGTGATTTCATCATCAAATCATTTAATCATGCTCTCTCATGAAACAGAATGATTAACTGACCCAGATACTAAGTAGAAAAGCTAGAATTTGCATCTGCGTCCTTCTCATTTCAAAGTCAGAGTCTGTGTGCTATGCCACACTGCCTTCATGTCTTTGTGAAGCACTGTTCATCCCCATCATTGGATTCCAGTCCCACATAGTCCCATCAGAGCTGCAATGCTCCTGATACGAGTACATGAACACACTTTGAGAGAATTGCTGCTAATGCACTGCCAAATTCTGTAAGTGGTGTAAATGACAAGGCAGTCCCATTCAAATAGCCCACTGGACTCCTGTTAAAACCTGCTTTGAATTACCATTCCTGGAGAGGATATGAGAACGAATAGATCGGTAGATATGGTCTTTAATAAGCTGTTTACTTCATAGGTGACATCTGATACTTGGTCAAGATCTGTACAAAAGACAAAGAATAAAATACTTAGCAATATTCCTATCCTCAAAATGTATATAGTTAGGATGAAAAGTAAATAGCAAGTTTTAAAACATTGTGATATAACCTTCCATAAAGGATATAGTTTATGAAGATTAAAACTGTATAATCAGGTATAAGTAGGTACTCAAAGATAAGGAAAAATTCGATTTGCCTTAAGACTAATCTAAAGCAGTTATGTACTTTGGTATGTCTTTGGATGCTAGAAAAATTGGGGGGAAATGTTGTATTACAGTGTTGCAATCAATAAAGGGCAACAAGAGAAAAAAATCCTTCAGATAAGGAGAGAATTATAAGAACAACTCACTAAACTACTCAGTTACATGTTATACAATATACTAATAAATAGTTATTGTATTAGTTATTACGCTGTTAGAAAAGCCTAAGTTCGAGTGGTTCTAGAAAGTTTATTTCTCTCTCAAATTTGTGAATTAATATGGAGAGAGCCCAATGTTGTTGCTACTGCTCCATTTTGTTATAAATGCTGGAATGTCTTTCCTTGCAGCTCAGTCATTCACTGCCCCCAGTGTGCCCCTCATTCTGGCTCAACATACCTATGACAACATGACTTTCATATCCACTATGTTTCTGGCAAGAGGGTAAAAGAACAAAGGAATACTCCTGAATTGTATTTTCTCTCTTGTTATAAAGGAGTTCTCGGGATGTATGCATAGAACTGCAAATGAAGTTGAGAAAGTTAGTCACTCAACTGGGAAAGCAAAGCACTCATCTAGAATGCACAATCCTCTTACCATCAAAGAGTAATGAGTCAGATATTGGAAAATAACTATTACTCTCTTTTATAGTTACAAAGGTTACAATTGTTCTGGTTTGATGTAAAATGTACCCCCATAGGCTCATGTATTTGACCACTTGGTCCCTATCTGGTGGAAGTTTGGGATGGTTGTGGAACCTCCAGGATGTGGAATCGGGCTGGTGGTGGTAGATCACTTGGGGTGGGCTTTGAGGTTTTATAGCCCAGTTCACTTTCTGTTAACCCTGTGTTTCTGGGCTGCAGACACTGTGAGCAGCCAACCCCTACTCTTATGCCATGCCTTCCTGGCTGGCCATGATTAAATGTACCCCTGGAAACTATGAGCCAGAGTGAACTCTTTCCTTCCCTCAGGGTGCTTTTCAAGTGTGTTGTCAGAACAATAAATAACTAATACAGTAATTTGTTATTGGAAGTAAGGTCATTGCTATGACAAACCTGACCTTGAGGTTTGTAAGCCTTCAAATTGGTTTGCTGTTGGAAAATGGATGAATTTAGAACTTTGGGCTAGAGAAATCCTAGAACATACAAACATAGCTAAAGGTGCCATTCTGAAGGAAGTCTGGAAGATCTGAGTATTGAAATAAACACAGTAGTGGCCTGGTTCATGAGGCTTCCCTGAGGGTGGGGGACTACCTTTCTGGGAACTGGATAAAAGCAATTTGTATTATATTCTGGTAAAATAACGCAGACAACCTAGAATAAGGCTGAATTGAAAGGTAATAGACTAATTTCTTTGGTGAAGGAAATTTTGAATAGAGTCCAGGATTCAGGCTATGTCATAGTTACTATTTACTGTTTTCATTGAGATACTCTGCGAAAGAAACCAAAAAGATATGGGAAAACTGAAGCTTAAAGAGGAAACAAATTGTTAATGAAGTTAAAGTTCCAGACTGCAGCCCACAAAGCATCTGTAATTAGAAGTCAAAGAGATGAACCAGATGAAAGAGGCATTCTCTTCACTACTCAACAGGAAAGGTGGCCTTGAGGGAAATACTTCACTCACTGAAGGTTCTAACTTGTGCGAAGACAAATTATTTTGAAAGGAGAAAACTGGAATAGACAAGACTGATTCCCTTCTCAAAAACAACTTCTGAGGGAAGTGTTTGTACAGATTAAGCCACCAAGGCACACAGATACCACTACCATTTTGACCCCAGGGTACCAAGCTCCATCTCAAGTTGGAAACAGAACATGGTTTGGCAGTGGTGTCCATGTGCTACTTATTTCACAGGCACAAAACAATGCAAGATTTATCAGGTAATAGAATCTTGCTTCATAGTTCAGAGACCTACTGAGGCAGAACCACATGAGGCAGGGTTAGATTCCCTGCAAGAAAGATCTGAGAGGCCATTGCATGAAGTGGTGAAGATGAAGCCTGAGTTGAAGGGAGACTCCAGGATATTGTAGATGCCAGACCATGAAACATCCATTGTACTTAGTAAGGATTCTCTAGATGAATGGATGAATAAAATGAGAATATAAAGGGGATTTATTAGATTGACTTACTAGATATTGGTTGGGCAGTCCCACCAATGGTTGTCTGTATGCTGGAAAGTACGAGAACTCAGTGGATGCTCAGTCCAGGACTCTGGAAGCCTCAGCAATCTCTGTTACACTGAGGGGCTGGAGAATTCCTGTAGAGCTGGAGGGCTGCTGGTCTTCATTCTATATTTGAAGGCTGATGATACATATATGCAGGGTAGCAAGAAGTCAAGCAAAAGATATTGCTTATTTCTGAAACGTCCTGATATATAAGTTGTTATCAAAGGACTGCCGATTCTGAAGGAAAGTCTTCCTCCCTTAGTAAGTCCTTCCTGAAAATGCCCTCATAGACCCACCCCCAAAGAGTGTTATATTTCATTCCTGATCTGATAAAGTTGATAATAGAAATTAACCTTCATGTGCATGGAGGGAAGCTGTAGGCTTTGAACCTGGCCCAAGATAGGCTGTGTGTGACAGGTGGCAGAACTGGAGGGACAGAACTGCTCAAGCCCTTTGGATCCCCGTTCCAGAGACCATACATAGAGCTGATATATTTGATATTTTCCATGCTTCAGTTGAGTCTTGCTTTGGTCCAATGTTTTTGTGCTGTGCCACCATTTTTCACGTTTTGAATAGGAATGTTTACTTTCTGTCATTTTATATTGGAAGTATGTAATTTGATTTTTTAAAAATGTTTTACAAGTCATAACAATTAAGAGATTACTTCAAGTCTCAAAGAGACTTTGGACTTTTGAAAAGTATTGGGACTACTAAAAACTATGGGGACTTTTGAAGTTGAGATGCCTCTTCTATCATAAGATGATCATGAGGCTGTGGAGACCAGGAACAGAACGTTGTGTTTAGAGTATAAAATATCTTCTATAGCCTCATGTGTTTGAATTCCTGACCCCCCAGCTGGTGACAGTATTTGGGAAAGCTGTGGAACGTTTAAGAGGTATAATCTTGCTGGAGAAGGAAGTAAATTAGTAGGGTGGGCTTTGAGTCTATACAGCACACCTCCTGTTCACCTCCTACTTCCAGACTATGGATGCAAATACAACCAGCTGCCTCCGGCTTTTGATGCCATCCTTTCCCTGCCATGATGAAATATATCTCTGCAAAACTGTAATCCACAGTAAATTCTTCATCAAGTTGTTTCTGATCAGGTGTTTGATCACAGGACTGAATAAAGTAACTGATTAAGTAATCAATTAATAAAGTCATATTTTATATTCTCTTCCCAAGCATTCCCAAATTCCTTTACAAATTCCTTTTGGCAGTTTTAAATCTTTGCTGCACCATGTGTCTAGAAGGTAAAGCATTGATTCTCACTGCTTTCTGAATCAGGCATAATCAGTAAACATAAGATGTCTTTTCATTATAAATTATGTCTTGCCTGTGTGCGTTTGGGAGATAACAGCCACTGAGCATTTCTAAGATTAAAAAACTAAATACTTGCTTTTCATGACTCTTGACTCTGAAATTAATGAAATTTTTAATAATAATCAGTATTAAAGATTTGATAACCCAGTGCTTTTATCATTCATTTATCTGTTTGTTCATTCAACAAATATATAGAGAGTGGCTACTATATGAAATATGGGAGCTTACATTATAATGAGTAAAGACAGATAATCAATAAGTACATACAAATATAATTTTATGTTCTAAGTGTTATTATGGGTTGAGTTTTTGCCCCCCTCAGAGTCAAATGTGAAGCCCTAACCTTCCAGTATTCCAAACTATCACTATTTTGAGATAGATTCTTTAGAGAGGCAATCAACTTAAAATAAAACTGTTATGATGAGCCCTAATCCCATAGGATTGATATCCTTATAACAACAAGAGATGGAGGGACATACTTGGGCACAGAGGAGTGATCGTATGGACAGCAGCAAGAGAGAATGACCATCTGCAAGCCTAAGAGATAAAGCCCAGAGGAAACCAACCATATACAGCCCTGATTTGGGGCTTTCTGCTTCCAGATCTATGAGGTAGTTTGTTGTTTAAGCCTCCTAGTCTGTTGCATGGTGTTATGTCAACCTGCTACTTCTTGAAAGCTTATGTCCCTCCAACACTAATGTTGAGATACATAACTTCATAGACAATAGCATTAAGAAGTGGGACCTATCGAAGATAATTTTGCAGTCCTGCTTAATGGAAGTAATGTTCTTATACAAAAGGTTTTTTTTGGGGAAGGTGCTGTGAGTTCTCTTTGCCCTTCTATTATGACAGCAGTGAGGCATCATCTACTAAGTGGAACATAAACAAACTTTAACCAAGCAATCTGGTAATGCCTGGATATTAGATTCCCAGATTTCCAGAGAATGAGAGAGAAAGTTCTAGTATTGACATATTACTCCGTGTACAGTGTTTTAACAGCCTGCATTGACTGTTCGAAGACAATGTCAAAAAAGTACTAACATGAAAATGAAGAGATGAACTAGGATATAACTTAGATTACTTGATTGAATAAGCCAAATTTTGAGTTGAAACTTGAACATCAAAAGGAGTCAATTTTACAAATACCTGGAGATGGGTGCTTCTGGAATAAAAATATCTAGTATGGAGTCCATTTTGCCCTATAACCATTAAGCAAAAGGCCAATCTGGCAAATGACATTTTCACCATCAAAACTGATTTACTCAGTAACTATCTGTTTGTGGTGTGTGTTGGTAAGACTTTTCATCAATATGGCAGATACTTGGAAGAAATAGCTGATGGGAAGATTTATTCTGGATCATGTGTTAAGTTCTGCTGGGTCCATTGCTCTGGGTCTGAGGGCAAGAGAGATATCATGGCAGCCAGGGCCTGTGCTAGAAGAAGAGCCTCACTTTACCACAGCATTATGGAAGCACAATGTTGGAAAGGAAGGGACAGAGGAAAAGGTATATCCTTCAAAGGCATGCCCCTATGTCCTCCAACCAGGTTCTACAGTACACAGTTTACAACATCTCCAAATAGTTCACCAATCAACACATTTATCTATTGGTTAGGTCTGAGCCCTTGTGATCTAATCAGTTTCTAAATGCCCAACTATGATCATTGCTTTATTGGGAACCAAGCCTTCAACACATGAGCCTTGAGTGGGACAGTTCATATGAAAAGCATAAGGAAAAACTGATATTTGCCAGGAGTGGTGGCACACATCTTTCATCCCAACACTTAGGAGGCAGAGGTAGGAAGATTGCCATGAGTTTGAGGCCACCCTGAGACTACATAGTGAATTCCAGGTCAGCCTTGGCTAGAGCAAGACTCTACCTGCCTGTGAAGCCTAAACAATGCCCGTTCAAATCTCCAGGTTCCACCTTTAGCCACAGGCAAAAGGTGATGCAAGCACACAATGTCACACATGCGTAAAAGTGGGCACATACATCTGGAGTTTGTTCATAGCAGCTGAGAAGCCCTGGTGCACCCATTCTCTCTCTCTCTCTCTCTCTCTCTCTTTCTCTGTCTCTCTCAAAAAAACAAACTAGCTAATATTTTAAGCCATTAGTAAAATAATAATAATAATTTCATTGTGAATTGTACTGTGAACATGGCTCTCTCTCTCTCTCTCTCTCTCTCTCTCTCTCTTTAGGTACAATGCTTTAATATGTTACATGTCTACAAACTTTTACTGAATTGCTATTACAACAGGACAAATGGAGGGTTACTTATCTTCGGCAGCACATATACTAAAATTGGAAGGATACAGAGAAGATTAGCATGGCCCCTGCGCAAGGATGGCTGTCTTGTCATTGACAATCTAGTATAAAGAATTCTAGAAAGTGGGGGGAGGGAGGGATATAACATGGGATATTGTCTACAATTAAAGAAGTTGTCAATAAAAATAATAATAAAATTTTTTAAAAAAGAATTCTAGAGCCAGGCATGGTGGCTCACACCTTTAATCCAAGCACTCAGGAGGCCTAGGTAAGAGGATTTCAGTGAGTTCAGGCCACCCTGAACCTACATAGTGAATTCCATGTTAGCCTGAGCTAGAGTGAGACCATATCCTCCAAAAAACCAAAAACAAAAAAGGAACACAATTCTTTAGATTTCAAATACAAATGTAAGGATGAGCAACAGCCAAATGCTCCTTTTACTAAAAACTACCAGTATACACATCTTATTCAAATAGTGCTGGCTACAGAAAGGAGAAACTATTTAAGATGGGATAAACTCATAAAATTAGCATACACTGTTAATTTAGGTCTTTTTTTCTAATTCTTATTTTTTATTTTATTTAATTTAGTTATTTGAGAGAGAGAGAAAGACAAAGAGAGAGAATGGGTGCATCAGGGCCTCTAGCCCCTGTAAACAAACTCCAGACATATGGTCCTCTTTGTGCTTCTGGCTTACATGAATCCTGAGAATCAAACCTGAGTCTTTTGGCTTTGCAGGCTACCACCTTAGCCACTAAGCCACCTCTCTAACCCTCTTTATACATTCTTTTAGGAATCACAACATTTGTTGCCTATTTTCAAAACAGGCCTGGGGTACATGGATTAAGACGTTGGGAAGGCTGAGACTTCTGTTCAAGGCCATGTAATGAATGGGTATCCAGCAACACACGAGTGTCTGACCTCGAGGACCTGGTTTCCTCCAGCAGAAAACAGAGATGCAAAGTTATGGATGACATCACAGGCTACTGTGGTAAAGCACTTTTCTAGCACGAATGTGTGGACAGATCCGACAAGATCTTATCAGAGATAGACCCTGTCAGTAAGTCTGGATGGGACTGAGAGTCTTCATTTTAACCAAGTTCCGAGGTGATTTAAAATGTGTTTTGGTTTGAATGTAAAATGACCCACTTAGGCTCCTGTGTTCAAACATGGTCCCCAGATGGCTGACCTGTGTGGGAGCTGTGTAAGCTTTAAGAAGTGGAGGCTTGCGGAAGGAAATGAGACACTGAGGGTGGGCCTTGAGGTTTTACAGTCAAGCTCACTTCCTGTTCACTCTGGTTGATGCAGCTGACTGAAATGTGGTCTTGTCTAGAAGCATATGACAATATATATATATATATATGTTTTTTCCTTTCTTAAGTTGCTTCTGGTCAGGTATTTACTTACAACAAGAAAGTAACGGATACAGTCTGCTTGATGAGCTTTTTATAAAATAATCATCCAGTAACTAAGAATATAAAATATTTAATGAGTTTATGCTTTCTCAAAAAAATACAAGTTAAGGGATTACTTTGTGTTCTCATTGTGGCCAGGTATTGAACATCCTATAATATTATGCACTACATAAAACCATCTTTCTCAGTTCTTATTATCATTTTTTTGTTTTTATTGCTTTCACTCAAACCTTAGAATTCTTTAGAGTGATATGAAATAATAAGGCAGTGCTTTACACATCACTGAAATTGGCAAGCTTCTTATCATTGTATGGTGACAGACTGTAACCAAAGAAAGCAAGCTGTAATTTAGTCAGTATTAACGTAAACAAACATCTTATTTAGAAGGGAATAAAATCATCCAATATGAAATGCATTTGTTAACATAAGGAAAATCTTGCAAAGGCCAAATTCAGAGTACCTGAATGTGCTCAATTAGTAATAAAATTTCTGAATGGGGAAAAATGTCTATTTTCAATTACTTGACTAAAGTTCTTTAAGGAGTAAGAACATCATATTGTAAACATATAAGCTAGAAGAGCATAGACACATTTTATGTATTTTAATACTTTATTATTTTACATATGTTATGATTTTTCTCATATGTCAAAATAATCATTTCTAATTGTTCCTCAAGTCTGAAAAAAATAAAGTAACCTTTATAACTTAACACCCTTTGGTGGTGCCTTTATGCTTTTATATTACAAAAAAATGCATAATATTTTTCATCCCATCAAGGATTCCCAGCTCTCAAAGCTCTCAGCAACTCCCAGAGTGAATCTCTAGGGTGCCGCCTGCTCTGTCACCCCCATGCTAGACCTATTTGGTAGTAAAATCAGGGTTACCAGCCCAGTGCCCCTTACCTAGGGAGAAAACTGTGTATTAACCCTGTCTTCAGGCTTCTTAGAAAACCAATAATAAATTTCGTCCTTTACTCTCTGCTCTTTTCAGTTCCTAGCATTCCAGTTGTTAGGCTAACCTTCCCAGCTTCTTCCTGGTAGCACAACAGCAGAATATTATTCCAATCTCTTTCAGGTTTTCTGTTTGTACAGTTTATTTCCCACGGTTTTATTTTGTATATATGTATTGCAAATTGACATCTACTTCTCAAAAAAAATTCCTATACAATTCCATCACTGTTTTTTTCATTCACCTCTTCAGGCTTTTCCTACTGTCAGTTTCACCTATAAATGGTATCTTTGACCTTGCATAACCTCTCTTTTGTG
Source organism: Orientallactaga sibirica (assembly GCA_036365145.1). Classification (NCBI taxonomy): domain Eukaryota; kingdom Metazoa; phylum Chordata; class Mammalia; order Rodentia; family Dipodidae; genus Orientallactaga; species Orientallactaga sibirica. The sequence continues at coordinate 53,563,107 of JAEOAD010000004.1, read as the reverse complement.
TATTATTTGTATATTCTTATGGTTTTTCACAGTGGTAGGAATAAATCTAGGATCTTGCTCATCAGAGACAGATATCTACTACTAAGCTACAATCCATCCCTTTTTTTGACATTTTTAGAACTCTTCCATATTGGTGGCATTTTCATGTGCATAACTTGCATGAGATAAGTTTTGGTGGCCTACCCAAAATTTTGTTGAAAAGCATGAACTCTTGTAAAGTCTTAACAATGTCAGAAACTAGAAAAATAATATCAAAAATGATTTATCTGATTAATACATTATTATTTTTGGTTCTCTCTACCTAGTAACTATTCAAAGCATTGAACTTACTCTTTAACAGACTAAAAACTGATAAGAATGTTATGGTGCATGCCTGTACTCCCACCAATTTGGAAGATGAGGAAGGAGAATTGGAGCTGATACAAGGCCAACCTGGGCTACATAAAAGTTTTGAGGCCATCCTGGGCCACAAAGCAAGGGCCACATAGCAAGACCCCATCTCAATCCTAACTGAAAATCAAAATTTAAAAAAGTAAATATATCTAAAAGTGAGACAGGAAGATCATGAGTTTGAAGCCAGTGTAGTCTACATAATGAGGCCATGGTGATGGGGGTGGGGAAGGGAGGGAGTGACAGAAGAAGGAGGGAAGCTTGTAGATTTATATTGACTGTCAACTTTTTAGGACTCTGAATCACTACTCTAGATTAGGTCAGTCTCTGATGATGACTGTGAAGGACTATCTTGATTAGGTTCATTGAGATGGGAAGACTCACCTTGACTGTGGGAGACACCATTATATTGGCTTGAGTACTGGCCTATGTAAAAAAGAGAGAACTGGCTGAGCACCAGTGTTCCTCACTTTCTGCTTCCTCGTCTGGTTGGATGTGACCCATTCTGCTTCACACTCCTGTCATACTGCTTTCTCCACCACGATTGACAATAACCTAGAATTGTAATATAAAATAAATCCTTCTTCCCTAAAAATGAAAAAGGAAGGAAGAAAGAAAGAAATAAAGAGGAAGGAAGGAAGAAAAGAAGGAAGGAAAGAAGAAAGACAAATGTAGTGCAGAAGTGATGAATAAGGGAAGGAATTAAAAATAGGAACTAAAAAGTATTGAAATGAAGAATGCAATAATAATTTGTATAGTACCTCTATAAAATCTTAACTATCAATAGAAAATGAATCGCCCCTACTTGTTACTTAAACACTTATGGAGTGTAGAAAATATGGCTTCTACCTTATAATAATAAAACAAATACCCATCCATTACTTTGCACTTGAAGCTCTATCAGCTGGTGTTAACACATTTTTCTGTGACACTCTTTGCCACTGTGGCAGTATATTTTAATGAAACGTTTTTCAACCAAAATATTGACATTAAGTATGGAAGAGAATGCCTTCAATCACATTGATAAATAACCTCTGAACACCATGGAGGAGGATTAAAAACTCAGTTAGTTTCTTCTGACAGAACAGAAGATCCAGAAAATACGATGGTAAAAACATAAAATACACATAGATTCCTGGCTATTGTAGTCATCTTCATGTTTCTGGGGATAAAAATACCCAACCAAGAACAAGTGAAGGAAGGAAAGGGTTTACTTCAGCTTATAGTCTTCAGGGGGAGTTTCAGCATGGCATAAAGAGGCTGAAAGAGCAGAGTCTGGACATCACATCCTGCCACAGCTTATCCCATTCATCATGGCTCCACACTTTACCACACATAAAATTACCTCACAATGGCATCCCATGTTTGGTGGTTTGATTCAGGTGTCCCCAATAAACTTATGTGCTCTGAATGCTAGGTCCCCAGCTGGCGGCAATTTGGGAATTGAAGCCACCTGGAGGTGATGTATGGTTGTGAGTGGGCTTACAGATGTTATAACCACCTTCCCCTTGCCAGCTTTTGACATATTCTCCTGCTGCTATTTTCTATCTGATGTTGGCCATGAGGTGATGTCCACCCTCCTCTCATGCCATCATTTATTTATCCCTGCCATCATGGGCCTTCCCCTCAAGTCTGTAAGCCAAAGTAAACCCTTTCCTCCCACAAGGTAATGGAGCTGGGAGAAGAGAGAATGATCTCACGTGCTGGGATGGAGAGATATGGAGGGACAAGACTGAGTTTGAGAACTTTCAGTATGTATATCCCTCAACCTTCTTTTTCTGCCAAAGAACTGTTTTCTCACATAGGAAGGAGTTGGCCTTGTAGTGACTGGGTCTAGGATAGTTACCTCAGAATCTGAGGCTCATTCTTTATAGAACTAACTTGTCCCACTGCTCATTGTCTCCCTACTGATATAGACCATTAGACTCTAATAAAAGCCAAAAGGAGGAGAAGATGGGTCTGAGAGCAAGAAAGAGCCTACACAATGAAAAACTGGAAGAACCCTGTTTACTTTCTCTTGGTAGCAGTTTAGATAGTATATAAGGAAGTAAATTGTATGGGTAATAGACCAAGGAATAAAATGGAAGGTAAGGTTAGGTTGAACATAACAATGATTGATTCATGCAAGATTTTGCTTTTAATTTATTGTCTTGAGTTGCTAACAGTGGTGTTAGTACTCTATTACATTAGTTATTTGAAGCCTGAACTTGGTTGATTGTGGTCTATTTTCAATGCGGTTGAATAACATAAATTCCCGGAAAATAAATTCTCAGGAAAAAAGGGGTGCACAGTCAGTTGATTTTGAACTTGCATCATCAAAAGAGGACCTGAGTGCATGTCCTTTAGGGACCTTAAAGGATATGAGCATACTTGAAAACTTAAACTGTGTTCCACGGTGACTGTGCTTTCAGTGCTGGAGGAGACAGAAATGGCAAGAGATATTAGAACTGGATTTGTTGATGACAATCAGAATATTGGACCAGAGACTTTGGGCCCTTTCACTGCAGCAAACCATGGAGAAGGAGAAGTTAGCAGGAGATTCTACTTTCAGAGATCTATGGCACCAGCTAATAGATTTTGAAGTCCTTGGATAGAAAATAAAAAGGCAGCCACAGAGGAGTTTCTTGACATACATAAGAAAAAAAAATACTAGATATACGATGGGCACAAGTTTCATTGTAGTTAGAGAAGTGAGATTCCCTCCTGAACTTTGTTCTCAGACCTGTCAATAGACCTGGAGAATTGCACTTAGGCAGGAAGTCAGATGATCTTACCATCAGGTCATAGACACATCTGACATTAAGATTCTAGCATAAAGATGGCTACACACATTGTGCTGGAGAGATGGCTTAGCGGTTAAGGCGGTTGCCTGCAAAGCCAACAGATCCTGGTTCGATTCTCACCTAAGTCAGATGCACAAGGGGGAGCATACATCTGGAGTTCATTTGCAGTGGCTGGAGGCCCTGCATGCCCATTTTCTCCCTCTCTCTCTCTTTCTCTCCCTCTTTTTCTCTTTAAATATATATATATATATATATATATATATATATATATATATATATATATATATATATATAATGGCTACATGCAGGAGATGTAGACATTAACTTTAACATGCATCAGAAAGATGGGGCTTTACCCCCTCCTGTCTTCTCTTGGGCAGGAGCCCTTCTTCATACTCCTTCCTCTTTCCTTCTCTTAATCTAATAAAGTCTCTCAAATTTTACCCTCTAATCTATGGATTTCAATTCTTTAAATTCATAAGACAGGAATTCAGGGACACCTCATAATATTCATATCATGTCAGTAATAGGTACCTGGGCAGAGGAACCCCAATAACTATACCATAGTGGCGTATTGGTGTGTGTTAGTGCATTGATGAGGAATGCTAAATTTTGGGTTCATATTGGTGTGTTGCCCTGGGAACTCAAAGTGTTCTGCTTCCTACCTTCCCAATAGCAGCAGGCATGATCAATCTTCTTGGTTTCCTAATTCTTCCTTCGCTGCAACTTCTTTCACTTGGGAACTGGGAACATTTAAAGAAACTGGGAAATAAGTCAAAACCATGTACAAAAAATGAGCACAGTCTCCAATCAAGATACTATCAAATGTGGGCCAGAAGAGGGCCTACCCATATAAAATTCCCTCCAAGATATCTATGGCCATCCCATATATCTAGTACCAACTTCTCTCTCCGTTGGAGAATTTGCTTATCTTTTCCAGATGGACAATGAACCTGAAGGGAGGATCAGGCTGAAGGAGATAAACACAGAGAACATCTAACTCCTACTAAGCCAGATATCCAGAGACACAGAGGCTCCCAAAACCTCATCACTGTAGTAGAGCTAAAATGACCCCAATGTGGCTCAGGGAAATTTGCGGAAGAGGGGGCAGAAAGAATGTTAGAGCCACAAGTTGGGGCATTATACACAGAGACTTGGCCTATCCCCCATTGTTCTTGACTACCCCCACAATGTGTGAACCACATTCCCCATTGATGAGGGTCCCTATGGAAGAGGGAGGAAAGGGAGTAGGATAATAGAGTCACCACTATGATTGTAAAATTAGAATAATATTCATAAAAATAAATAATTTTTTTTAAAAAGTATGGAAGATTTAGGAAATCTCTGTGGAATGCATGTATTAAAACTTTCTAAAAAAAAAAAAAACTTTCTGCTTTCTCTTTTTGCCCATTTGTAAAGCCAATAGCAAAATGCAATGCTATGTGTAGAATACTGACTGAACTCACCAGGATATATTTTGTTTGCTTTGTGTAACATTGACTTGAGTTTGAAATGCTAATAACCAATGCTAGTGTGATTGACACATGGGAGCACTGTGCTAGATTTATGCCGGGCCAATGCACTGGGACACAAGTTCAAGCAGCAGCCACACTCCCCCTAGATAGTGTCATCTTTGGAGGACTCAGTCCAAGATTTGCTTTCTGAAGACCACCTACTCAGACTCAACTCAAAGCCAGTTTGAACTATGCTAAACCAGGAAGGAAATGGCAAGAATGACAATTGAGCCTCCAGTATCTCCCTTCCTACAAATAATCTAGTTTCATTCATTGTGACTTTTGTTCTTAGGAAGATAAGGAAGCCTCATTTTCTGATAACTTGTGTGCTTTCTCAGTTTTTGAGGGTGTCCATTCACAATTCCTGGCTAAAAATGAGATTGTGATGGGAATTTACTATAGGGGTTCAAACATAAACCCCATACCTGAGCTCATTTTTTTCCCTTGGGAGAGAGACACACAAAGACAGACAGAGAGAGAGGGAGAGGAAGACAGATATGGGCTGGCCAGCAGCCTCTCAGCTGCTGCCAACAAAATCCAGATGCATGCTCCCCCTTGTGGTCAAGTGCAGCACTACACTCTTGCATTACTTTTGCATCTGGCTAAACGTGGGACCTGGAGATTGGAACCGGCATTCTTAGGCTTAGGAGGCAGGTGCCTTAACCACTAAGCCATCTCTCCAGCCCTCATGTGTGTTTTTAACCCAAGAATCGGACAAACCAGACTGAAAAGAATAATTATTAAATTATTACATTTTTTTATTCAGAATTCAGGAGGGGTAAGGGAAAGTCCATGGACCAAAGAAGGGGAATTGAAGGAAAGCTTGGGTGGAGAAAGGAAAAGTCTTAGAACCAAAGTAAGAAGTGGAAACATTGCACATGGTCTAAGAGCCCATGTCAAAGTCCATGGGCCTAAGGGAAATCCTTACCAGGGGTGAAATCTTCAGTTGCTTGGAGATGAATAGCACAGGAGCCAGAAAGAAGACAGAAGCCCACTGAAGACTCCAACAGGACTTTTTATTATAGGTCCAGGGCTGAATAAGAAGTCATCACATGGGCTGGAGAGAGATAGCTTAGCAATTAAGGTGCTGGTCTGTGAAGCCCAAGGACCCACATTCAACTCTCCTGATCCCGCATAAACCAGACACACAAAATGACACAAACTCACAAGGTAGCACATGTGCACAAGGTGGCCCATGTGGTCTAGAGTTCAATCACAGTAGCTAGAGGTCCTGGCACACCAATTCTCTCTCTGTGTGTGTGTCTCACTCATAAAAAAAAAAATGTCAACACACCTAAGTGCAGTGTCCAGAAGGGACTGGGCTTGAACTCTGCATACACCTGTGTAATCACAGCTCTGCAGCAGTGAGCAGAGCAAATGTGTGACATAAGCATCCACCATTTGTAAATGCTCCACTTGGCAGATAGGAATTAAAATTAGTATTTCTCATATGAGCCTCCCTGTTTACCTGCCTTTCTCTAATGCTACCTTTCTCACTCTCAAGTTAACCCCAAGTTAATAGAATTATAAATGAGAGACAAAGACAACACCCTGGTATTTCTTACTCTGGGCAACAGACCCTCTAGGAGATAAGGAAACCTGGTCCCCAAGTTAAAAGCTTGTACCCCTTGTTCAATTTCTTGTCTCCTGCCCCCTTCCTAAAATTTCCCAAGCAATTTACATGGTTATTGGGAGTGACAGAATTCTGCTGAGTGCAATGGCTCACACTTGAATCCGAGAACCAGGAATTTTAGGAGATTATTGGGAGTCACAAGATACTGCTACTTGTGGTGGCTCACACCTTTAATGCAATGAGATTAGGATTTCAAGGCCAGCTTCTCCAAGCAATGACAACGGAAGCTCTCTTAATACCTGACAGCTACCAAATTGACTTTGGGGACACTACTCATGATGTCTGAAAACAGAGATGTCAGAACTTTATTCTGCTTTAGTTACTTTTTAACAAAACAATTTCCAATGTTTTAAGTTTCCTGATATAAAATTGTTCCATGGCTGGTAACATGTTCTGCCTGTACATAGAGCCATTAAATATTTTTAAAAGATAACACATGCCTGCATTCTATGTTCTAGATATGATTTATAATGTCACCCTGTAACTAGATCTGAATGTTAGAATGACTTGGAGCTTTGGTGTCATTCTGTAACTAGATCTTTTTTCCTCAAGACTAAGGTGATCAGATCTGGAGAGAGAGAGAGAAAGTTACATTTGTGCTACCTAATTGGTCTTATGCACTCAGAAAGGAAAGTGTATTCAGGAATGAAAGCACTTACTCAGAGTGACATCTGTGAGAATATCAAGGTTATTAATTATTGACTATTCTGATAATGTCTTATCTGCTTTACTACATCTTCTAGAACAGATATAGAGCATTCCAGATAGTACCATGGTCTTTGAAGAATGGCTTTAGAAATAGATGTCTGAGCTGGGTGTGGTGGCACAGGCCTTTAATCCCAGCACTTGGGAGGCAGAGGTAGGAGGATCGCCATGAGTTCAAGGCCACCCTAAGACTACATAGTGACTTCCAGGTCAGCCTGGACTACAGTGAAACCCTACCTCAAAAAAAAAAAAAAAAAAAAAAAAAAAAAGACAGAAAAGAAATTGATTTCTGCTAATTCTTAGATCTTGTCTGCTCAGCTAATGTTTTATTTCCTCTTGTTTAGAGTAAACTTACACTTAGATACCCTTGCAACAACCTAACTCAATCTACCTGGGTCCCCTCAGTTGTCCTCTAAGGCCTGAAAGTCTATAAGAATGGGAACCTTGAAGAGCCCCAGTCTACTCAATGCCCACGTACCCTAATGTCTTGCTTTTAGTCTTTCCTTCCAACATTTTCTTCCAGGATCAATGCACTTTTGGTGTCCCTTAAACCCACTGTGGAAATTTCTCAACTGCCACATCCAATGACAACAAACAGCTCAAAGAAGCAAGATGATTCTTTACCAATTCTCTAACACCAGTTAGGTTTACTTCTTTTATTTATTTATTTTTTATTTATTTTATTTATTTGAGAGTGAAAGAGAGAGAGAGAGAGGGAGGAAGAGGCAGGTAGAGAGAAAGAGAGAATGGATATGCCAGGGCCTCTAGCCACTGCAAACAAACTCCAGATGCATGTGCCTCCTTGTGCATCTGGCTTACATGGGTCCTGGGGCATAGAACCTGGGTTCTTAGGCTTCGCAGACAAATGCCTTAACTGCTAAGCCATTTCCCAAGCCCTAGGTTTACTTCTTTAGAGGGGAGATTTCAGCAATTTCGTGTAACTGGGCCCCTGAAAATTAAAGCAGGGAATGTTCTTGAGCAGCCCTTGTAGCCATCACTTTGCTAGAGTTCAGAGAAGGCCAGGACTCCTTATCTCTTGCCTAAAGGAGTTCCCTGAAATCAGTTTTTCAATAAACAAATGAGTCACTCTATAGGGATACTAAATACTTGAGTACCATTCCAAATACTGAAATGATTTAGTGTTGGTAAACACTCTCATTTTATTCACATGGAAGGTAATCTAACTAAAAGTTAATAGTTGATGTGTATTTGAGAATAAGGACAAACTACCAGAATTTTTAAGTGAAAATGCCAAGACCTTCAACATTCTTTTTTTTAACATTCTTTTTTAATTGACACCTTCTATACTTACATACAAAAAAGCATATGATATTTCCCTCCCCTCCCCCCATTCCACTTTAGAACACCAGTCTCCATCATATCCCCTCCCTCTCTCCATTAGTCTCTCTTTTAATTTGATGTCATCATCTTTTTCTTCTATTTTGAGGGTCTTTCGATAGTATTGCTAGGTACTGCAAGGTCATGGATATCGAGGCCAATTTCTGTCTGGGCAGTTGCATTGTAAGAAGTCATACCCTTCCTTTGGCTCTTCCATTCTATCCGCCCCCTCTTCCGCAATGGTCCCTGAGCCTTGGAGGGTGTGACAGAGGTGTTTCAGTGCTGAGCACTCCTCCATCCCTTCTTCTCAGCACTATGTTGCCTTTTGGTGATCCCAGTGGTCATGGCCATCTGAAAAGAGAAGCTTCTCTAACCAGAAATGAGAGTAGCATTAATATGTGAACATGAACATTAAGTGTAGTGCCCCCAGGGCAGCTTGGTGGGAATAATATATACATTTAGTCAGACAAGAGCAGGCTTTATACCCCTAAGGCTCATGACCTCACCTGCTTAGGTTTTTCAGTACCAGGCATGTATTAATTTGAGAGAGAGAGAGGAAGAGGCAGAGAGAGAAAAATGGGCACACCAGGGCTTCTCAGCCACTGGGAACAAACTCCAGATACCTGCGCTGCCTTGTGGGCAAAGTGCAGTATTGCGTGCTTGCATTATTTTTGTGTCTGGCTAAACGTGGGACCTGGAGATTCAAATGGCATTCTTAGGCTTCACAGGCAGGCGCCTTAACTGCTAAGCCATCTTTCCAGCCCTGTTTGTTTGTATTTTGAGGTAAAGTCTCATTCTAGTGCAGGGTGACTTGGAATTCACTATGTAGTCTCAGGGTTGCCTCAAACTCTCAGCAATCCTCCTTCTCTGCCTCCTGAATGCTGGGATTAAAGGCGTGCACCAGCACTATGTTTTTAGTGGAGGAAATCAATAGGACTTTGATACTGGTGACATAAAAGAATGTATTTTCTACATTGCCTGCAACTTAGTATATGCATTTTCCCTTCCCTCATATAGTAAGGCTAAGCAGAACTTGGCCTCACAAACCATCAAACCCAATGGTGTTAGAAGAGTCCTTAGATAACTGAGAGTCCTTAGATAACATTTATTGTGTTCTTTGTGACAAAAAGCTACAGTACATGAACTGTTAAAAAGGTATATGTTCATTTGTTTGTTTGATCCACTTTATGAAACCTTTAGAAATTTCCAATAAGAAACTCATGCTTATCAATAGATTTTGGTGTAAGATATCCTCTTCTGTTAATTTATTAATCTCTGAAAAAAAGGAACATTCACTTGATACAGGAACCAACAGAGACCAAATACATGACTATCAATAACCAAGCTTTTATATTGCCCAGGTGTTCATCTTTGATTGGTCTTATTTAATTTCTCACACCAGAAATTGAAAGTTTAAGAAACATTGTATTATACAGTAAAAATGGCATACATGATACTTTGCATGCCCAGAAATCATGAGTAAACTTCAGCCTGCAACTTATATCTTCATGATACCACTTACACCTGCTAAACCTTGTTTCCCTCAACTGACACCTATGGTTTTCTGGGAAATTCTACATGACATTTTCCAACACAGGGTATGTAACTCAAGGATACAAATGCAAACATGTCAATTTTGGTTAATGTTGTTTAAGTCTACTCTCTATTCCTTTGATGTCCTATTATATTTCATGTTGGAGTATGACCCAACAGATATTCAGTTAATAATTTGGTACCTGATAGGATTTGGTGCTTGCCCCCTTCTCTCTGACTATGTCTGTGTCTCTGGAACTGAGGGATACAGTTGGTTATTGTTGTTTGTTTGTTTTGCTTTGTTGTTTTGTTGAGGGAGGTCTCATGTAACCTGCAAAAGCCACAGATTTGCTACGTCGTCAGGCATGACCTTGAGTTCCCAAAAGTCCTGCCTCTATATCCTACATGCTGGGATTAAGACATGCCACCATACCCAGCTGTATGTCTTCTAAGGATGCTTTTGAAGGGATTTGGAGCCTGCTGAGATTTTGCAGGTATTTTTAGCTTCTTTCCTCCCGAAATAATGTAGCCTTTACTCGTTTGGAGAATTAGAAGCTGGTATCTTTGAGGTCTATCACCCAACCTATTATGTGTGACCCCTTTCTTAGGGACACAGATTTTCTAATGAGTGCAGCACAATAATATATATCGTGATGCAAAAGGGGTGGGCTGTTCTGCCTAAATGCCATGTCTTCATCAATACTCCCTGCCTGGCATTCTTCTTGTTCTGTGCTGTAGGAAGCTATGCTGGGTGGACAGCATGGCAGAGCAATTTTCCCTTAGGCTGATGCTTGGGTTCACCCCAAATGAGGACCCCAACAAGGGAATAGAAAGAGAATAGAATTAAGTAAAATATTTAATATCCTATCATCTTTTATTCTAACTCCTTCACCAAAGGCCTTCTGCATGCTTCTACTAAAAGTTACAGCCACCCCCCCCAGTAGATAGCCTTTTCATCTTTTTATTTAAAAGATAAATAGTCTTTGTGGAAAAAATTAAATTTATTTTCGTGTGTGTGCATGTGTGTGTGTGTGTGTGCATACACATACTAGAGCCTCTTGTTGCTGCAAACAAACACAAGATACTTGCTCCACTATTTTGCATCAGGCTTACATGCATGAAATTTGGGCAGGTAAGCTTTTCAAGCAAGCTCTTTTAACCCCTGAGCTGTCATCCTTACCCCTATAATATACTCTGTTTTTTTTTTTTTTGTAAGGTTCTATTTTTATTCCCTCAGGTATAAGGCAGGTGATAGAATGGAATATTAGAAAGTATTTAACAATTAAATCTTTCTTTAAAAAATAACAGGTATACACAAAAAACAATGCTATCTACATTTGCTCCCAATTTTTATGGTGTGAATGATATATAGAATACACTACTTATAAATAAAAATAAAATATGCAATACAATAAATTCCTTCATGCTGATTGATTTTCAGAGTGCTTTTGTTGATTTTCGCTGAGCTCTTAAAATTAACAAACATGTATAAATCCAGTAGGAATTTTGGTTGCTATTTTCATTTATGTTAATGCTTAAGATGAAAGTGGAACAAAGATGATGGATTCTGTAATTCATTTGTAAACAATGTGAATAGAATCAAAGAACAGGTTAAACTACTGGGAAGATACACTGGCAAATTTTAAAGTTATTCTTCAGAATATAATGGCTAGAGTCATGAAGCAATTTAAGTTTAATTCATATTATTAGCATTAGCATAGCTTTACTTTCTTAAGTCTATTCAATCAACAATACAATAAATCGAACACTTTTATATTTTTTAATACATTTGCCAATTTCTGTGATGTAAATAATCCCTCCATGGCAATTTTTAAACTACTCAATGTGCTGTCATTGAATGTGAAGTGTGGATGCAATAAACATAGCCTATTATAATACTTCCATCATCCAGTTATAATACTTATGCCTCAAATACATATGTAGACAATAAAATAATTCATAAATGATAGTCTTAGAATATATATTACTTTTCAAAATATAAGTATTTAATAGTAACTTTTGATAATTTATAGAAAAATATTTTATTTAATTGCAAGGAGATAAAGAGACAGAGAATGGGCATGCCAGGGTCTCTTGCCACTCTAAATGAACTCCAGATGCATGTGCCACCTTGTACATCTGGTAATATGTGGGTACTAGGTAATCAAATCCATGCCAGCAGGCTTTGCAGGCAAGTGCCTTTAACCACTGAGTCATCTCTCCAGCCCTAGTTAATTTTTAATAATGGGTATGTTTGACAGCTGACTTGTAAGCTTCTACAAATTTAAATTAGCATTTATAAGCCAGTACTTACTTGTTACAGTACAGCACTATAAAAGAGAGTTTCAATGTTTTTCCAGGGCATAGTATCTCTTGTGATATTGTACATTCTGTTTGCATCTTCCAAATAAATCCTTCCTTAAGTAAAGTGTGAAATTGTGCTGAAAGGATGGGCATTACCTTTTTTGCGAGGGTCCTGGCTAATACCAGCAGACATGAGTGCTCTCTCATAAAGAAAGAAGATGAGGCCTAAAGCAACCTAAATAGAGAGATCATGTGAAAAAGAAGAAATGGTGAAAGTAGATTGAGAAATGGGAATCCATGCAACAGGGAGAAAAGCAGAATGTGGTGCCTTGGACAGGAAGAAATGTTTTGACAATGTTTAGAGGTCATGCCCATGAGGACTGATAAGTGACAATTGTTTTTGACAAGATAAAGATCATTGGTAAATTTGATAAGTGAGCCCTCAGTGAAATGGTAAAATTAAAAGTTACATAAGCAGGTAAAAAGAGGATGAGAAGTGGTTAAGTAGAGAGGGAAAGTTTTGCCATCGAAGAAAGTAGAGAAAAGGCTTTAGTTGGTGGAAATATGGGAGCTGGTCATCTACACTAGCAGAAAGGAACACAGAAGACAAAGGGGGAAATATAGATAGGAGAGAATATGATGTGGTTCTCTTCTAACTGCTTCTATTACCCTACTAAATATTGACATTGGTTAAAAAAGGAAAAAGAAGTAGCATGTTTGAGATTTAAGGAGTGAGAAAATGTGAAGTAACTGATCTTGTTTATAATTCTGTTTTATTTTACTTAGGGAGAGCAAACTGAACAGGAAAATTTCACAGAATTGTTAAGAAAATATAGGGATGATAACTGTGCCTGTATTCATAGGATTTTGCTCAGTATTTGGCATATATTAGAAGATTAATTTACTTATCCACAAATATTTAACATATGCCTACTGGATGTTAGATAGTGTTCGAAGCATGTCAACCATAGCAATTAAAAAATAAGATTTAAAATAATCATTGCTTGCCTTTTGATATATTAGAGCAGGTGTTGGGAAAAAAATTTTTTTTATAAAGGGGTAGATATATTTAAATTTTGAGGCAGGTGGTCTATGTTGTAACCATTTAACTGTCATCAACAGCATAAAAGAATTCATGGACAATAAATACATTAAAAATGGCCTAGGCTATATTTCAAAAAAAATTACAAAGACATACTACAGGACTATGGATGTAGTTTATTAGTAGAGTGCTTGCCTAGAATTCCCAAAGCCCTAGGTTTTTTTCCCAAAACTGCAGAGGGCAGTGAGGGGGAGAAGGCACAATTGGAAGATAGTATAAGGCTCACACATCAATATGTTTGAGGATGACTGGTGCATTGGAGACAGTTGAAGATAAAGAAAGCAGTTGAATATTGTGATTTAAGTCATCAACTGGGGAGTCATTGGAGGCGATTGAAGAAGAAGGAAGCCAACACAAAAAAAGAAATGAAAACTGTCTATTATAACCTGAAAGAACAACTAAAAAGGGAATGACAGGAAAAAGGAAGATGAAGGAAATAGAAAAGTCATCATCACGGAAATCTAGGTTTGTTATTTAGTATGCTTGCTTAAGTCTTTACAGGACCAGTGGGTGAGGGAATGAATATAATATTTCAATATTTTTATATACAAACATATTTAAATAACATTTTTTAAAAGAAGGGAAAATAGGACAGTTAGTGAAGTGGAAAGCATCATATAGCCCAGGAGTTAAGACTACTATATTCTCTTCATATGCGTTAGCCAATAGCTGATATCATTATGAGAGCATAATGTACTTAAGCACTTCATTAATGTGTTTGGGCTGATATCTATTTGTAAGACCTCATGCAAGGAACTGATTTCATCATTGCAGTGCAACACAGTTTGTTGGAATTGAGTTAGGACACACAATATTATTCATCCATCTAATGAGATTCTGGATGATTCTGGATGATTATTGAGAAATTAAGGAGCCAGTGTGTACATGCAACTAGTAAAAATAAAATGTTAAATGATGGCAGAGGAGAGTGATCAGTAGCTAAAGGTGCTTGCTTGCAAAGACTGTCTGCCCAGGGTTTCATTCTCCACTATCCAAGTAAAAAGTGATGCACAAAGTGGCAATGCATATGGAATTCATTTGCAGTAGCAAATGGCCCTTCTCTCTCTCTGCTCACATAAATAAAATAAATATAAATAAAAGTAATTTGTAAAAATGCTAAATGAAATATCACTGGCCTCTTCCATTCTAATATATCATTGTTTATTTGTCTTTTCAAATAATCAACAAGGAGTTTATAGATTGAAAAACAACAGTGTTATGAGTCAGAAGTCAAGAGCAGAGGTGAAACAAAGATTATACAAATCCATTATTATAGTAGAAGAAATAGAAATCAGGTCATACAACAGCAGCTCTATTTACTTATTCATATTTTCTAGGAAGTATCATATTTATAAATATGAATACAAGGGCTTATAATTTTGATAAGATGTTAAACAAGCCTTACTGCTCCTTAATTTTATATCTTTAAAGACAGCTTTCTCTGCTTGTTAGCTGTCTCAAAATGTGCTGGCCCTTATGACCTTTTCCTATAATTTATTTTCACTCTCAAAAACTCAGTAGTCCCAAGTTTCAAAATTCTCTTCTGTAATACCCATTTAAATCTTTGAACTTGAATATTGAATAAACTATAAGATGACTTTGAGCTCTGGATGTTGAGCTTGGTAACCTTGAGCCTTTCATAAATTGGGGAAAACCTCTGAAACAGCCAAAACAAAGCTCTTGACTTTCTAAATATAACGTTTGTTTGACTCCTTGACTCAACTGTGAACTCTTGTTTTTCCTTGACTGGTTTGCCACTATCATTTGAAGTTAACCTTTTCTCTACTTAGTTGGAAATCATGCTTCAATGGATTAAAAGGAAGAATTGCATTTCCTTCTAATTAGATCTAAGAAAGTCTTTAAGCAGTATCTTAAATACACACACACACACACACACACACACACGTGAGTGTTAATTTTCCCAAATTACAATCAAAGATAATGAATAATCCTTTTAACTATTTGTTTTCCCTGTTCAGACGTATGTTATTTAGAGTCTAACTTAACTTCTTTAATCTAGTTTTATCTCATCAAGCTGCATTTTTATTTTTCAGTTTTTCAAACCTGTTTTTCATTCTGTGATAGTTGCTTGAAAAAATTTAAAATTTTGGGCTGGAGAGATGGCTTAGCCATTAAGGTGCCTGCCAACTAAGCCTAAGAATGCTGGTTCCAATCTCCAGGTCCCACATTTAGCCAGATGCAAAGTGACACAAGAACTCAATGTTGCACTTGACCACAAGAGGGCACACGCATCTGGATTTCCTTCGCAGCAGCTGAGAGGCTGTTAGCACACCCATTTCTATCTGTCTTCCTCCCCCCTCTCTCTGTCTCTGTGTCTCTCTCCAAAAAAAATAAAATAAAATAAAATTTTATACATGACTTTTATTAAAAAAAATCAGTTAAAACTGTGAAAACCAAAAGAGGAAAGCTTTTTTTTTTTTTTTTGCATTTCCTCAGATCTTCAACTACTCTCCACAGGTCATCATTACAAACTTTAGTAATGGAATGTTTTTCATGTTTCTATATAGTTCTCTCCACATGTAAATTAACACTCATATCTTATAAATAACTTTTACTTTTAAATCCTTATATTTCATGTGGCACAAATGAATATTGAATGAATAATGAATTTTTAAGTGGAAACATTGATATGGAAATAAAGAATCACATGACTCATGAGCTATTTGCATGTTTTAAAGTTATAAATACTGTGTCAGAAAAATTATTTTATTTATTATTATTATTATCATTGGTTTTTCTAGGTAGGATCTCACCTCTAGCCCAGGCTGACTGGAATTCAGTCTGTATTCTGTATTCTCAGGGTGGCTTCGAACTCACAGCAATCCTCCTACCTCTGCCTCTCTACTGCTGGGATTGAAGGTGTGCACCACCATGACCGGCTTATTCTTTTTTATTGTAGTCAGTTTTTAAAATGCCTTTTTTAGTTTTGGGAAAATATTTAATACCCATATAAAAATTAATTTAGACAAACAATGTCAGCTGATCATGTCTATTTTTTTTTTTCAAAAAGGATTGCTGTTAGGTATTTTGTGCTTAGTATTTATAAAGTATTCAAATGAATTCAAAATATAAATGAAAATATAGCAGTAATAAGAGAAGTACAGATAATGATTTCACTAAAGCATGTTAGCCTTTTTAGTATGTCATCTATCACTTCTCTCTAAATAGCCCAATCTAACATTACATAGTTGTGAGTATGGATGAGGTGCATTGCATGGCAGAACTTACTGTAATGAAACCATGGAATAATGTGGACTGGCTCCTGTACTTTTGTCAGTTATGAACAAAATGCATCCATTTGGCATGTAACAGAGCATCTTTTTAGGGCTTTTTTGCTCTCTATATATCAAAACATTAATTTTGAAGTGGTAAGACTCGATAAGTGACTGTAAATTCATAATGTACTGGGTGCCTTGCAACCAAATGTATATTCAGTTCCTCACATTATTGTGTATCCAATTTCAGTAAGTGTAATAATATCACCTTTGGACTTTTATGGCATCTTTCATCCATGAATCTTAAAGGGCTTTACAAACATTAATTCATGCAACATTCTTGTGAGGTATAGAAATATCATTAACCCCATATTACAGATGAGGAAACAAGCACTGGAAGGTTAATAATACCCAGGCTACTTTCTACTGGTGGGGTGCCTTTGATCCAGCGATTCCTGAGGACACTGGAACCTTTCTGAAGTGGGTACAGGAGAACAGAATTAAGACCATCTTGGGCATTTACTTACAACAAAGTTTTACCACACAGTTTTAGAAACCTTCTCCATTGTGAAGGTTAATAATATATGATTTCTCATATTCAAAGAGTTTTCAGCTAGCATTTGAAGTCATGCATCAAATTTACCCTAAAAGTGCTACTAGTTTGAATGTGAGTGGATGATCATACTGCATATGTAGTAAACTATGTACAATTGTGTATTCAGTAAAAATATATCTTAACATTTACTAATGTACAATGATATGAATACCAGAATTATTGTGGTATGCTTTTTACCATGCACTTTTATAATTTTCATTTGCTTTGTTAATTTTTTTATGCTCAAACCATTTCTCTCTCTCTCTCTCCTCTATATATATATATATATATATATATATATATATATATATATATATTCTTTTATATTTATTTATGTATATTCTTTTTTATTAGTTATGTAGATAGTGTGTATACAGTCATGCTGGTACCATTGTTAGACTCCTCCCTGTCCTCCTCCCTCCAAAGGGAGTCTCGCCGTGGGGGAAATTGGGTCATGCATTGTGGGGGTAGCCATCAGTTATGGGAAAGAGGCAATGCCTTTGTGCTTAATGTGTCCAAACTTGTGGCTCTAACAATATTTCCACCCCACTTCTATGAATTTCTCTGAGCCATGTTGGGATCATTTTAGGTCTACTTCAGTGATGAGGTCTAGGGAGCCTCTGTGTCTCTGGATATCTGGTTTGGTAGGAGTTGAGAGTTCTCTGTGTCTATCGCCTTCACCCTTGTGTTGATACCAGGTTCACCAAGAAAGTAGCACTTTTGATCATTTCTACCATTACTTTATGGTTTCAGCTGGGGCCCTGGTGAGGTGCAATGGGCCGATTCTCTGCTACTCTACTATCCATCTGAAAACCAGAAGCAAATTCTCCAATGGAGAGAGAGGTCAGCACCAGGATAACCATTATTATTTTAGAGAGAATTTCATAGGTGTAGGCCCTCTTGTAGCCCACAATTGGTGGGAGCTTGATATTGGAGAGCGGGCTCATTTTTTGGATATGGTTCTGACTTGTTTCCCAGTTCCAGCTATGGGTTCCATTCCACTGAGTGGATCTGTTAGCCAAATCAAGAGCAGTTGGTTACCCACCATGGCTGTTTGTCACTATTGCCCTGGGGTGAGAGTCACGTCAGGTTGTTTGCTGCTGAGAAGCTTAGATCATGTGTTGCTTGGACAGTGGTTGGTCACTTTCCCCCAGTCTCTCATGTAGCACCTTCTGGCACTAGACCAGCTAACTGTCTGAGTACTGACTCTCTTCCAGATTCCAGCCAGGTCACTCCATATTCCATACCAACAACATATGGTGTCTTTGGCAGTAAGGTCTTACCATTAACCTTTGGTGGGTCATCAAGTGCTCTGACAGAAATCTGTCTTCTTTTGGGAAACTTGTAGGTATCTCTGATCAACAGCTCATTGTGGATGCTAAAACCAATTTTAAAATCTTTTCCTCCCACTCTGTAGAGCTTGTCTTAAATCGTCAACTTGTGGCACCAAGTCACATTATGCATGGGTACTCCCTCACCTGTACCTCTCCTACCACTGCAGTTAGTTCTGCTACTGCATTCTTCCTTCTTCAGTATTTTCTGGAAACCTCTTCTGTAAATATTTATTTTATCTCTTCTTTCTTCAATCTGATCTAAGGATGAGTGAAGAACAGCTGCTCTTTCAATTTAGTCATTCTTCATTGGCTTACCTAATACAATGTGAAGAAGTATTGCAACAGAAGGAGAAAAGAAGCTTCTGAAAATGTTTGTACACTAAAGTAATTTTGCCTCAGAACAACATGTTCTACCTCAATTGTGCATTTGGGTACCTGCAGTAATATGTTGTTATACATATATCTGAAAAAAAATATCACTCCTAGTTTGTTTTAATGTGAAATTGCAAGAATATCTACTTTGGCATATCCTAGAATTCTGCAAAAGGGCACAGACCTTGTGAATGTTATCCTTAAACTCAATGAATTAAGCAGAAATCTGTTTTGTTTCTCAGAGCAGCTCCACAATATTGGCCTAATACCATTGGCAGGCTGAGCTGATTCTAGAGTGATAGAAATTAAGCTTTTGGTGTCCCTTATGGGGTTTTTCAGAACATGTTAAGAAGGCAAAAGAGAGACTGATAAATAGGACTAAAGTTATACAGTCAAAGGGGATGGAAATGGAAGAAGAAATCAGCTTCACTGTAAGAACAGAACTCCATCCCAAACACATAGGTAAATACACAAGCTTTAAAATCAGAGCAAGACTCAAACCCTCCTGAAGCTATATATACATGTGTTCTTCATGTTACTTAAACTGTAAGCTTTTTTTCCTCATCATTAAACAAGGGTGACTATTATCCTCCTTAAGTGATCATTGACCAGCTTAAACTGAGTGCATGTGATAAATAACCCCCAAGGAAGTAATTATTTGTTCTCTCATATTTACAGGAAACCTTTATGGCAGGTATATGGAAATACTAGTCTCATTCCTCTGTTCACACAAGTGCTCTGAAGATGAATAGGATATATTCCAGTTCGTAATTCCTCATCCAACTCGCCAGCACAAAATAAATGGCTGGATACTAATCTTTGTTTCTGCTATATTTATGATCAACATATTAGCATATGAGATCCTTGTAGCTGATTACTGTTACCTTCTGATACAACCTAATGAATTCTGATGTTCCGTCTTCAAGTTATATTGTAATATGTCTTAATTTATTCAAATGTAAATTACTTACCCAAGGTCATACAGCCAGTCAGCGGTCAAATACAGGACAGTGTGTAGGACTTATGACTTATTATCTAGGGCCTTATCTTCCTCATCATACAGCTTTTGTATACATTTAATATGCTTCTCATTTCCTAGGCTTGAGAAAACGTCACTAATACCATTAGAACATTCCAGGTCCCCTTTTCCATACTCATTTATGTATACTGATCAGCTCATTCTTTTCAAATGCCAGGGATGGATTGCTCACTAGAGGAACTTCAGTACCCAGCAGTCTTTAATGTAAAAGGCAAACCTTTCCACTAATGAGCAGTTTGTCTAGTGTTCTTAACCTTATCAGCAGCAACTCAAGTGATAAAGGCTTAACTATTATGCACCGAAAGGTGTTGATAATTCTCAATCTTCATGCATAAAATGGCTCTTTTGTCACTTCTTAGAGTCTACTGTTAAACTTAGCACCCTGCTTACAAATTACCTTTCCTGTTCTGGAAAGTAGTCAGCTGTAAGGATTGGTGGGCGGGCACCAGGCGGAGCCTCCTCCTGTCAGGACAAAAATGATACCTGCTGCTTAATAGAAAAAGAGTCATGTGTAGTTTAATGATGTGGACCTGTCTCAGCAAATGGCCTGGGTTTAAATACAAGATAGATGGAAGAACATTTAAAAAAAAATAGGGAAAATGAGATGGAGTATTAAAGACTGTACATGCAGAACTGAAGGCTGAGGCTTTTATCAACTAGGACAATAGTGCCTAGGAACAGATGATTTTATTTCCCTGCTACTTGGTTCCCAAACCACAGTGGGTCCCAGAAAGCAGGCCCACAGCTCACAAGGCCTTTCCTCTGTCAGCTCCTGGAGTGACGAATGCAAGACAACATTGTCTCCATGTTGCTATGAGAGAAACAATAAAAGCTTGATCAGCTGAATGCTTAAATATGGCTGAATGTTTGATGAGATGAAGATGTAATTTTGTCTATGCTCCCCAAGGATCTGGATTAAATATGACTACAGGGCCTAATCAAATAGCTAGTCACTGAACAACGCTCCCAACTGCATTTTTCATTCCAGGCATGCCTTTCTTCCCCCTCTCCTCCAAGTACATTACTTATTCACTGGTTTGTCAGCAGTGTGCATTATTAGCGCTTGAGAGATAAAACTTTAAGTGTTGCTCCCAATTAGCACAACAGTGACCACGCACCATGCTCTGTGCTTAATGCCTGCTCTCAGAGAGGAGCTGGTTTTGAAGGTCTGAGGTGGAGGAGAAAAAAAAATGAAACAGCTTAAGCATTCATTTTGAGTGGAGAGACAGCTCCTATTAACATTTAACAGCATTTGTGCAACTTGGTGCGGAGGTTATGATGCAAATGAGGAGGAATTAAAAGTGGCCAGGGGTTTGTCATTGATGGATTGCAGTCTGGCGGTGTTCACACTTCTGCCGTGTCCATCAGAAGCGATTACTGTGTAATTAAACCTTATTTCTCTACTCTTCAGTGCATAATTACTTTGTGAATGTAACCATCATCTAAAAAAGCTACCAAAATGCTTTAGCATTTAGTCTAGCAGTCATTTCCCTAGCTTGTGTCAGATATAACCATCAGACAGTGCAAAAGAACTGTCACTTTTAATAAGAGGCAAAAAATTAAATGAAACAGTATGCTTATTACAGGAAAATTAGGCGTTCAAGTGGTAGAGTCCTTTTCTGCTATTTGCATAATTTATTCTTTTTTGTCCCTCACACCAGAAGCTTCAGGCAATTTTCTTCACATTTAAATAGATCGCACATTTAAGGCTACTTAAGGAAAATTATCACTTTGCATATTTTAATTGTTGTAAAGAAAGTGAATAGAAGAGGTCTGCCGCTTGGACTCTTGAGTCGGTCAGATGCTCAACTGTCTGATTCTGGAGCTCCCCACTGCTGCACTAGAGATAACCCTATAGTTCACAGCCATCCACTCGCATTTCATCAGCATGCAAATGCAGCTCCAAGCACTACAATAAGTGAATCTTTGATATTTACAAACTAGCCACTAATAACTAAAATGTAATTTGTTTGACATAACTTTAGATTCTCTTATCACTGTGTCTTCTTTTTTTCTTTTTCAGAGTAAAACCTGCTAGGTCTTTTAGGGTTAGAAAAAGAAGGAATAGCCCACTCAAGCAGCATAGTGTTCTACAGGTTCTAGAATATGAATCGTTACACAATATTGGCAGCCCTTTATTTTAGCATGGCAACCAACCTTCTTAGTTTTTTAATTCACCCTTCTATTTCATCAAAAGATATGCTCAAATAAAATTGTAATAAAATCTCTTTTTTCCCATAAAATTACCAAGCCAATGGTGTTTCAAATGAACAATTCATTTACCAAGGGGAGGGCATGATGTTGCAGTATGTCTGCACTGTAATTCAAAAACACAAGAACAGCAGCACAGGGCATTGCAGAGCAAACACTGTAAATAGGCTTAAGCTTATAACAAACTATTAATTATGAAAGTGGTGAAAAGTTAAAAGGATACTCCAGTGAAACTTTGATTAAAATATACTTGGCTTATTTAAGGTACCTAAGTGGGTTAAAGAATCTTAGTTGCATAATTTGATTAGTTTTCATTACCAATTAAAAAAGAATTCCAAAGAGTCAGAAAACTAAACTTTTCATTTTGACAAGACAGCAATGCTTTAAAGTATATTAAGATGTGAATCTGATTAACTCAGCAACACTTTTGTTTAATTACAAACAATTATATGTTCCCTTTGGCTACTGGTCATTTTCATTTACAATGCCATTGTCCTGCTTAAGCACAACTCTAAACACTTAATGAATGTCTGAGGGACGACTGTTAGTACACATTTGTAGACACTAAGCAAACATTTGTCTTTAAAGGAAGTGAAGTACATCTTAGTTTATAAAAACTATCAGTGTAAGGCAAAATAATACAAAATAGTACACTACAGAGACTGACAAAAGGTGAGTATAAGATATGGAATTGCCATTTGGAAAAGAACCTACCATCTTTGTTCTTTGAATTTGAAATGTATTTAAAAAGATAATAGAAAAAATTTCTTTTTACTTACTATTAGAACCATATTTCAAATATGTATTTTTGTTTACAAAATAATAAAGAAATAAATAATATCATTTCTCATTGGGAAAAGATTACAAAATTCTGAAGAAGTTAGGACACTTTGACAAGATATCACAATTTTTAAGAGGTAACAAACATTGATAATGATCTAACCTCCAATTCATTAATTGGTTCAAAGTTTCCCATTTCACCTTTCCTTTTCCTTGGAGGTGAGCTCTAATTGTATTTCTTTATTATCTATTTGAAATAATAAAAAAAAAAAATTGCACACTTTTTTTTTTAAACTTGATGGCTTCAATCCCTGCCATCCGCGAAATGACATTAGCTAGAATGTGACCCTCTCAGTGCTGTTGAACATAGCAAAGAGTTTCCCTTTAACGCAATTATTTTTGTAATTGGGAAGCAACTATCTCTATTTCTGATGTCATTCCTCAGACAGTAAGTTTGCTGAGGGCAGAAAGAAATGATCTCCTAACCATGCTATTTACTCTTTTAGCAGCACTTCATAGAAAGGAGAATAAGATGATAGGCAAAGACAAAGGGAAAATTTGATGTTTTTTCTGTACACTTGTAAAAAGATCATTTTCTTCATAGTATTTTTTAAAAATTGATTTCTTCCTTTTAGAAAGCAGAGGCAATAATACAACAAAGTTGTGTGTAATATGGTGGGGAATAATTGCAAATAAATTCAACATAAGAGTTGAACTGCATAGCTAGTAAATGCAGATTTTTTGCTATACAAGAAACAGAAAAATGGAAAATCAGGCCACTGCAACATTTAACCAAAACTATCAGTTTGTTAGGTCAAAACTGATGTTTAAAAACTTCTAGATGCTCGCATAGTATATCACACCTGGTACATGAATTGTGCCTAATGGTAATCTATATGTTAAAATAATATGACACACATATTGCACAAACTGGGACTTAGGGCAGTATAGTATGATACTGAAATATATAGCCTTTGAGCCAGTTAAAATTCTTACTTCAACATGTACTGTGTTTTCCATTTTTGTTTTATCACTAAATCTGCTGAGTCTGTTTTCTCTTCTGCAAAAGGAACTTTCTTTACAGGGTTATTGAGATAAATTAAGCACTTAACACTGTGCCAAGTCCTTTGTAAACATGTAGAAGTAGTCATTATAGATCTTTGTACTGTAACTGTGGGATTCCACATTCACTTTCTCATGTGCATATCTGGGATAGATTATAATTCACATTTTGTTTTAAAGTCTCCCTAATAAGAATATTTTGAGTTGTAAAACAAAGTCATGCTTATAATTCTAAGTAATCTTAAATTATTTTTCCCTTTCTCTCTCTCTCTCTCTCTCTCTCTCTCTCTCTCTCTCTCTCATATATATATATATGCCAGAGATTGAACCCTGCCCTGTGCACATGCTAGGTAAGTGCCCTACCACTGGATACACGTCCAGCTCCTATTATAGGAAATTTTACACTTACTAATATGTGTTTGTAGTATAATTCATATAGTTAAGCATGGTTTACTATTTAGTTCCCTCTAAACCAGTTTTTAAAGAATATTTATATTTATTTATGAGAGAGAAAATTGCAGAGAGAGAGAGAGAGAGAGAGAGAGAGAGAGAGAGAATGTGTGCACCTTTAGCCACTGCAAACTCCAGAAGCATACACCACTCTATGCATCTGGCTTTAGTGGGTACTGGGGAATCAAACCTGTATCATCTGATTTTGCAGGCAAGCACCTTAACTATTAAGCCATCTCTCAAGCCCTAAATAATTTTTCAAAATTTTATAATCATGGACTACAATCAAGGCTAACATTATTACCTATATATTATTCTTTTTATTGGCTTGGTAATTGCTTTTTACTTATTTTGTAAAAATGAATAAACTCTCACTCATTGAGACTAGATGTCTAGAAAATGCTAACACTCAAAAGACCTAAAGTTTTGCTCATCTGTCACTGACATTCAATTCAAAAGCTGGAGTCTATGCAGACGAGAGAGCAGCTTTGAAGACCCCCATAAAAGGTACTTTCTTAGGTATTTACTGCAGTCCGTATTGGTCCTTTGATATTTCCCACTCAGTATTTCACTGTTAAACTAAGAAGTCTTTAAACATATATTTAAGGGTTTAGTTTCAGGGAAATAAAAATATTGGACCAATTCTATGACAAATAAAAATAAATCAACATTTACTTGGTGATAAAGTCCACTTCATTTGTTTTCACTTGGCTTCTCCTACTACCTTCAGCATTTTTTCTAAAGTCCCAAACTTTACAAAACATCAAAAAGAACAAATAGAATATAAACTGATAAGAATGTGATGAATCTTTCTCCAAGAATTGATGTAATCTCTCCCCCCCCCACATATATCTATATAAAAAGTTAAATGGTATATCAGATAGTTTAGTGTTAACTCATTAAAGATTTTAAGTAAAGGGGCTGGAGAGATGGCTTAGCAATTAAGACGCATGCCTGTGAATCCTAAGGACCCTGGTTCGATTCTCCAGGTCCCACGGAAGCCAGATGCACATGGTGGCACATGCGTCTGGAGTTTGTTTGCAATGGCTAGAGACCCTGGCATGCCCATTCTCTCTCTCTCTCTCCCTCTCTCTGTCTCTAATAAATAAACAAAGATGGATTTTTAAAAGCAGATTTTAAGGAGAATTTCTTGCTTAACTGTATGAACTCCCCATTCAGAGTTCATAAAATTATCACTGAAAACCAGTTATTAGAGGGGAATTATGTCTTCTTAAAATAAAAGAAATGACACATATTTATAATCCACAGATGACAACAGAACCTGAAGGTTTGCTTTAGGTAGGAAAGTAACTAGCACTAAGTGATAATATAAATGTCAGTTCAAGGAAGTGCTTAGATAATCTACCAATTTCAGTGGCTAGAAAAGCCAATTTTGTCATTTTCTTTGTTGACTTCAATATCTCTGACTTAAGAGTAAAACTTAGCTATTATAGTATCATTTCATTCATAATCCAGGCTTAATTTAAAGCCATTTATTTATCTTAGGATGAATTCCTTTTATAATACTAGGTTAGCTTAAGAGCAAAAATGATTTTCTAAGGTTCATAATAAAAGCCCTATGGAATACCCTTCATTACCTCACATGTATAAAACTCTATAGGTAAAGTGAATTTACTTGGAATTAAAAGAATATTTGGCTACCTAATGTAACTGTATGTAGATATGAAATATTAAAACTTTCTCTTGAAATTGTTAAAATAATTTGGTTATATTTCATGTGTATTGATAAAGGTATTTAATAAAATGTTAATGAAGGGCTGGAGAGATGGCTCAGCAGTTAAGGTGCTTGCCTGAAAAGTCAACTATGCAGATTCAATTCCTTACTACCTACATGAAGTCAATATGCAAAGTGGTATATACATCTGGAGTTCATTTGCAATGGCGAGAGGCCCTGGTGTGGCCATTCTCTGTCTCCCTGTCTGTCTTGCCTCTGTCTCTCTCTGCTTGCAAATAAATAAGATATTTTTTAAATGTGATTGCAAATTTTATTGTTATATTTTGTTAGTCTTGTTGTATTGTGCATATACACACACACACAAACACACACACACACACATATAGTTGTTGATGAGATAAAAATCCTTGTTTCCAATTTGGTTGGCCACAGTCAGTGAGAG
This sequence comes from Orientallactaga sibirica, assembly GCA_036365145.1. Lineage (NCBI taxonomy): Eukaryota > Metazoa > Chordata > Mammalia > Rodentia > Dipodidae > Orientallactaga > Orientallactaga sibirica. The sequence continues at coordinate 53,536,588 of JAEOAD010000004.1, read as the reverse complement.
TCTACATTTTTCTGCTATGTACTTGTTCAAGGTTCATTAAGAAGTTGTTTGCAATCATGATTTAGTAGTATACTCTTTATAATATTTCTTTCCTCAGTAGGAGTTATGTCATTTTTTGCCACAATAGATAGATAAGTACTGAGACGACCCAGCCCTAAGTATTATGATTCTTTTTTTTTCCAACTTGTAGGTCAGTAATCCTCAAACCAGCATTTTTTTTTTTTTTTTTTTTTTTTTGGTTTTCTGAGGTAGGGTCTCACTCTAGCCCAGGCTGACCTGGAATTCACTATGTAGTCTCAGAGTGGCCTCAAACTCATGGTGATCCTCCTACCTCTGCCTCCCCAGGGAGGGATTAAAGGCCTGCGCCACCACACCTGGCTTTCAAACCAGCATTTTTAACCACTTCTGGGATTTCAAGAGGCATGTGAATACATGAGTCCTGCTTTATTTACTGAATCAGAATTCCTGGATGAGGGCAGAGGAGACTTGCAACCTAGTAAGCTCTCCATGCAATTCTGATGCATACTAAAATATAAGAACCACTGCCCTAGGACAAAAAGATGTGAATGAAGTGGACATTCTTAAGACAGTGGTAGGCGACAGGGCTAGCACAATGAGTGCCCTGTATGTGTCTTCTTTTGTCTTCATTCTGTAGCAGACACTCATTCCTTCCATCTTATCCTGCTCTTCAATATCATCTCAGTGCTAGTGAGGAGAACATAATGTATGTGATGTGCATGTGGGTGAGGTCATAAAGGACAATAACAGATATGCTAAAAACCCCTTTTGAGGAGAGTATAATATGTACTGGGAATTTAATTTTTGGATAACTTCCAGTTATCATAATTTAATAAAATTAACTTGAAAAAAGTCAAAATTGTTTAAAACCTGTGTTGTAAAACCACACTAATATAGTGAGATACATGATATGCTTTTTGCTTTTGAGAGTACTTGACAAAACATTATGCTTAGTGTATATGAAGTATGTTCAAATGACACAGAATGCTTAGTTTTCTTCATGTAGAAGCACATAAGTCATTGTGTCACATGAGAAATTATTGACTATGTTCATGTGTGAAACAAGGCAGAGCTGAGGATGAGACTATGCACAGCACAAAATAGAAATGTGCTATCTTTGAAGCATTCCCACAGCAGGCTCAGCACATTTGAAGCCAATGTGGCTTAATCTTGTTATTCCTCTGCTGTTCCCTAAAGTAAAAAACATTCAAAATCTGCAATTAAGATTTCTTTGTGTTCTTATATATGGACACTGCCTCTTGTTATTCAGTAATTTTATGACTTCATTCTTCACTTTGCCTGTTTTAACTGTTCTCTTAGAATGAAAGACTATAGTTGGGGACTTCTGTAGATACTATTAAAACAGCTATTGCATGTATCCTATTTTTCATTTAAAGTACAAAATGCCTGGATACCACTTCTCAGATGCAACATAAACTAAATCCCTAGTTGTCAGATTCCATGTCTCTAAAACGTGGTAGACAAAGACAGAAACCAAGATCTGCTCATCCAAACAGTGTGCTTAAGTTTTGGTTTTTATTTTAAAGGCTAACATTGTAAAGAAGTAAGT
>JAEOAD010000004.1:53337500-53530000 GCA_036365145.1 Orientallactaga sibirica | reverse complement strand
ATTTTTTGGATGTATTCTTTTCAAAACTGCATAGCCAAGTACTACACAAGCCATGTAACTTGACCTTGCTCTTTTACATAGTATAGCCTCTGGATAGCTTTTATCACTTGCCCAGATGGTGTTTGGCCTACGTATTTTAGTGGAATGGTTTATTTTCTCCTTGATAGGTTTCAAATGCACAAGAAAACATTATACCCGTCTATCTGCATTTGAGTAGAATACAAACTGACTAATAGATAAACATTCTGTGTGAAAGTAAATAGCCTTAAAGTATACTGCCTTCACATTCCATTGATCAGCTCAGTCAGCAAAGTTTTCCATATTGTCACTAATGTTCTAAATATTTTGGAGAGAAGCATGCCAGAAGTGCAGAGTGTTTCCATTTGTGTCCCATATAAGGTCATTGTAAACTGCCTCTTGAATTTCTATTGATCCTTCTACTGAAGCAGTTGCCTCACTTCCTTTGCAGCCCCGTTGGAAATGTTATTACAGTTGTGAAGAAGAGAATTAGGGGCTGTAAAGTAGGATAGTTGAATCCCCTAGCCAGACAAGAGATTTGGCCTGGCTCATTATGTTACCTTCATGAGGAACCTTCTTCACATTCTTAGCAGTCAAAAAGAGACCAAGAATATGTGGCCTGATGACTTGCTTGTCTGTTACTGACTGTATACATTCACTTCTGAGGATGTGGAATTCATCCCACACCAAGCTGGCGAAGGGATGGTCAGAAAAGTGCTCTTGAGGAGGGTATACTACAGAAGCTCATACAATGTGGCTGCCATGTGGAATTACAGAAACACAGGAGAGTAAGATCGACTTGAAGGTCATCCTTAGCTCTTTTCAACAGACCTTCATTTCTTCAACTTGCCCAGTTTCCAAAAACTTAATCCTAGACCTGGTGAGGCTAAATCAAAATTATGCACAACTTCAGCTTCTACTAAATGCATGGATTTTGACCACTCATATCTCAACCTAATTTTTAAAACATTAATATCTCAAACTAATTTACTGTGACTTAAAGCTAAAAGTCACAGTGTTTGCCTTTCATTTATTTTCAGCTTTACAAGTTAGAGGGAAACACAATAGTGACATCTCCTATTTGGCATGAAGTGTATGAACCACAAAATATTGTGGGTCAATAATTAAATTTTCCCAAGTTGTCTAAATAAGACTCTGTTATAACTCAACAGATGCTTTCAAGTGAAAAAAAAATCACAAAAATACATAAAACATGTTGGCAGAAATAAGATGTAATATCCAAAAGACAGAAACTAGGTCAGCACTGTGCAAAAGTAAACTTGTCATTGAGATCAATGAATCCACAAGCTTATGTGGCCATGAGATTCTCTTTACCACGCATCATATGTAGGGTAGACCTAGAACATAACTAACTGTAGAGCTTATTAACTTGTCAAAGCAGAGGACATACTGAAGTATTGTTTTTGTATCCTTAATGAAAGGCACTGCTTTTAAAATACGGACATTTATTTTGAAGCACAGTTTTAGTTGATAGAGTAACATAGTAAGCATATTTAATTGTGGTTCCTTTGCTCAGTTTTTAGCAACATGAAAACAAGGGGGATTACACAATTTTCGAATCCCATGAAGTCCTTCAGTAACTTTCTCTAATATTATGTGTTACAGAGAATTTGACAATGTTGATGAGCTTAGGAAAAATTTTTGAAGAAAAAAAAGAGATAACAGAAAGACCTTTCTTGGGGCTTCTCATTGCATTTATTTAAAATTTCTTTAAAAATGTACATCGCTTTATTGAATACATAAAATGCCAGTGCTTTGCAACAGTTTTGCTACTGCATCTCTAGACTAAAAAAGGAAGAAAAGAAACCAGGAAAATACATTCAAAACACTCGGCTGCTCTGCGTATGCAAAGGCAGTGGGCAAGGGAAGCTCTCGCCTGCACTGTGACTGTGGAGAGGAACTGGCAAACTTCAGCCAGCTTTCAATGAAAAGTTGCACATAAAGCATCACAGGATACAAAGAACTTGGTGGGAAGCAGGAGCAGAACGGAAAGTAAGAAAAACACCACCCATGCCACGGAGGGGATGGACAGAGGCAAATGAATGCATAAACACTGATGTTTTGGGAAAGTAGATTATGAGAAAAGATGGAATAAAAAACAAAAGAAAACATGTTTGGCAAGTTAGTGTGGTATGTGTCTCCACTTCCAATTCTCCACTTTACTTTCCAAAAGAATCCTAACAAACTGAGGTAGAAATGAACGCAGGAGCATGACAGCCGGGATTTCAAAATGAGAAGCAAAATTGCACTGACAAGAGTGAGTCAAAATAGGGCAGGAACATAGTGGTTCTCTATGGATAGATATCAGTTGATTGGTTGCCTTTGTATTTTTGTTTTGTTTTTATTTAGCAGTGTATTTCTTTGTCTTGGTTGCATTCTACCAAACAGCATGGCAAGCCTAGAAACTTGATCAGTGAGTAGGGGGACACCATTCCCAGCAGGTTTAAGAGAGATCTTACAAACTCCCACCACCGCAGCCGCGACCACCTATGCAGTGAAAAGCAGCCATCGTTTTTAGGTACTGTGCCTTCAGGGTCCTAAACAGGTCTGTGGCTGACTGTTCTAAACACTAACACAAACTGAATATGTAGCTCTCAATTAACCAGTGTACCTTTCAAGAACATTTCACTTCATTATCAAGGAGCAATGTACTAAGAACTCTTGCAGGTATTGACATTAACAATTATTCTGTTCTGGTTAATTCCCCATAATTAGTAAAAGAACTTAAAAATCCTTCAATTTCTACTTTAAATTGTAAATATTCAGTTGTGTCACACTTCATTATTTTTTTCTGGATACATTCAAAGAAATTTTCCTTGCTATCTTCCAATTGTTGAGGTAAACATACATTTTAATATAAAGTAACATTGAAGTCTAGCCTATTACTCTCAGCAGTACATAGTGCTTTCAACACATTCCTTTGAGGTACTGTACAAATCACAATCACTTTCCTGAGTTTTTGCAGACAAGAACATTAAAAGAAATGAACTGCAGAAATTAAGGTCCAGATTACCGTTACCCTGTTTTACCTGTTCTTAGCTTAATACTGCAGAACAGACAGGATTGAGGAATACTGTTGCTCTTAAAATGGCAAAAAATCTGGTTTTCTGTCGTAACACAACCGTTCATCTCTTTAGTCCCATAATGTTTGAAGTTAAAGCTCTTTATATTAGCACATGCCACCAATGTAATTGTGAGGCAAACAAAAAATAAAGCACCACTCCAGGCACTTGACAGCAACTAAATCTCAAGAACAGCAGAATGGAATCAACACACGAGGTTCATGTCCTTCTGAAATCAACACACTCGCACCTTGCTCCTTGGTGAGTGTTGTCTAGCTTGAACCGAAACTGAGCATCCACGGAACGCTTTCTGTCATCTGGGGCTTTCAAATCAGAAGCTCTCGTCTGATGCACCACTTTTCCTCCAAACCTACCCTGACTATAAAGATGCAACTTAATTGTTGTCTTCCCCAGTACCCTTTGCAATTTAAGCTCTAATGGAAAGGGGCTCTATTCCCTATGTAGCAGGTTTTATGTGTGTGTGCCAACATTCATTACATTATTATTTTTTTAAAGACGTTATCACTGACTGCAACCAAACATTTTGTTCCATTCAACATACATATCAAGCTCTTTCTGAGATATGCTAGGCTGAATCTTGCAGAAAGCATTTTCAAAGTCTTGGTATGTGATGGGCCTCAACTGGCTGGGCATAATGGCTGAAAGGTCCGTGGCTGGCATAGCATGGAGGGGGCCCACTGCTGCTTCCTGACACAAATGAGCCAGGTCTAGTCCAGAAAAGCCTTCTGTGCGCTGGACGAGCAGTGCAAACTCCTTGTCATTGAGACAGTAATTGTGCTGTGAGAGCAGTTGTACTATTATCTGGTGCCTCGCTGTGCTGTCAGGAAGTGGGATTAAAAGTCGTTTCATGAAGTACCTCCGAAGAGATTCATCTATTTCTTCTGGTTTACTCGTGGCACAAATTACTACGATTTGGTCCTCAGCCGAAGTTAGTACAGTGTCCAGCTGCATCAGAAATTCGGTTCTCATCCGACTGACTGGACTATGTTCCTCACTCACTTGAGAGGACAGAAGCATGTCAATGTCACTAACAAAGATCACAGAGGGCTGACGACACCTGGCCACAAGAAAGGAGGCATGGATAATTTTCTCGGCTTCTCCTAACCACTTGGCTACAAGACCAGAACCAGCAATTTTGAAAAATGTGGCCCCCAGCTGACTAGCTATGCACCTGCCCAACAATGTTTTGCCTGTTCCCCGAGGTCCAAACAGCAGGATGCTCCGAGGTAAGGCCGTCAGCCCACTGAACGCATCTGACCTCAACACCGGCCACAGAACCTCCTCTTTAATGACAGCCTTCACCAGGTCGAGACCAGCGATGTCATTCCAGTCCACTGGAGGTCCTTGGGTGATAATCTCATTGGTTACCAGGTCAATGAGGTGTGTGTCAGTGTTCTTCAGTTGCTCGTCCACAGAGTGGTTGGATGAGGTAGCTGCTCTGAGTCCGGGGCCTTGCATTGGGTGAGTGAGGAGCTGTCTGTGTTCCTCCCCGTGTTCACTCATGACTGGAGACGTGTACTTCCCAAAGGTCTCGCTGGATCTCGATCCCAATGAATTTTTAGCAGTACTGTAGGAAGGAGGGGTCAGAGCCCTACTGGACTGGCTGCTGAATTTCCTCTGTTCAGAGGACATCAGCTGCTTTGTTGGCTTAAATGCTAAGGATGATGCTTCAGCACTTCTGTCAAAGACATTCCCGCGATTTGTGTTTGAAATGCTGTTGTCGGCCATTCTGTACATAGGACTCTGGGTAGATCTCTGTTGGCCATAGCTATAATTTCCATAACTGGAGTCCATATCTCCTTGCCCTGCCATATAGAAAGCTTTCCTTTTGAGAGAACTCGCTGAACTATTTGTCAGAGCCGAGGGTGCAATGGGTGTCAAACCATGACCCTGGTAGGTGTAGCCAGGAACAGTGGTGGGGGGTAGGGGAGTGGGAGCAGGAATTCCTGAAGGCAGGTATGCTGAAGGAGGAGGAGGGGCTCCCCCGGGACTGTACCCAGACCCCACAGCAGTCTGAGGAGGATAGCTAGCAGAGGGATAGCTGTAACTGGAGAGGTTAGAAGTCCCATTGTAGCCTGGGACCAGGGCTGGTGGCGGCGGAGGTGGTGGTGGTGGCTGCAGGAGTCCGGAGCTATGCAAAGGGGATGGGTGAGGGGAGGGGAGCGCAGGTGCGGGCTGGCTACTGTAGGTAGAATGCAAATACGATCCGTTGTATCCTGGAGCATATTCCTGAGACGGGAGCCCTGCGTGAAGACTAGCAACAGTGTGGCTTCCACAGGTACTACTCGAGTAACTGGGTTCTGTCAGGTTGCTGGCCACCCCAGGAGAGCTCCCTATACTCGCGGAGACATCTGCTGGAGGGAGGGCTGAACTGACTCCGGCTTTGCTGGCCGCGATGACATCCGGAACACAGTTCATGGGATAAACAGCGGCGTCTGAATTCAAGGAAGGCTGCCAGGGTTCACTCTCATTTTTCCGACCATTCACAAGTCCCGATGGTGCGTCTGAATAATTGCTGAGTACGGGTCGGTCCACAGGACCTTCCAAAATGCCAGAATACTTCTCCGCATATTTCTTAAGAAGGTTGGATGCAGTCAGAGCAGATATGTCATCATTCGCCCAGGCGTACTGGTAGGTGCGCTGCAAATGACCTCTGTAGGCTTCGACTTTGTGGGCAGGAGACCGAGTGGTTGAGGTGATGTCAAAGTGCTGTTCTGGCCACTGGGCATGCTCCGGCGTCCACTGCATCTTCAAGCCTAAGGGATGGGGGTGAGATAGTTAGTTTACTTTGAATACTCATCAGAACACAAAGTTTTCCCCTGACTACTACTACTTTTATTATCTTTTATCTTACATTAATGATATCTATATAGACAAGGATCTCCACAGTTTCTAATGCTAACTGTGATCTCTATAATATGAACTCTTCAGAATTTTAACCCTGTATATAAAAAAGTAAACTGAAGGTAAAAGAAAATTCATAGAAGACCCAATTTTAAAAATCAGATAAGAAAATCTTACTTCTGTTAAACCCAAATACTTGTTACACACATAAACACACACACACACACACACACACACACATATGTATACATACACAGCTATACACACAATGCTGTCAAATTAGAATTTAAAAGTGGTTTCTTATAGTAAACTAGGCATATATTTGAAATATCTTGTAGTGATATTATTAACATGTACACTACCTAGTCATTCTGGCTCTTCATTCACAGCACAGCTTCTGTTTTATATTTTAACAATACAAAGATGAAACACAGCTGACAGCTCGCATCTAGGATACCTCTCTTATTTGGTACTGAACACCTAGTTAGCACAGTATAATGCTCTCTGTGCAGAACAATATGACACAGACATAGCAGGTCATTCCATAATCCAACTCTCATCTAAAGTGGTCCACGACAGTTTCAAATCTGCTTCGTGGAGTGCAGCAAAGCAATCTGCCAGGCAGCGCTCCATCGCTTTCATTGCACAATGCCTACAACTCGGTATGAATTACAACTGACTCCTTTCTGCCTCTCAGTTCTGTTGTGGAGTTTGAAAAAAAAAAAAATCACTTGTGTGTGAGTCTCCTAGCATTGTTCTCCCCGCTTCCCTGGTCATCCCGCACTCCGCACGTTGTAGCTTCCGTGGTACTAGGAGGGGAGAGGAGAATATATATGAGAGAAAGAGAGAGGAAACAGACAGAGAAGGGAAGATAAGAATTTAGAACCTGGACTCTATTTCTACAGGAAGCCATGTGTGGCAGGAACTGGTAGAGAATAACTCAGTAATGAGTGAGCCCATCATCTGCTAGATTACTCACTGAGGCAGGTGACTGTGTAGCAACCTCTCCAATGATTATTTTCTCACTTATGAGAAAATATTAAGCAGTTAGAATTAGAGAATCATTTGAATTTAAGATTTTTTTAAAGACCTTAGAAATTACCTCATCTCATAGATAATGAACACAGCACTCAAAGAGACTTACTTATAGTGCACCCTCCAGGCCTCCCCATAGTTAGTTACTAAGGAGCACTGGAGCCCTATTCTTCTATCTCGCAGTGCTAACTCACCCCATTTTCATCCCTGTTGGGTTTGGCCACTTACTACTGTGGTACAGCTATATTAAACAGGTCTCCTTAATCTCTTGTATTACCCAAAACAAATTTTGCAAACCATCTTGTCTTGCCCTCTGGCAGAGATTCCCCATAAGGAGGAGGCCTGGTCTAAATGAAGCATCTGTGACGTCAGCTCCCATCTGAATTGCCCCCCTGGAGCTGACAGCTCCAACCCCATTCTGCGCTCCTCCCCCAAAGTCTTTAGTTCTTCAGTGCCTGCTGGCTCGTGACGTGGCCAGCTTTGAGTCCCTGAGCTAAGCTGAGCACAGCACACAGTTTGGTAACAGAGTGGCATGTTGTTTCCCTTCTGACTCCCTCTTCCTTGTTTGCAAAACCACTGCACCAGACAGTGGAAGTTAATTAGCAGGATGATGCTGTGCTAATTGTGTTAATTTACAAGGTTTTAGTCAAAGAGAAGCATGCCAGGGCTGGCACTGCTGTCATGCTTCCGACTTAATGATTAAGAAATACTGAAAACAAGGTGGGAAGGATTGCAGTAATTACACAATAAATGAATAAAGCAACAGGATTCATTTGCAAATATATTTTACTGCAGTACTACTCATTTGCATTTGGGTTTTTTTAAAAGGATCCATGTAGACATTCATTTGCAAATCACCAACTCAGTTAAATTAAGTCTGAGTGCTACACAGTGTAACATAATCAACCTTCATATATATATGTATAGGTATATTTAGTAAAAATACTAAAGACCTTACTTCCATTGTATGTGCAACAGATTCTTCTTGGCCCCTCAGCTACTTTAACTCTTCATATAGGTCTGTTTTAATAGTCTACATATTTTTAAATAATCTTATCCAATTGGAAAGCAGTAGTTTAAATCCGGATGAAGCATACCTTACATTGTTTCATTGAGAGAAACTGGGAGGGGGAGCTAGGAAGCACTGAGTGATTTTCTTAATTGTTTCTGCTTTCTCAATCATTACATTTTAAGGGGAAGAAAATATGCCGCAAAATGGGTGAAATGACTGAAACTACACTTAAAGGAGAAAAGATGCAATTTTAATGAAGCAGCATTTCAGGAATCATACTTTCATTAAACTCAACTGGAAATTATTAAGAGCAAATCACCAGGAACCAATCGCAAGTAATCAGTATCTAAATTCTTCTAGTGCCATGGGATTTACTTCAAGTCTTATAAAAAGGAGAGAATATAAATGGGGCTGTAATATAGAACTGTCTAAAGGATCTACAAATTCATTAATCCCATAAATTATTTCCAGGGAAATTCTATAGGATTTTGTTTTTTAAAACATTAAAAAACTGAATAGTGAAAATAAAAAAAAACACACATATGCTATGATTGGACACTTTTATTAGTTTGATAAGGAAGGGCTGAGAAAATAATACAGAAACCACATGCAATGAAATTTAGCACAATGTACATATGTGTGAAACACAAATACACACATGTTAAAGGACATAGCTTGCTTACAGTTGACTGAGATCAATATTGTTGGAATTAGTGAACAAATAAACATGATAGAAAGAAATAGCCTTCAATAAAGGTAAAACTGCTTTAAATGAAGAATAATTAGAAAGAAAAAAAGGAGTTTGGTCACCTCTATCTATACTGGTTTAAATACTGTTTTCTTATGAATTAATCATTTGTAAAAATGCAGATGATTTTAATAAGTTCCCATCACTGTAAAAGATAGGTCTTTGCAGTTTACATAAAATGACTGCCCATTTTCACTAGATGTTTCTGCATAGTTTAACACTAGCAAAGCTAATTAAATTTCATAAAATTTCTATTTCATCTGAAATTAAGCAAAAATTTTATCCATCGAAATTATTTATTTGGAACAGTTACTGGATATGCTATTGCTTTTTGATTTTCATGCTAGTTTTGGATGAGCTTACCAAGATAATTGAAAGTTTATCTATTGATGCATACCAAATAACAATAACTACAGCAGGGCTGCAAAAGGCAAGGTTAAACTTGAGGAGACAGAATTGTTCACATGCTCTGGAACACAAATACTTTGAAATCACTAGTGCTATTCAAAGGCACAAATTAATTGTTAACAGTAAAGTATTGCTTAATATTAGTGAGACCTGAAGAACCAGTGTTCAGGATATTGTCCTGGCCTTAAGAGCAAAGAGAACAATTTCACCAACTGCTTGAATTTTAACAATGATTGGAAATAATACTAAGCTTGTTTCTGTTGTCGGGATGATATTTTTGATGTGACTAAAAGAAAATGCAGAGCCAAATGTTCTCTAACCAATAAATCATGCCCCAGTTGCCTGAATTGCTTATCTGTGAAAGAAGTACACACCTCACACCTAATTTGGTACTCAAATACGATAGATTTTTTTTTAATGGCTTGATGTGATCTATTCTCAAAATACAGAAAGAACATTCAGAAATGACACTATTTAACATTATTATAAATCTATCTGTCTCCAGAATTATAACACCCACTGCTGTTGGACATTCACTTATTCAGGCAGAGTAAAAATTCAGAAGACAACTAGGCATGGTTGCCTGCATCTGTAATTCTAGCATTCAGGAGGCTGAAGCAGGAGGATCACAAAGTTGAGAACAACCTAGGACATGTAGCAGAACCCTGTCTCACATACCCCCCACTGAAAACATTAGAAAATCAAAACAAAAAAGTAAAGATCATTAAAGAATTGCTCCAAAATGTCAACTTTTATTTAAAAAAGTTTATTCTTAAAACAGTTGGTAAATTTTACAATAGAATACTTTTAAAAAATACTTAATAGATTACTAATTTGAAGATAATTTATAAGAAATGTTACATAGAGATAGCAGATGTTATAGTAACTTGCCAAAGCATTTTGTTATTTTATCATGGGATGAATTTATTGATGCATAAAAGAACAGGTCCATGTTTCCTATATAACTGAGTGGTTGGGTAACATCTGTCGTTTTAATCATGACTATTCTAGAACTTAGGTCATTTTAATGGTTAAATAGTCACAGTTTTATTGCTTACTTCTTTCATTTTGATTTTTAATTATTTTTAAAATAAATTAGCTACACTTTCCAAAGGTCTTTCATAGACCCAAAATTATAAAGAAACAGACAAAAATGAATGGCATAAAACAATCATCTGGGGAAAGGAGAAAACAAGAGAAAAAAAGGCATGTCTTCTAAGAATCCAGGTTGTAACATAAATTCCTGAAAACAGTTAAGGCACTTCCCAACCCATTACACATATACCATTCAACAGTTTCACGGATCTAAAAACACGCTGTGCTTCCCATAAGGTAATTCTAGATACTGGGCATTGTAGGTTTCCTCAGACTTCCTAAGAGAAGGGCTGGATGACCTGAGGCACAGTGGGTTTGCTTGCTCTGGGTTCCCTTCACAGCACTCACAGAGGCCTGCATGACAACATGCCTATTGTATTCTTTGAATACTGTACCTGCAAGCTTACGTTTTTTTATATTTAAGAATTTTATGACAATATTTAGCAAGGCTCTTTGTAGAAGAAAAGAACTACTGTAAAGCAATTATGAGAGTTTATCATCTCTTCAGCTCTTAAGCAATAATTCTACATCTCCTACAATGGAAATGGCAGCACAAATCCACAGGATGTTCAACATTTTAAGTAGAGAGTAGCAAATTCACTGGCTCAAAATATCAGTTTAGAAGAGAGCTGCCCTCTTAGAGAGGGACTTCAAATCTCTTGGTCTGAAATGTTGGCCCAGTGCACTCTTTACCTCTTCAAGGAAGTGAAGACCAGGTAAAGTGTGAGTAACTCAGCAGTCCCTTCCTCATGTTACTCATCCTCATCAGCAAAGAAGCCAACACAGTAACATCTAGTGTTTTCTGATACAACCCATTCATTCTGGAAATTGTCTCAGTCCATTTCCCAATGTTTCTTACATTTAAAATGTGATGCTAGATCTAAAAATAATACATGATAAGGGAAAGGGTAGGGCAAGAAACAGTGAAAGTATATATTCTCTTTAGTCTTACTGGATTCCATTGAGCACATATGAAAATTAGGTCTTTTATAATCAGAATATGACACAGGGGTGGTCTCAAATTTGTTTAGTCAACAAATTGAGAGGCCACTTTATGCAAAGCCAGGGGTTCCACGCTAAGGATTTAAATCAAGGGAATTTTCAGGTCTGTGTTCCTACAAGTTCATGTTCTAAAATTAGCCTCCCTAAAATTAGACTCTTTCCTTTTTAAGAATTAACAGTTATTACAGTGACCTAGTCTGATGTGGATAGCCTCATTTATAGTTTGCTATTTCAGTCACTGTGTGTCCTGAAGGGATACAGGCTAGTGTGGGTGACACTGAATTTTACTTGGAGCCATTACTATACTGATATAATAAAGAGGCAATAAATAGAGTTCTTAATATAAAGAAGTTCTAGAGTTTTGTTTGAAATTGTAATTTTAGGTTTATAAATTAGACCCATGGCACTGCTTGTTCTAATCCTGAATTGCCCAAGTACATTCTACTTGCTTTCCTTAGATATAACATGTACACCATGATACTGCAATTGACTTAGTAGCTCACAGTTAAGATTACCTAAATTAGCAACTTCTTATAAAAATATTTTCCCAGTGTGAACTATTCAAATACTACTTATTATTACTTTACTTGAAAATTCCAGAGGTACATTAAATATGAAATAAGATAACATTCACTGAACGGAAAAAAATAATAAAATAATTTCCAGATTTTTATACATCAATTGTTTTCAACTTTAAGTTAACTACTAAAAAACAAATTTTCCAGAATGAATGATATTGCCCAGTACAAAGATTCTTTCATCCTGACTTCCTAGCATATGTGAGGCTGAGGCAGGAAGATCAGACAGTTGAGGCCACTCTGCACTATATAGTGAGACTATCTCAAAAAACAACACATAAGCAAAATTTTTTCATGAGGTTTTATTTTTAATGTTATTTGTGACAACACTGTAGAGAAAAAAAAAAAGAAACAGAAAAATAAGTTTAAATTAAACTTCTCAAAATAAGATATCCTAGTCCTATAACAATATTGACAAGGGAATTTTCTCTTTAAGACATATTTTCACACCCTAAGACTTCAAGTTGTAATTAATACCTTTTGAAGATCTCTGTCCCCATTCCACCATATATGCCTAAATCAATCCAAACAATCACGAGGGAACATTTCGCTAAGTGATCCTTAATATATACAATTCAGCTTCATCCCTATCACAGAGAAATAGTAGCCCATCTTGGCTATAATCTACAACTATGTTTTATTTCCCAGCCCTTGGGTTCAAAACATAGTCATCTTGATGCTTAAAAAAAAAAATCCTTTTTCCCATAGTGTCTTCTGAAGACAAGATAAAAGATCTTCTGACACTTCCTTCTTGCCTGACGATGGTGGGTTGGATAGGGGTATCAGCTCCCAGTTTGGAAACAGCAGACATCTCCTTTGCATGGTGCCCTAATCCCTCTTCAGTCAGGCATTTTTACAGCTACAGGTTATAAAGGCATTGTGAATTTATGCGCACTCAGGAACTTCAAGTTCCAGTGTTTTCAATGAAGCAGGTTCTCTTGAAATCAGTAAGGAAGAACACTGCTCTAAAATTTCTAATGCTGTCAATTTGGAAGAAAACTTTTTCAAAATACTATTTTTTTTTTTAATAACAAGGCATTCTTGACTCATTATATGTCATGAGGACAATACCATGTAATGATGGATAATGGTATTTTATTTTATTTTATTTTTATTTATTTATTAATTTGAGAGAGAGAGATACAGAAATAGGCAGGTAGAGACAGAGAGAGAATGGGTGCGCCAGGGCCTCTAGCCACTGCAAACGAACTCCAGATGCATGTGCCCCCTTATGCATCTGGCTTACGTGGGTCCTGGAAAATCAAGCCTCGAACCGGGATCCTTAGGCTTCACAGGCAAGCGTATAACCACTAAGCCATCTTTCCAGCCCCAAGGATAATGGTATTTTAATAAAAATCATCTAAGCCTGGTAATTCAGCTTCTGCATCGCTAATTGTCAGATATTATTTCTTGTTATTTTCTGTAAGTCCATCTCCAACATTTCTAATACTGTCCCTTCAGTATTCTATATATTCTGAGACCACAGGACAATATAAAATTTACAATAAAGCACCTAATCTTAGTAGGATAGTATACAGCTTATCTTTAAATTAAATGATTTGAATTGGATTCCCTATAGCACATTAAATTCTAGTCAGAGCAAGTAAATATTCACTCAAGAAAACATGACCACATGACTATTTTGTTAATACTTCATAATAAAGATGAAACAGTATTTCTGGGTCTTATTAACATTCTTTTTAATATGTAAGTCATCTATAAGAAGATATATTTATGAGGATGAGAGCAAAGCACTTATGTGAAGCAAATTATACTTTTGGAATAATGCCTTTAGACCTCAGGGCTTATCTTCAATACATGATCAGGATGTTACACACCATATGATTTAAAACAACTAAAGAAGTCATGTCTGTAAGTCAAATAAGTACTCTTATTCCTTTGCAAACTATAAAATTTCTATACTTAAATCTCACTGTACAAGTGGACATATAATTATATTCACACAGAAATCCATGTAGTTTAAAATTATAGATCTGACATGTCTTTGTGTGTGGTAGCGAACAAGTAATTAAAAAAATAATTCACATACTTTTCTTCTTTTCTTTTCCTTCCTTCCTTCCTTCCTTCCTTCCTTCCTTCCTTCCTTCCTTCCTTCCTTCCTTCCTTCCTCCCTCCTCCCTCCCTCCCTCCCTCCCTCCCTCCCTCCCTCCCTCCCTTCTTTCTTTCTTTCTTTCTTTCTTTCTTTCTTTCTTTCTTTCTTTCTTTCTTTCTTTCTTTCTTTTTCTTCTTTCTTTTCTGAAGCAGGATATTACTCTAGCCCAGGCGGACTTGGAATTCACTATGTAGTCTCAGGCTGGCCTTGAACTTACAGCTATCCTCGTATGTTTGCCTCCCAAGTACTGGTACTGGAATTAAAGGCTTATACCACCATGCCTAGCAGGGAGTAAAGAGAATGGGCATGTCAGGGCCTCCAGCTGCTGCAAATAAACTCCAGATGCATGCACAACTTTGTGTATCTGACTTACATGGGTACTAGAGTATCAAACTCTAGTCATTAGGCTTTATGGCTAAGCGCCTTAGCCACTAAGCCATCTCTAGGCCCTCACAAAGTTTTGTAATAATCTCAAATCAGGTAAAAATGAGTATCCAGATCCCTGTATAACCAGCAGCACTTCTCAACATTACATGACTGTATCCATGCACCTGAGAATGTATGAGTGATTCATACTCTAAACCTTGGAACTTAGCCATCATTAACTACAGCATGAGAAAGAGTCTGAGGTATGTGGACAGGTTTTCTCATAGTAAGGCTTATGCCATCTCTGTGGATTTTAGACAATTTATAATCAGTTAAAATAGTGCTTTGTAGTTAACCTTTAACAATGTTCCTTTACAGCCCCTCATTTCTCATGCTGTCACTTCCCTTTTCCAATGTATGTTTTTCAATCCATTAAGGCTATCTACCCTTCCCCCAGTTCTGTTTGTCATACAAAGATCATCAGGACATACCACATATGTCCATAGGGACTGCCAAGGCTAATGAATATGTATGTTCTGTGTCACAACAGAGCACTCTCCTTGATCTGCAGAATCAACCCTCTTATGTGTGTAAATAACAGGTGAGCTGTAGCACACAGGGATAAATGGGGTTAACACAACCAGAGAGCCCCATTTTACATTTAGGATATCTATCCCAGAAAAAGACCTCCAAATGCCAAAAGTATTGTACATTTCCTAAGGGTTTTAAATCTTTCTTTTAAAATGGACTTTGTAAAGATTAGAGTTACCATCACCTTAAAAGTCTGAGGTTATGACAGTTGATTTGGAAAATATTTTGTCCTGCTACATATTCATACTTTTAGTTAACACAATCCAGGCATGGTAAAACTATGACTTATTATATGTCTGTCATGTTTACATGGTCACAATCCAAAATTATTATATTATTCATTATGGGCACATATGGATAATTGCACATGCTTACTTTTATGTACATATTGTATTTCAAGTATCTAAATGCAGAACTCAATTTAGTTATGTTTAAATTGGATCCCATTCATGCCCAGTATACCAAGTTGGCAAGGGCCAATCAACAAATTCAGAATCTTCTAAATCATGTGACCCTGAGTAAAATAGAATATGCATTTATTGTCTTTGCTGTATTCTTCTAATACCTCATTCTGTAAAGTGTTTCCATAAAATAAACTAGACCTATATAGCTGCTTATTTAAGGCTGACATTGGTTCATATAATTGATGAGACAAAGGAATAAGAATATAATTTCCATAATGATTGAACAATCTTTCAACCATTTTCCATAAAACTTCTTTCTTTAGGTGATTCTAAAATGTGTGAAGCACTCACAGAATTTGTTTAGGTTATTTATGCATTTTTCTCTTTTTGGCAATTTGTGCATTAATTTTTAATACAGTAGGAAAATAGTGTCTTGGACACTGGAAAAATTCTATAGTGAGGGCTGGGTGACATAGTGCATTAATTCAGTGTCCTTCACTCTTGGGACCTGCGTATAATTTAGTCCAGCCTGGAGAAAATAACTTTGATCTGAAGGCAGTGGAAAAAAAGCTACATATGAAATGAGTTTTGGTAGATTTATTGTTTTTTTTTTTTATTATTGTAAGAGGACATATGAAGATACACTGTTTTATAATATAGCCAGCACGCTCTAGGATTCAAAAGCTCTTCACAGTACAGGAGTTCTACCACTTTCACATTCTCAGCACCCTGCTCCATTCCCCAGCCTGGGAAAGACACCTGAGTGCTACCTATAATTGGAATGCTCTGGTTTCCAGACAAACATCATAAAGTGCAGTGAGAATGACAGTGCAATCATTAGTGCTGTTGGTGTTTCTATTTGAGAAAACAGAATACTGCATTAAGAGATGGAAGCAAGAGAGGTCACAGCATCTACACAGAAAATGGCATTTCCTTCCTGGAGGAGGTGCTCACTAACCAACCAATAAGAAAATGCTAAGAGTTATGGGGAAACAAGTACAGGAATGGCTCAAACCAACTGTGAGCTGTGTGTCAGTGGTTTACTGCACAATTCCATCTACTGTGATGAGATATAATTATATTGTATATATATTTTAAAACTCTAGATCTTGGCTAAATGGAATAAAATGACGTCTTGATCCCATAAATTATAGATCCCTTTCTTTTGGTTGTAATTCTTAAGTATTTCCAATCCAAATCTCTTCTGCTATAAATGAGCATGGTTCACTGTCAGTACTAAAGCAGTTAAAAATATAGTTGTTCTTAGAATTGATTTATTTATTTATTTTTTTGAGGCAAGCCCAACAGACTGATTTTCTTTTTTGGCAAGAACAAAAGAGAGAGAGAGAGAAAGACACAGAGAGAGACACAGAGAGAGAGAGACAGACAGAGAGAGAGAGACAGAGAGAGAGAGAGAGAGAGACAGAGAGAGAGAGAATTGGCACGCCAGGGCCTCCAGCCACTATAATCAAACTCCAGAGGCATGTGCCAACCTTGCGCATGTGCAAACTTGATCGCCGTGTCACTTCGTGCTTCTGGCTTACACGGGATCTGAAGAGTTGAACCTGGTTCCTTAGGCTTTGCAGGCAAGTGGTTTAACCTCTACGCCATCTCTCTAGCCCCTTAGTACTATTTTGAGTACAGTTAAAAACTAGGAAGATGTTACTTCCCTATGGTATAAAATTGTAAATTATTCTAAGATTTTATACTTCTTTTTTTTTTTAAATATTAGCCCCCCCCTTTTTAAAAATTTTTTTAATTTATTTATTTTTAATTATTTATTTATTTGAGAGAGAGAGATACAGAAATAGGCAGGTAGAGAGAGAGAGAGAGAGAAAATGGGTGCACCAGGGCCTCCAGCCACTGCAAACGAACTCCAAATGCATGCACCCCCTTGTGCATCTGGCTTACGTGGGTCCTGGAGAATCGAGCCTCGAACCGGGGTCCTTAGGCTTCATAGGCAAGCGTTTAACTGCTAAGCCATCTCTCCAGCCCCGATTTTATACTTCTTATTGGTGATTTTGGATAACTTTTACTGATCTTCTTAGCAATGGATAAGTATAGAATTTGATAAAAATTGTATGAAATAGGGTGATATTTTATGTGTTTATTTGCAAGCAGGGAGTGATAGAGAGAAGAGAGACAGAGAGAATGAGGCACCAGGGCCTGCAGTCACTCCCAATGGGGACTACAGGTGTATGTACTCCATGTGCATCTGGCTTTAAGTGGATACTGGGAAATCAAATTATTTGAGACAATCTAAGTTAAATACTTCAATCAAGTACCTCAAGGAAATCCACATTTATAAAATTCAACCTGTCTTATGATCAAGGATACATTATGAACATCCATTTTCCTATTTGAGTACTTATTTTAGGGAAGGACAGAGTTTACATGAAAAGCAAATGATTACATTAAAATATATTATTGATTTAGCAGGGTGTGGTGGCACATACAGGAAGTCCCACACTAAGCAGGTGGAAGGAGGAGGATCCTGGATTTAAAACAGCATGGGCTCTTCAGCGAATTCCTTCTCAAGAAATAAATGTATAAACCACAAAAGCCATATAATTGGGATTCATAGGAAATCACTTAAAATGTTAACTAGATTTATTCTTGTGTTTCTATACAATAGGCTTTTTGAAACATTTAAAATAAAATCAAGGGGTCATGGAATTAATGGTCAACCACAGATCTAAATGTACATCTCCACATATTAAACTGACATACCTGCAAATGTTTCATTTTAAACAAAATCTTTTGTTAAAAAAAAAAAAGAAAAGAAAACAAAAAACAATTTAAAAAACCCACCAGAATGCCCATAAGAGGATGGTAATTTCATTTATGTTATGCATTGAATTAATGATCATTATACAATAATTTACCTAACATGTGCCAATTTTTTAGTTAAGAGTGCTTTATTGCTCCCTCTTTTTATTTAATGCTTCCACATCCAGCTATTGTTTTTTTATTTATTTTTTTATTTTTGAGGTAGGGTCTCAGTCTGGCCCAGGCTGACCTGGAATTAACTATGTAGTCTCAGGGTGGCCTTGAACTCACAGCGATCCTCCTACCTCTGCCTCCCGAGTGCTGGGATTAAAGGCGTGTGCCACCACGCCCGGCTCCAGCTATTCTTTTTATATTTTGCCTTAAAATTATTTTTTCCAGTTCAATGTCAAAAAATATTATACTTCAAAGAGAATCTATTAAGATATATTGCAAAAAATTGTGGCTTGCCTCACTGTCCATAACTCCCAGAAACATTAAAATGTTACTGGAGAACCCAAATGACAACAATGATAGCCTAAACACTTAAAGTTATTTTACATTGAGTTTTTCTTTCTTTTTTTCTTCAATTTAAGTAGTAATGTTCCAGGCATGATTTAATAGTTGGTTAACTGTAAAATACATCTAAATAACATACTTTGAGATAAACAATAATAAAGTGTGATGCCTAATGAATATTCTCATATACTCTCTGAAGTATTGGTACACAATCATAAAATATTTCATTTATTTTTCCCTCCCAGCATATGCATAAAATTAAAGATGGGACTGAAAATTTGCATGCCTCTGCCTTCTGTATTATCATGTGTTTGAAGGAGAAGACCCATGCATAAAGCATAATGGAAAGATGAGCCTATGGATCCGGAGAAAAAGCTCCACAAACAAAATTTGAGTCAATCATGTTGCAGTTCTGACTCCCTTCATTACTCCCAAAAAGAATAATGGGAGAAACCTAGAGGGAGACTAAAGGTGACCTTATTTAGATATACCAGCCAGAGCAGCCTTTGCTGTTTTTAAGCAAACATGATTGTGACTCCATTTTGTCCATCCGTTTCCTAGTGCGTAAATTGGATGATGACTTAGACAATTCTCTCTTCATTAGTTGGTTGTGGAAGGAAATACAGGGTAAGCTTTATCTCCTATCAACTCTGCAGCTAGATTCCAAAGCACATATGTATGTATGTATGTATGTATGTATGTATGTATGTATGTATGTATGTATGTGTGTGTGTATATATATATATATATATATATATATATATATATATATATATAATTTCAATTACAACAGCTTGTCTAGGAAAAAATATGTTCGTGTGTGTGTGTGTGTGCGTGTGTGTGTATGTATGTATATACACATACACACACATACATACATATACATATATACATACATACATACATGCACACACACACACACACACACACACACACGAACATATTTTTTCCTAGACAAGCTGTTGTAATTGAAATGAAGTCTAATCAGCCTCATTACTGTTTTCAGCAATTTGCACCACCAAAGATGCTTATTAGGTAACTGTGTTTAATAAACCACTCTTTAGAAAAATACCAGTAATGAGCTCTTAACAGCCAATCTTTAGCGTGAATGTAATGTGAAAAGTGTTCCTAGCACTGAATAGATTTTCACATTTAGTAGTGTCATAATTAAGCTTTCTGAATTGGTTGCTGTGATGTTAGATTTATTGCAAAAATCTTAGTTTTTTTTTGGTTTAAATACACTCAAAATTACAGTCATCTGTTAGAGCTGAATTATATTCATTGTACCACAAATTTTAGGCTAGTGCTAATCTGGTGAAATAGATTTCTCAACTGGGGCTCTGTTAAAAAATGATATCAAGGACTTTATAACTGATACTTGGTACTAATCTAGACTTTTCTTATCCGCATCTTCACACTTCAAAACAAAAAGTCTATCATTGGGTCATTACAAATCCTAAATGGTATCCCCAAGATATGTTGTGATGGTAAGGAGGGAAAATAACATTACCATCACTAAGGTGAAATATAGAAAAAATGGACATACAGATATAAGTAATGCATGACTTCATGTGATAATCTTTAGATGGTATTCTTTAAAATGTGGACAAATTTTACCCCTTGATTTCTTCTTTTTTTTTCTTTTTTCTTTTTTTTTCTTTTTTTTTTTTTTTTTAGCAATGATGTTATTATTAAAGGGAAGTATTACAGACATGTATTCTTTATACTCACTAAGGGTGGTCATGAGAGCTAGCTGGCTTCTTATCGATGATGGGACAATACTGTTACCATTAAGGAGAGTAGTCATTTCCATGCAACATAATGCATGTACTTAAATGTGATTATGCCCTAGAAACCACATTGTTTATTCTATCAACAGAGCACATTCCTAGGTATAACTTTATGAATTACATTTATGGAGAGTGAATTTTTTTTCTGCAAATATTTTAATAAGACTAAAGGAAGTTTTCCAGGTAGTAGTCAGAAAACGAAACTTCTCATATGTTTTGCTTAGTAAAAATAACCCCAAGGTACTCAATGGAGCTTCCAAATCGGATTGTAGATACTCTGAAATAGCAAAGGTACATACATTAATAAGTGAAACTGTAGAAATATAAGTTTGTACCCTCATGATCAAAAGCTTATACCCATTCATGATAAAATATTTAGAATTTTGATACTGAAAGATTCCTCTCCAGAGAAATCTCTATTATCATAACCTCTTGTACTTTGTGAGTCCTCTTTTGGAGCTGATGAAACTCCACAACTGCTTTTACCTTTCCTAATCAATAGAGCTATGAGATCAAATTGATGACTCATTCCATCTGATTTTTAGGAGGGATGGATTTTTTTGCATTACAATGAAGAAACAAACCCCAAGTTAAATCCCTTGTGAATTTACATACCCTTCAGATTAAAATATCTCTCTGGTTTGGTTAAGTCTTAACTGAATTCATTTTCATAATCACAAAAGCATAAACCAATGCATGAAACTACTGAAAGCCTATATCTTGCTTCTTTAAATGACTCACAATTACAGTTTTAATAAAAGGACAAAAGCTAAGGGAAGGATCATGTTAGTAACTTGATATACCTTGTCATAACCTTGAGTATGGCTAACTCATATCAACTATAATTGTCTTTTGAAAGAGAATGCATATTTTATACATTGCTTTGTTTTGTGGTATTAGGTACCTAGGGCCTCAGGCATGCTAACAATAAACTGCACATCTACAATAGTTAAGAAACTCTAAGATATCAAAAAATTGTAGTAAAAACAATAGTAGTAATTGTGAACAAAACATTTTTTTAGGTGAGTTCTAAAAATGACTTTTCCTAATGATAAAACTTTAGTTTTAATCGTGAGTTTGATTAAGGAATTGTGGACCTAGTTTATAGATGCTTCATTGGGATATAACAGTGGGTAATGGCAGAAATTGCTTTGGTCTTAATTTCTAACTTGTTTAGAAAAAAGCTAGGCAGGATGGGTAAACACATACTTGTACAGAGAACACGTAACAGACAACCTCACCCTGCCATGTACACAGAAGTATGGATCAATTAAGCCTAATAAGATGGATATGATAACATGGAACTGTGCTAGTCAAGTAAGATTTGCTGAATAAGGAAGAATTTATATTTCAGCTTTTAGTCAGACCATTTGATAATAGTTTAAAGATACACAGAAGTCACATACATATCCTGTAAATAATTTTCAAGAAGAATTAGGAATTGTTAATCTGTAAAATTTTTAGGGACACAAAATGCTGAGTATTAGATTTACTATTATTCCCCCTTATATAATTTCACCAAATTCCTGTGCTAAAAAAATAAATAAAAAGCTAAAAGCCAATATCCACCCTTGTGTCTTCATGTGACAGACAGGCAGACAGACAAACCCAAATGGAATCTCAGAATTCAATTTCTTTCAGTTAGGTCTGAAAAAAAAATCATTTCAGACTTACTTTTATCCTCTTCCCCTTTTGTTCTGAGATGATGGCCAGTGAGTTACTTTTACCCCCCATCCTTTCCTCTTTTTTTTTTCTCATATTTTCATGTAGTTTGCGAATTACTAGAAAATAGGAGACAAAGAAAAGATAATGAAAGTCTCAAAAGTATAATCCTAAGAATCACCATCCTTGACATCTCTGATTTTTCACAGGTTTTGTTGTTACTGGAAATAAATATGGAAACTTGGCTATTTAAAAATATGAGAATGAAATCAATGATCTGTAATATCTGTAGAAAAAGGTTCTGTTGTAAATGCTACCTTCCCCGAGGGAGCTTAGAATCTATCTTTAGAGGCGATTTTGAAAAGAGGAGGCAGTCCTAAATCTGGTGGCTATGTGGAAGGCTTAATTGTTGAGTTATGTTGAAAGCTGAAAATAACTGATAAATAATAATGAGTGATAAGGTTTCTTCCCTGGAAAGAACTGGGTCAATATCACAAATGGAGCCAGGTATTCCTGGAACTTTCTGGAAACAGAGTAGCCTTACAGTTAGAAAATAGGATGACATGATTTGTTCATGCATGTGGTGGGAAGAGAATGGGGGTGGAAAAAAAGCTTGAAGACAGAAGGCAAATGGGCTTAACATTATAGGGTTGTTCTCATCAGTGCAGTGGTTCAGCAATGATCTTTAAACATGGGGGAGAAGCCCTTACCTCCATCTAAGATTTCCTTACTAGCCTAAACCTACACACTTGGTGTAAATGCCAGCGGAGGTAACAGTGAAGGACCAGAATTTAAGGTTATTGATACTATTATAAAGTTTCATTACTTTACTTTTGGCTATTATTCTATATTTTTGAAACACTGGCTTTCTTAGGCTAATACATTTCTTTCAGTTAGGTCTGAAAAAAATCATTTCAGACTTACTTTTATCCTCTTCCCCTTTGTTCTGAGATGATGGCCAGTGAGTTACTTTTAACCCCCATCCTTTCCTCTTTTTTTTTTCTCATATTTTCATGTAGTTTGCGAATTACTAGAAAATAGGAGACAAAGAAAAGATAATGAAAGTCTCAAAAGTATAATCCTAAGAATCACCATCCTTGACATCTCTGATTTTTCACAGGTTTTGTTGTTACTGGAAATAAATATGGAAACTTGGCTATTTAAAAATATGAGAATGAAATCAATGATCTGTAATATCTGTAGAAAAAGGTTCTGTTGTAAATGCTACCTTCCCCGAGGGAGCTTAGAATCTATCTTTAGAGGCGATTTTGAAAAGAGGAGGCAGTCCTAAATCTGGTGGCTATGTGGAAGGCTTAATTGTTGAGTTATGTTGAAAGCTGAAAATAACTGATAAATAATAATGAGTGATAAGGTTTCTTCCCTGGAAAGAACTGGGTCAATATCACAAATGGAGCCAGGTATTCCTGGAACTTTCTGGAAAC
This sequence comes from Orientallactaga sibirica, assembly GCA_036365145.1. Lineage (NCBI taxonomy): Eukaryota > Metazoa > Chordata > Mammalia > Rodentia > Dipodidae > Orientallactaga > Orientallactaga sibirica. The sequence goes on along the minus strand of JAEOAD010000004.1, from coordinate 53,506,503 downwards.
AGAGTAGCCTTACAGTTAGAAAATAGGATGACATGATTTGTTCATGCATGTGGTGGGAAGAGAATGGGGGTGGAAAAAAAGCTTGAAGACAGAAGGCAAATGGGCTTAACATTATAGGGTTGTTCTCATCAGTGCAGTGGTTCAGCAATGATCTTTAAACATGGGGGAGAAGCCCTTACCTCCATCTAAGATTTCCTTACTAGCCTAAACCTACACACTTGGTGTAAATGCCAGCGGAGGTAACAGTGAAGGACCAGAATTTAAGGTTATTGATACTATTATAAAGTTTCATTACTTTACTTTTGGCTATTATTCTATATTTTTGAAACACTGGCTTTCTTAGGCTAATACTAAGAAAAAGGGAAGAATAACCAGAAGTTTTATGTTCTAGGCATCTCTGTATTTTTGCAACTTTTTACTAACTTACATCCAAAGAATATTTCAAGTCATACAACTGGTATATGCTTTATGGAATGCAGAAAAAGAGCACAGTGCCACAGTTGAGCAGTTTAATGATGTAGCGATTTTTGGTATGATATATTATATACATATGTTGACAGAACAAAATGGCATGTGTTTGAATTACTCCAGGTCTCAATATATAGTCTTTCATTTCCTTGTTCATTTCCTTGGACTTTAAGCAAATTTAACTTTCTGAGTTTTAAATATCCCCTTATGAAAGGTTGGGATAGGCTGGGTAGGGTGGTGTATGCCTTTAACCCCAGCACTCTGAAGGCAGAGGTAAGGGGATTGTCAAGAGTTCAAGGCCAACTTGAGACTACAATGTAAATTTCAGGTCAGCCTGGGCTAGAGCACGACACTGCCTCAAAAAAGAAAAGAAAACAAACAAACAAAAATAAAAATAAAAAGGTGGGGATAGTAATTTCCTAGAAAGACTGTGTGGAGGGTTGAATGAGATAACTAAGGAAAACATTTTGCTATTTTTGGGAACTATCAGTACTAGGAGGAGCTCTTCTCTGATGTTTTAAAGACAGAACTAAGAGAAATAACAAAGGAAAGAAAAGGACAGCTGCATAGAATCATGATTTTCCTCTGGTTTTCCCTCTATTATTTTGTGGTTAGAAGATATACACTGTTTCCTAGCTTTGCCAATACCTTCCTGTGGTATGTTTTAGAAATAAATTTTCCACACAACTAGAGTTATCAAGTATTAAGTTCTGTACATTTGGATAATAAAAGGAATAATAACAATAGTGAAAATATCTGGCAATTTTTAGGGGCCAGGCACTGTTTTCAGTGCCTTGCAAATTAAAATGTTTTACTCCTCACCACCCTATCCATTATCTTCATGTTCTAATAAAACAGCTAAGACAGTCAATGATTGAGAAATTAGCCAAAATCACACAACTAATGTCAGTAGAAGCTGGGAAATGAAAACTGACAGTCTTGCTACAACATCCATGATACTAACTGCTTCTCTTCCATTGGTGTGCTCACTGTTGCCTTTATAAGCATGTTTTAGTTATTGGTGCTGCAAAGAAGTATGGTACTTTTTTGTCCACCTCACTGAAGCCTTGGTTTTCCAATTTTGACATAGTCTCAGTGTGAACAGAGCTAGAGTTGGTTTTATATTGACTTACAGAGAGAAGAAATTTTAAATCACACCTAAATTTTTCTTCTGATTCTATATTGTCTGTCTCTGAGAGACTTCATGTGCTCTCATGATCCTTGTGTGTGATGTAGAAGTCTTCAACCTCTAGCCCAGGTCTCACTCTGTACCACTAGCAAACCAATTGTCCAGCAGAGGGGCACAGGCTCAATGTGCAATAATGGGAATTCACAAATCATCAGGCACTTCTTGGCTTTCTAGATCATCCCCTTCTGCTCCACAGCAAGCTATGAACAAGGCTTCTCAATTCATGTCTTACACAATGAAATCTCCCTCCTCTTAATTTCCATGCTAATGCTTTAGGTCAGCCTCATAACATCCCCACAAGGTTGCTCAGATTCCTATTTGCTTGTTTTGTGCTGGAGGTGGGGTGTGCATATATGCATTTATGTGTATGTATCTTTGGCTTAAAAACAGAAAATGGAAAAAAAATATATAGCCTCCCTGTTTTATTAGAAAAGCTTATTATTATTGCAAAATAAGGTAAAAAGAGAAATACACATAGGTGCCTGATATCTATCATCCTGCACCAATGACAGCCATTCAAGTCATTTTCTGTAAATCTTTGTTTTCTTTTGAATTTTTGTGCAGAATCTTTCTATGTATTTTTATTTCTCTTATATTGTCAAGATTATCCTGTATACAGTTAAACTTTATGACTTTCTGATACTTATTCCTTGGTATATACCAACTTCTTTACTTGTAATGCTGTTTTCACACTACACTATCTTTATTTGGCTGCTTGTATTGGGTTCAAGCTACAACTGTTTGCCCCTTTCTTAGACTATGAAGTCCTTGAGGTCAGTTAACATTTCCTTCTGTTGTTATGAGTGTATGCATGAATTTCAGAAACTTGTGCACTTATAATGGTGATGTTATTCTGCATGTCTTCCCAACAAGATCATTTGTCCTCAATAACATGATTGCTATACTGCATAGTATTCAATGATGAGAATGCTTGGTACATACAAAATATTTGGGGAACTTGAAAGTTGGGTATATAGTTCTATTCTGATAATATCTGGTAAGAATTATTGAGTTAATTATAGAAGCTCTTCTATTATGCCAAAACCATTTATGGGTTAATCTCTTTCATTAAGCTGATTGTTATATGCAGCTATGTGCCCAGTATCATAGAGGATAGTTTGCAGAAAATATGTGTACAATAAATAAGAAAAGCAAAAAAAAAAAAAAAAAAACTGTATAACCAGTGACAACACAGAACCAAATTTTCATGAAGCAGGAATCACTATTTATTTAAATTGCACTTGCTACTTTTTAAAAATCTATTTTGTTTATTCATTTGCACAGAGTAAGAGAAAGAGAGAGAGAATGGGCACACCAGGCCCTTCTGTCACTGTAAATAAACTCCAGATACACCCACCACTTTGTGCATCTGGCTTTATGTGAGTACTGGGGAGTTTAATCTGGACCATTAGGCTTTGCAAGCAAGCACCTTTAACTGCTGAATCATCTCTCCAGCCTCTGTACCTGCTACTTAATTTCATATACAATTATTCATTAATACAGCCCTGCCAAAATAGTAAATAAAACTAAACTTCATGGTAACATTTTTTGGGAACTACAGTATAAGACCACTATTAAGTCTTTAATCCATTTTTATATCTAAAAATTAAACTATAGACATAAGTACAGATAAGATTTAAATTTTTTTTTCAGCTTAAACAACACTTTGTATTCTATTTGTAAAACTCTATTAACAGAATTTATACCTTGGCTAGTCTAAATGAAATGATATTGGGTATCTAATGGTTAGAGGACACAGACTGATATTTAAAATGTAAGGCTGCATCATGATAGCATTGATGGACTGTTTTATATGGAGGACAACCGGATATGACATTGCTTTAAAAGTTCTAGCTCACTGAAGATGACTAGCTTAATTGCATCAGTGGGCATTGCTCTTTAGCGTAACTGAAAAAGCTAAAACAGGAACAAGATAGAGGCTTAGAAAGATTGATACATACAATATTTTATTTTTGTTTTTGCCAATTTTTAGAAAACAGCCATGCTGTAAGTTTCTTTGTCCTCCTCCCCCTCCCCGATAAATCTAAAGAGGGCTATTGTCTTTTAAAACCAGTTGGGCAATAGGCTCCCACAATAATGACACATGCTTGTCTTGGTGGCTGATCCATTAGAACCATTCTAAGTTGCTTGAGGATACAGCTTGCCCTTTGAACAAGCTTCACTGCTAGTGTACACTTTCTTTTTAGTATAAGGTCACCTAGTTAGATTAAACTGTTTGCTACAATACTACCTTTCTTTGAAAGCTACATATGCCTACTTTCCAAAGGTGATATGATAATGAACCTGGCATGATCAGGCACTTTACAAAGAACTACTTCAGTAGGCATCTGAATGGGGAAAGAAGCTATTAGTAAATACATTCCCCACATTTTTTCCAAATGAATTACTAGGGATGTATTTAAAGATTTGTATCTGGGAGATAATAAAGTGCTACATTAAGTACAATTTGCCTATTAAAGCACAAAACAGGCACATATATCCATATATTTATATGTCTTTATTTGCAAGTATATACAATCATATATAAAGACAAGAAAATAAAACAAAATGAATTCTTAATTATGAGTATAAAACAAACACTGAACATCCTTCATTTATCTGTGAATGAATGCTTAGGGATAGTCTACTTTGTTCCAAGAGCTATTTATTATTTGTAAACAGAACAATTTTAAAGGATGCATAGTAAACCAGCAGCAATCTCTAATTCAAAATTGTCAGTGTGGAAATAAGTTTGTGGAACTGGGAAAGAGGCCATGCATTCTCAACTTTCATCTTTCTGGTAGTTTATATTCTTCCTGAGGTTAAAAAAAATATGCTTTTCTCACAAATCTATTTCTGATAGGTTTAACTTTGCCTGAAAAATTAAATCAATGTAGAATCTCCTACAACAGCCAAGAAAATCAAGCTGTAGGAGACACCCATATTGCTGACTTCGGGCATCAAGATTTAATGGCAACTCATGCCTTAATAGTAACTCTCACTTAGAAAAGATAATGCATGTGAACAGAGACAAAATTGTAGGTTTAGTCATATCAAAATGTGATTTATGCCAAAATAGATCTGGGAATGTCAACAGTTGCAGACTAAATGACAACTTTTAAACTCCTCAAAAAGGGTGTGTAGTTAGTAATTATTTAACTTTTTTCTTTTGCTATTGGGATGGGAAGCACAATCTTTTCATACACACACACACACACACACACACACACACACACACACACACACACACACACAGAGGCTTTAAAATTTTTATATTTCCTTGAGCTAGCCTTAGGTTTATAGTAAGAAGCTGTAACTCTACAGCCAAACACACACCTGACTATTTTTCCACTCCTGGTTTATTTTTGGTATGCTAGTACTTTTGTCATAGAACAATTAAGTTGAAGTGGCACTGACAAAATTTCAAGTAAACAAAGCAACAGAGACAGCACACTGCCTCTGTTCTGGGAGCTCCAATACAGTCATCTGCAAATGGACAACTTTAATTCGATTCCTGGCACCATTGGCCTTGCTGAGAATTCTCCTATCTCTTCACACCGGGGGTTTGCTCTTTTAAGCGCTGCTCCCTGAAGGGAAGGAAAAACTAGACAGAGAGGATTTCCAATGACCCTGCACAGATGAATGGATATGTCAATGGTGAATATTGGTTCAGCTTTGAAACAGAATCCTGCAGTGGTTTTGCTTCTTGGACCCTTCTATACTAGTGTGAGTGTTGCCAAAGATGTATGTGAGCAGGAATCTTTCAAAGATCAACACAGAGAAAGCGAGAGCTGAAGAAAGACAAAATGCTTTTTAAAAATTAATGATAATTTAAATGTATGGGAAATTCATTTCTCTAGAGGTAAGTATGAAAGTATTAACTCTTGTGTTTGTAGGGCTTTACATTTAAAACTTGTAGCTCAGAAAGTAAATTCCAACACACTAATTGCTCGCAAAATCAATTAGTAATATGGTTTCTGTAAGACAAATCTTAAAAAAAAACAGTTACATACTGAACTAAATACATCAAATCCTCTTTCTTATTCTTCCTCCTGTGCTATTAGAGTGAAAGTATACACAGTCACAAGCAAAAGGAAGAAATATTAATTCCATTTTGTTTGGGCAATAGCATTACAGTTATTACTCTTGTAACTGGGTAGATACAAAAATCCTGCATGAGTAACTGCAGAACACACATATATTTTCACATGCTATATGGTTAGCTTTCATTCAGCTATCAATCAATCAATTATGCTGTGACATGATATAATTTCCTAATCATGCTAATATTCATGCTTTTATCACTATCAATGCTACAGCACATACATTTCAATGAGACAGAAGTCTAATTATTTAAATATGTTACAACATATTACATCTCCAAGGCTGTTTCTTTATGAGTTTTTCTCCTTTAAAAAATATAATTTAATTGTAAGGAGAAAAGTTTATTAAAAACCATTAGATCCCTCCAGTAAACATTGAATATATATATATATATAATTTTACAGATCCAAATAAATATAGAATATTTTAAGTGTCCACAATTAAAGTTTGATTTTAGATTGTTTTCTTTTAACTAAGAATAACAAAATATGACCTATGGCTCAACAAGAAATACTAAATATATATAAGCTGAAAGATACAGGTTTTTGAAATCTATTCATACTCTTTTCCTGAAAAAAAAAAAAAATAAGACTCACTTATAACTGTTCTATGTTCCTAAAATATAGTTTTGCATTATAGTTTGTGACTAGCTTAGTTTTCTAGTTTTATTTTTTTCTATGTATGGGATTTTTCACACTTAAAGAACACACTTTTTTATCGTCAGTGTTTCCTGATCAACCCCAAGGGAAAGCTAAAATTGTTAAGGCAATACCACTTCTATACAATCTGTGACTATGGGTTTGTTGTGTGGAATACTTCGGAGCCACAACTCCTCCATACACAGCATAGGAGGACCTGGTAACACATCCCTGCAAATATGTATAGTAGAAACAAATTCAGTCAGGTGCCACAGTTATCAATTCCTATAGTGCTTTGAGGCCAACAGTCCACACAAGCCATGACAATCCCTCCTCAGATTCATTTTCTTTACCATAATCTGTATTCAATTACATTCTCAAAAGAGCTCTGAAAATTCCATTACTCGTTTCAGTGGAAAATGGGCACAGATACATTGAAACCAAATAGGAAACAGTGTCACCATGAGGAACAAAAATATAAAAAAGGTATTATTTTTCAAATATAAAATCAATTATTTTTCAACTAATAAAATTTGTGTTTTGAGCTGGGGCTATACCACAGCCATCAAGGCCTTGCCTGGCACATATGAGCACTGGCTGCCATACCCAGGACCTCCAAGTTCTTCAGAGTAATCTAAAATCTGTTAGTGGTACCTAATAATTTTAATGGTGTTGTGTTACATTCTAATATTATAAGTTTGTATAAATAAAGATGTATGCATGAAAATTTCAAACTAACTTGGGTTGACTATTATTTATCAACATGCTGCCCTTAGGACCAGCATTACTACTTTGTTTAAAATTATTTCCTATAAGCTATAGATATGTAGATACACAATACATATGTACCAGAAGGGCTTCCTAAAAGATTCCTAAAAGGTTACTTTTACAACTTTTTTAAATTTTTATTATTATTTTGATTGTATTTTTTGTTTTGTTTTGTTCTGTTTTGCTTATTGAGATAGAGCTTTGCAAGTAGCCTATGCTGGCTTTGAACATCATTCTATAATTGTATGTTGTTTTTCTAATTATAAAAAAACAACTTTAATCAAGTTAATGGGTACAGAAAACACTGAAGTGGAGAATTTCATAACACTGAACACTTTCATGGCTATTTAAGAAGACAACAAGAATCAGAAGATTATGATTCCTAATCATTTCCGTGAAAGTGTATTCACTTCATTTTCTTTCAGTAGAATACTCTTAGCCTGCCACCATCTCCCCCTACCTTATATAGACTCATGTGTGTCTGCACATATATTTCTATACTTACGTTTCAATTAGTTTTATTTATACATTGCAGCCCAAGAAACAAATAACTACAACAGATTTAAAATATATTTTATACATTTAAGAGCCTGTACTTAAAAAGCAATTTGATTTATTTCTCTCAATACAGTTTTACATGTGAAGAGCCTCTCTTTAGTTCTGGAGTTCATTATTAAATCAAGACCTACTGACTGGAAAGAGAAAAAAAATGTTTTGATTCTATCACTGAGTCTTTGAAATTAGCTACACAGACGATAGAGCTAATAGGTATATTGGACAGAATGGGAGCATCCACACACACTTAAGACAGAATGCCAAAGAAAACCTGTGTGTAATTGATCAAATATTTAGGACAAAACAGGTATTTATGAGTTCTGCTTTTGGGAAGCTCAAATCTCCTGACTAGTGATAAACATCAGGGAACCTCACTCAGCCTCCTTCTTGTCCCTCAACACAATGCTTGGTATCCATGCTCAGTGGGCTAGAACCTGCAGCCAGCTAGCTAAGGCCAGTGCCAGTAGATCTGCTCTGGCTGCAAAGAGGTGGATAGGCAGGCACTAACTCCCAAGGTGCAAGCTGCTCAGCATGCCTCTAAGGAGGCTGCTGGAGACATGGAGCCTCACAAAGCTCATAAGCACTGTGCATGTTCATTCCAGTGCTGTTCATCAGCCTGGGTGACTGCTCTCCATGCCAGTCACTGAGAGCTGTCCTGCTTTGGATTCCACTTAAATTCAAATTTGAAAATGTATAGAACTTTTAAGAAAAAAAAATCATTTGAGAGAGAGAAAAAGAAAAGAAGATAGGGAGAGAATGGGCATGCCAGGGACCCTAGCCACTGCCAACGAATTCCAGACATGCTTCAGCTTGTGCAGCTGGCTTTACACAGGTAATAGGGAATTGAACCTGTGTCCTTAGGCTTCCCAGGCAAGGCTTTTCCCAACCTTTGTAAAGTTGTATGAGGAAATTTGAGTGACTATAGTCACTTAATCTTCCCATTTTCAGTTTTGGCTTAGTTCAGAGTTAGGAAGTCTTAATAAAAAAAGGGAAATCATTTGGAAAGTTCAGCAGCGGAATCTCACATCTTAAAAGAACTCTTCAGGAGGCCATTGGTTTGCCCCCTTTCAGGGGAAAGGATCAGCCCTAAGTTCCTAGAGCACAGCCTTCCAGCCTGCCTGAGAATGTGGACCTGCAGTACCACTCCAGACAGCTCTCCTTTACACTACCCAAGACCTTTCTTTTCACAAAAATAAATCTGGACTGGGGTTGTAGCTTAGCGGGAGAGTGCCTCCTTAGCATACTTCAGGTCTTAGGTTCAATCCTCAACATTACAATTTCTTTAAAAAAGTATGTATACACATTTGTCATTTATTTCTGCATACTTATTTTACTTAAACACAGTACATATTGAAATATAACTATAATTTCAAAGATGCTTTTCCAGAAGCTAAGGAGTTTGAAATCTGATGAGGAAGAAACAATATTGTAATGGTAGCAAGTCCCAATGGGCAGTATACAGACTTAATATATATGTGATATATTTAGATATGATACATCTATAATATATAAATGTATATGTAGAGAGAGAGACTGAGATTCAATGGCTACAAAATATTATTCTTAGGCTTCTAGTACGACCCAAATGGGTACCAAGCAGGGATGAGGTTATCATTCATTTTCACTTAAAATATGGTAATGATGTCTGAGGTTTTGTGCTTCAGAATCAATATTCTTTGGGCCAGTAAAGCTCTGAAGACTTTCAGCAGGTTTCGTGTTTATGCATCATGATGTGTTTCAGCAATAAAGAACATTGTCAAACTGTGTTATTGGTCTGTTATACCATAATCTTATAAAAACATAACCTCACACACTCATTTGCTTGTCATTTTAGGTACAATCATTCTTTTTCTATTACTATAGAATGATCTGGCTTCAAACTTAGGTCACTTGGGAATGGCTGAGTCATGACTTCCCGGCACGTAAAATGTCCATTGAGAGTTTATTTTCTGAAAGTACATTTACTTTCCAGCCATTATGGTACAGTTTCACACACTGTTAGCCTAGGTTGATGTTAACCACTAGCACCTTAGTGTTCTAATAAAAATAATGACTGCTTCCCAAAGGCTTCCAGAAATACTTTATTGAATAGTGCAAGCAATGCTGGGTATACAAGCAAAGAAGTTTGGGTAATTAGTCTCAGTTCTGTTAAATGGTTGTGTTCATTTAGCAGTTTGATGATCTGTTTTTTCATCTACAAGTGAACTTACTTTACCATACATTAGTCTTTATCTCTAAAATGTCATGATAAGAAACTTCCTTTAAGTGTTAGAGAAATGGGAAAGTGAGAAACCACTATGTCTGCCTTATCTAGGATAACCTGGATGCTATCCCTCAGTGTGGGAGCTCAAAGGCAGTAACAGTGAGAAGTGCCCAATAGACCTGGTCACAAATTCTCCCAGAACTAAATATAGTTCATGTTAGAATCATATACATAGGTCTGGACCTGTGGTGGATCTTCATTAATTGCACAGGGAATGAAATATAAAAGAAAACAATTCTATTTAAAACAATAGCAAAAGAATAATAAATATAAGAATGCTGATTTAAAATTATGTATAATCTTAAGTGATCTACAAACTACAAAGCATTGTGGAGAGAAATTAAAGAAAACTTAAAAATATTTCATGCTCATGGATAATATCATTAATATAACAATTACCTTCAAGCTAATGTAGACACAAAGGTTCTCAGAACCCAGATTACTTCTTTTTTAAAATTTATTTATTTTACTAAAGATTTTTTTTTAATTTTTATTTATTTATTTGAGAGAGAGGCAGAGAGAGAAAGAGAGAGAGAGAGAGAGAATGAATGAGCATACTAGGGCCTGCACTGCAAACTCTAGATTCATGTGCCACCTTATGTATCTGGCTTACAAGGGTAATGGGGAATTGAACCTCAGTCCTTTGGCTTTGCAGGCAAAGGCCTTAATTGCTGAGCCATCTCTCTAGCCCCAGATTACTTCGTTTAGAAATTACAAAGCTAATTTTTTAAGTTTAAGTGGAATCTTAGAAGACTTGACTAGTCAACATGGTCTTTAAAAAGTAAGAAAAAAGTATGAGTCACAGTTCCTTACTATAGCATTTACTACAAACACTGATAATTAGACAGTGTGTTAGTGGCATAATATTCACCAATAGGTACAATTAAATTTCAGAAATTCAAGCGTGGTCAAATGATTTTTCTATAACAGAATAAAGATTATTCAATGGAACAAAAACTGTTTATTCAACTAGGAAAGGAACAAATTTGATAGCAGTATGCAAAAGAATGAAGTAAGACTTAACTTTATGCCATGTACTTTTCTTAGAAGACATCCTCACAGAATTATCTATGTGTTACATAAAGAATTAAGGCCACGTCTAGCTAAATTTGTACTCAGGCATAATTTGACTAAAACATTTACTCCAAGACACCACTACAAATGCATAAAAAGATATGGGATGGGTCTTCTGTCCCCAGTTACTTAAAGGGAAGTATATGTCAGTAATTTTCCAATTTATCTGTTAAACAGAGAACTAAAGTTCTTTGAACATTTATGATGAACCTCTAAACTTACTTCTGTTCTGCTGTAAAAATAAGTATGACTATATCTCATTGGTAGTCATGCTAGTAAATCTAGAACATGGCTTGCATTGATAATCATTAGATAGCAGTTTCCAGTGCACATTTATGATGAAAATTCTTCCCTTCCATCAGTTCTGCTTATAAAAATATTAAAATAAATGTGTCAGTTGGGATGTGTGGGTTTTGATAAGTGAATGGAAAGGATACATTTTTAGTTGTTGACATTGAACATAAAACCAAATAAAAACACTGTATTATTCAGTTTGTTGCAAAACCTTTCAAATGTGTTATAGCAATGATTTACTATAGTGTTACTATTGTAAGATGCCTTTGTTATTGCTGGCCCATTTTGTTAACTAAAACTGAATTTATTCACATGTTATGCAGTTTAAAATAAGTCAAAAGTGTTTATTCTATGTCATTAAGCTTAATATAGCAGAGAGTAAGTCATACAACATTTTGGGTGTTTATAAGTTTCACTGAAAACATTGGTGGAGGTGGTGAGTTAAGATATTATGGGTTCAAAACCAATATTTTACAGTGCATTCCACAGGATTCACACTGTCCTGGTATGTCGGTGTTATTACAATAGACCATAAGACTATATTTGACTTCATTGAAAAGAAATGCAGCTATATTATGTTCCAATGAAATGATAATAATGTGAAAGTACTAAGAAATAAACTAAATTATTGTTCTCCAAATATTAGCATATGAATGTACCTATTAGCCAAAAACTTTTATCAGCAAAAAGTATTACTATGAATATTTAATCATTTCATGCACCAGTCTACCAAACAGGCTAAATGGGGCCCATCACCATCTCTGTTGACAACACACTAATCTTGCATTAATTTGATTGAAGGTGGCTTGCCAACATGTCTCACTGTCTCCATTTGAGAGCTCTCAGATAAGAAAAGCACAGTAATGCTTAGCAGATAGCCCTGGTGACACAAAAGAACAAAACTCATTGAAAAAGTGTAATTATAGTGATTACCTCAGAAAAGAGAGCAGATATACTGATGGGAAGAGTAAACATTGCCACAATAATGGGAGCTCAGCCCAGTTCCTTGTGGAATAGAGCCGAGTGTCCCAAACAATACCAGTCCTAGCAATACCACCACAGAAAACTTCAACAGGAAAGCCAATTCCCCAAAATTCCTGAACAAATTTGCCCTCTGTATTGGGTGAATTCACTATACCAAACAGATTCGGCAAGCAGAGAAACCCTCCTTCCAAAATTAAACATAACTACAAACATCAGGTGAATTTGCCCCAAAGGAATGATATTTGCAAATACTTTTTAAAGCTGCTATTTTGCCAGGCATGATGGGGCACACCTATAATCCCAGCACTTGGGAGGTGGAGACAGCAGTCAGCTACATAGCAAATTTGAAACTAGCCTTGGCTAAATAAGATCCTATCTCAAAAGATCTGTGGCTTCTAACCTGCATCTGCCTGAGATGCTGACATACCTAACAGGCATCTCAAGGAATGGACAATAGGGAGTGTGGGGTGGGAGGGGAGGGGAGGGTAAGGATGGGGATAGTCACAAAACTGGATCCAAATTGAACTGGTACCATAAAATCTTATGTCCTGAAAGACAGACTAAAAGGTTGAACCTTCATCAGGTCCTTAGAGGGAACACCTGAATCAAAGGGCCCTGGAGAGGGTGTGATGAAGAATAACCTTAATCTTCTCCTGTTTTTCTCTCTCGTTTTTATATTACCTTTTTCTTCCTTCTTTTCCCTTGGTGCTGGCCTGTAACTCCCAGTACCAGCATGTGGTTAACATCCACAATGAGCTGTTGATCAGAGAGACCTACAAGGTTTCCCACAAGAAGACAGACTTCTATCAGAGCACTTGATTACCCACCAAAGGTTATTTGTAAGACCCTACTGCTGAAGACACCAAATGCTGCTGGTAGGGAACATGGAGAGACTTACTAGAATCTGGAAGATACTCAGTCCCCAGACAGCTTGTCTAGTCTTAGAAGGTGCTACATGAGCTATTGGGGAAAAATAACCAACATCTATCCAAGCAACTTGTGGTCTAAGCTACTCAGCAGCAAACAACCTGACATGATGCTCACCCAAGTGCAATAGTGGCACACACCCATGGTAGGTAACCACCTGCTCTTGGATTGGATAACACATCTGTTCAGTGGAACAGAACCCATAGCTGAAACTGGGAAGCAAGTCAGAATCATATCCAAAAATGAGTTCGCTCTCCAATATCAAGCTCCCACCAATCTCGGGCTACAAGAGGGCCTACACCTATTAAATTCTCTCTAAACAAATAATGGTTATCCCATTTATCTGGAGCTGACTGCACTCTCCATTGGAGAATTTGCTTCTCTTTTTCAGATGGATGAAGAACCTGCAGAGAGAATCAGCCCATCACACTTCACCTGGGCCCCAGCTGAAACCATAGAGTAATTGGGGAAATGAGCAAGAGTGCTGTTTACTTGGTAAACCTGGTATCTGCACAAGGGTGAAGGAGATAGATACAAAGAACACTCAACTCCTACAAACCAGAGATCCAGAGACACAGAGGCTCCCAAGACTTCATCACTGAAGTAGACCTAAAACCGGCCTCCGCAGGAAGCTCCTAAAACAAACCCAACATGGCTCAGGGAAATTCACAGAAGAAGGAGAGGAAAGATTGTTAGAGCCACAAGCTGGGACATTATGCATAGAGACATTGCCTCTTCCCCATAACTTATTGCTACCCCCACAAAGAACGATCCACAATCCCCATGGGGATAACTGGCATCCCCAAAGAGGAGGGTTCCTTCAGATAGGGGAGGACAGGGAAGAACTAAGGATGGTACCAACAAGTGCTGTGTACACACTGAGTGTGTACATAACTAATAAAGAAAAATCAAGTTTTCAAGTTCTTGTTCTCTCTCTCTCTCTAAAACACACACACAGACAAACACATTCCACAAGGGGAAAAAGCTGTTAACCATAAAATGGAGAGCCTGGTTTGTTCAGGTAACAGTCAAATACTAGATGGCTTGCTGGTTAAGGTTTTTCCCTGCAAAACCTAAGGACCACGGTTCAATTCCCCATTACCACCATAAGCTAGATGCACAAGGTGGTGCATATGTCTGGAGTTTGTTTGCAGTGGATGGAGTCCCTGGTGTGTCTACCTTATGTGACTCTCTCTTCTCCTTCTCAAACAAACAAACAAACAAACAAACAAACAAACAAACAAACAAAAACAGACTATTGGATGTGGTGGTACATGCCTTTAATCCCAGCACTCAGGAGGCTGAAGGAGGAGAATCATTTTGAGTTCAAGACCAATTTGAGACTAATTCCAGGTCAGCCTGGGCTAGAGCAAGACCCTACATTGAGAAAACAAACAAACAAACAAACAAACAAACAAACAAACAAACAAACAAACAAAAAAAACAGCCGGGTGTGGTGGTGCACATGCCTTTAATCCCAGCACTTGGGAGGCAGAGGTAGGAGGATTGCTGTGAGTTCAAGGCCACCCTGAGACTACATAGTAAATTCCAGGTCAGCCCCCACTTGAGTGAGACCATACGTTGGAAAGAAAAAAGGAAAAAAAAAGGCATGGTTGCTTGTTTTAAGCTACTACTCTTTGCTGCACTTTGTGAAGCACCAATAAATTACCAAAATTAGAGCCAAGGATAAATGGCATCGATACGGAAAATGTCCCAACTTGCGGTTGTAACAATCTTTCTGGCTCCTCTTTTGCAAAAATTGCCTTTCACCACCCCCATAATGCATGACCCACAATCCGCATGGGGTTGACCTGCATCCCCAACAAGGAAGGCCTCTTGAGAAAAGGGTTATGGAGGAGGGAAAGGATGGCATCAACATGTGTTGTTTTCATACTCAATATGTCCATATATAATTTAAAAAACAAGAGAAGAAAAAGAAAAATGGCATGGATATGTGAGTTTACAGGAAGAAAATTTGAAGATTATGAAGCGTAAGTAACTGAAGCTTATCCTGTTGAACATGAAAGAAAAAAGAAAACATTTATTGAGAACTAATTTGCCCATCACTTATCTCATTAAACCCCACAGCTACACTAACAAAGAAAATTTGAGGAATATTATTGCCTGCAGTAGCACAGGTAGAAAATGGAAGAGCCAGAATTTGAAAGACAGATTTGATTTCACTGCCCAGATTCACGTACTCCTTTCCACAAGATAAGTTCTGGAGAGGAGAGGTAAGATAACATGGAGGCTTAGGAGGTAATTGATTTGTGATAAGAATGTTTCTTAAACATACCCATATAGAACACATACTATTAATCTGCTTCAATTTTTATTAATCATTATTAATAAAAAATTGTTAAACCAAGGTCTAGAGTACAAGTGTTATTACAGGTTATGTACCTGGGCATGCATAGTTGACACTATTAAGTGACCCCAGAGGCTGCATATATGGTGTGAAGAAACAACACTGTGTTTGATATATACCACACATGTTGTAGGGCATGTGATATATATGTATTTTTATTTTGTATATTGTCTATTTCTTTTTGCTGGTACCCTGAATCTTGTCTCTGGTAGGCATAGAACAACCCAGTAGCAAGCTGCTATAGCCATTGCAAAACAAACAAACAAACAAACAAAAACAAGCAAACAAAGAAGGTTAGACATAAATGATTGTGGAGCATTCCTATGAATAAAGTATGTAATCTTCAAAACAGAAGCTTTTTGTTTTTCAAATGTTATTTTTATTTATTTATTTGAGATAGAAAGAGAGAGGTAAACAGAGAGAGGGAAAGAAAGAGAGAGATAACAAATGTACTTCAGGTGCATGTGCCACTCTGTATATCTGGCTTAGGTGGGCCCTGGGGAATCAAACCTGGGTCATTGGGCTTTGCAGGCAAGTGCCTGAACCACTAAGCCATCTTTTAGCCACAAACAGAAGCCTTTTAACATAACATTTCATGTTTGGGGTAGCTAATGCTGCTAGGATAAATCAATTCTAGGCAAAGAGAACTTTGGGGTGTAACTACTGAATTCCCTACCAATTTGTGACATTCTACCACAGCTAAAGAGGAAGTAGTGTCAGCTCTATAGAGCAAGTAATCTCTCTTGAGGAGAGTTAGAAGGTTTTCATGGTGGGCACAGGGAGATCTGGGGTCTCTGTACCAGCTCATTAACAGATGTACAGATACTAAGTACTTTGTAGAAAACAATAAAGACTAAAAACTATTCTTTTATTGCTTTTCTCCCCTACTTTATATTTTGGTCCAAACATTTTTACTGTTCACATGCTTTTGAAAATCAGTGATGTGGGAAGTGTAATGGAGTTGTGAGACTGACTGACAAAGGGACCCTACATGTTTGCCCAATTTTTATGTTCCATATGCAACAGGGAATGTAAGGCTTTCAAAAATGAGAGCTAACCTTTGCTAAAGAAAGTTTGTATTGTTGATACTCTGCTGGTGGTCACTGTGTGACTCACAGAGCTATAATACCTCCAAGCTCAATTCTTCATGTTCGACTTTTGATAGTATGTTATTACCGTGTAGCAAAACAGATTTATTACATACCACAACGTATCATCTTACAGTTAGAGATAAGATATCCAGGAAGAAAGAGTTGCCCAAGAAGTTTCCAAAATGCTAATTTTAAAGGACTTAATTAAAAAATACTTAGGCCTAGTAAAAATTGCTTCTTTCAAAATGAACTTAGGGGTACTCCTTGATCGAAATACAAACAGCTATCCTTTACAGACGTCTACAATTACTGCTGTCATACCTCTAGTTAGGCAGTTCAAATTACTTAAAACTTTGGTAATGACTACTTGGCTATGTTTGAATGGAGGTCATTTGCCCCTCCATTCACTATTCATATAGCCCCTTTTGTACACATAGCTTGGGGTCCTTTACAAAGAACACTAATCAAGACACAAAATAACACTCTAGCAAATAATCTTGTCACAAATTCCATTACACAGTAAAAGCTAAATAAAAAATAACAGCTTTTCTGCCTATATTTAAAAATTTAGATCACTTAGTGTCAGGCAATTCAGAGAAGAAAATTCCACAAAAGAGAATAAGGTGACAGGAACATATCCATTAACTAACATGCACACTTTCACCAACTTTAAAAAGAAAACATTAAGAATAAACCCAGAAAATTAATAATTATATGATAGTACTATATATAGCTTTATCTTATTTTTACTATTATATTAGATAATTTGACTATGCTGAAGTTACTTATATATATTCACTCAAATTTAGGCAGCAGCATACCTTTGTATAAAATATTTATGCAGTCAGAATTCTTGCCTAGGTTAATTAGCATTTGTTCTGCTAATGAAGTTCAAGTAATATTGTTTGTTTAAGAAGAAGAGATGTATAAATTATTTCTCTCTCATATTCTAGGCCTCACAAACATACTCTGAATTTTTCACAAGGCTGTAATTTGTTCACGATTTCTGTATTTGCTGAGTAATTTTTACTTGTTTCCACTTAAAAATATACCTCCGAGCCGGGCATGGTGGCACACGCCTTTAATCCTAGCACTATTAAATTCTCTCTAAAATAATAATGGTTATCCATGTATCTTGCACTGACCACACTCTCCCTTGAAGAATCTGCTTCTCTCTTTCAGATTGATGCAAAACCTGAGGAGAGAATCAGCCCATGGCACCTCAACAGGGCACCAGTTGAAGCCATAGAGTTATAGGGGAAATGAGCAAGAGTGATGCTTTATCGGTGAACCTGGTACCAGCACAAGGGCGAAGGAGATAGACACAAAGAACACTCAGCCCCTACCAAATCAGATATCCAGAGACACAGAGACTCACAAAACCTCGTCACTGAAACAGACCTAAAATGAATCCAACAAAGCTCAGGGAAATTCGCGGAAGAGGGGGAGGAAAGATTGTTAGAGCCATGAGTTGGGTCATTATGCACAGAGTCACTGCCTCTCCAACATAACTGATGGCTACCCCCATAAGGCAAGACCCACATTACCCACGGGGGGAGGACAGGGAGAAGGATAACGATGATACCATCATGGCTGTATATATACTATGTACATAACTACTACATAGTAAAAACAGCTAAAAAGGAGAAAAGTAAGAAGTATTATGATATCTAACTGAAAATGATATTTTGCTTTATTTGAAGTTTTATATATCATTACTTCTCAACAAGTTAAATTATGACATTAAGTTTGATCATTTTAGAATCAAGTAATTTTTCCATTTATTTGTGATTTATTGATTACTAAAAGGCATTAGTATTAATATTTCAAAATATCATTGCTATTGTTTTATATCAGAAACTTATCCCTATTAAATATGCAATTTAAAAATATTTATGTGGTCTGATCTGTTCAGGGAAACTGTATCCCCTCACCAATGAATCACTATGTGTTGAATGGGAAGCATATAGGGGAAAGAAAGAAAACAATAGAAGAGTAACTAAAACTGTAAACCAGAAATTTGTATTTCTAGAATTTTTCTATTTTACAAATATTTTTTCTTCTTTTGCTTTGTTATGAAAGAAACACAAAAGAATTATTTATGTTCCTGTTTAATGATACCTAAATAATCCCTGATTATGGACATACATTTGTATAAAGGTCTTCCTAAACTAGAGTACACAATTAATAGGGATATAAGACACATCTCAATTCCAGTGTGTCTAGCAGGTCCCTTTTGAATAGGCAAGGTTCTTAACCTATGAGTTATCTTGAAGATTTGGGTGATATGGAAAATAATCTATAATTCTTTGTTCAGAAGTGCCTGTTAAATTATCATTGTTTACAGGCATAAATCTAATGCTGTGTGTTTTGAACTTCAACGTAGTGCTTGGCACAATGTGGACTAAGAAGAGATCCATTATTGATGATGATGTTGACATATCTAACAGGGGTTCACTCATCCTCAAAATCCTTGTTGCTGGACTCTAGGTAATGGAAGCTAGAACTCTGGTCTACTCTCATGGTTGGTTGTATTTAACTTTTCTGCATCAAGTGAATGACGGTGACTTTGTAAAGAAAAGGGGCAAAGCAAGGAAATCCATTGTGAACTGGGTTCTAGTTATTCTTCACAGAATCTCATTTTTAGCCATTTTACTTTAAAAGTGTGGGAAAAGAAAAAAGAAGGGTATTTTATTAATTCATAAGGAAGAACAGTATTAATAAGATATGGATAAAGTGAGATAGCAGTCCAATGAGGAAATGCAGGAGCAGAGGCCTGAAATGTAAGCCTACCCTTTATATGACTATAAGACCTCATGGTAAAACATACCTATTTCAAAAGAACGTGTATTTACAAACATGCATATGAACATATTCAAGAGGTATTTTATTATAGTCTAAGAAATATTTTCCAAACTAGGAAATATAGTATCTCAGGCCCTGACATTCTTTCAAGCTAAAGTACCTAACACTTGCAAAGCTCACATGAATTAAACACCTATCTTTGCCAGGTACCACAGATACAGAGAAAATTTCTTAACTTCAAGGACCTCAAAGTCCAATGATAGAGACAAGATCACAAATAATTACTAGATGATATAGTGAGGGCTGTAACAGAAAAAAAAATATGATAACAACAGAACAGGCTATGATAGATTTTCAGCTGACACTGGAAATCTGATACACTGAGCAAATGTCACATATTCACACCTAGTCCATGTTCCGAACCTCTACTACTATGTTCTATAGCAGCTATTTTCACTGACCATACCCAGCACCTTCTTAACTGCAAAGGTAATCGGGTTTTTTAAATCCATGAGTAATAAATCCATTTCTATGTTAAAATTAAGTTATATACTCTTAGAACTGGTGACTTCTTCCTCACATAAACCTTGATGTCTAAGAGAAAAATATGTGGTTGAAGTGCTAATGATACTAATGTCTTCTATAATGAAATATCCACTACATTACACACAAAAGTACACACATACAGAACTATATTTGCAAACATAAATCTTTCTCTAAACACTCCAGGAAGGAAAGGCATTCCAGACCTTATTCTAGAGGTACTTACAGCATAAGTGTCCTGTGCTAAGGCAAATTTCATTGCTTTTCAACCCCTTTTATAACAACTCTTTTCACTATTCAGATTAGATCAAGGTTAAGAATAACATTTAGAATCAAATAACTCAGATTAGAGTAAGTTCAGTTTCTTTTAGAAGTCATCAAATACACAACTGACATAAGCAACCAAATATATCTCCTCAAGGGTATACAAAGTATATTACCACTTAATTCATTAACACTACCCTGTAGTTGTTGATGCTTCATCCCTAGATACATCCAGGTGTGATTTTGAGGGTGTTCAACATTTTTCTTAAGGTTGATGAATGATTATCTTATACTGTTTATTAGAAATCAAGAATTCAAAATAACTAGTAGCTTTAAGATAAGTCCTGTGACATGTATCTCTAAATCAATTCTGGACTAGAAGTAAAATATTTGCTTAAAATAAAATACTAACAAAATCATGAATATAGCCATCCATGCATAGAACTTGAAAGGCTATAGTGGCACTAAGAATGTTAGGCTTTAGAATGAATCCTTCATTGTAGCTCACAAAGTCAGACCCTGCTCCTAAAGGGGTTCTTGAAGCCAAATTTGTATGGAAGCCTGAATAGACAGACAGCCTCCATCTCCCCAGTAAGAAAAACTGGGACAGGAAGTGTGGTAAGAGTGTTCGGGTGTCAGAAGCTAAGCTACCAAATGATTAAAATTGCTTCTAGTGGCCATTATTTTCCTCTATCTCATCAATAAGGAAGCAAGCAGGCCCCTCTGCACTCTTTCACAGGGGAGGAATGCTTTCTGGAGTTAGATTGTCAAGAGCTGCTTTTTAAAATAGCAATGCTCTTATCATAGTAAAACTTGCCTGCTGAGTCAAAAGGAAAGTTGGCCTCATCTGCCTTTAGAGCCTAGGAAGATTTAAAATGTAAAGATGCCTGGCATGATTCCAGCTGTTGGCTACTACAGATACTTTTAAATATCTACTTTTTATTGATCTGAAGGTATATGGATAAGCAGATATATGCTGTCAATGGAAAATAGAAGGCCATCTTTAAAAGTCCAATAGACTGAAAGCAAACAATAAGAAACCGGAATTTTTTTTTTTTTTTTTTTTTTTTTTTTTGTCTACCCAAAGAATCTGACTTTTACTGAACCCCACTCCAGGAGGGAACAGGAGGGAAAAATCCACACACACACACACACACACACACACACACACACACACACAGAGAGAGAGAGAGAGAGTGCCAAAGGTATATCTCATTCCTTATGATGATAAATGGAGAGAAGCTTTCAAAAGGAAGAAATACTTCCCGTCAAACACTGAATCTGAGGCTCCTTTGATGTCAAGCTAACTCCCCCCCACTTAATCCCTATTAGTGTTTATTCATTTCTATTTGAAGATACCATAAAACTCTATTGCAGGAGACCTTTTCATTTTCTACATATCTAATTAGCAGGGATCACAATAGGTTCCCTTGTAGCAAATTGCTAAACTAAAAAGACAAACACTGATATATTTCCATGAAAAATATTGGCCAGAAATGCATAGAATGTGTCAAAAGAGGCATATTATCCAGAGCCTTGGGTAGGTTAGGAATAAGGATGTCACACAGAGGATGTAGTGTATGTATTTCTTCCAAAGTTGCTATGTGAAGTTAAAAGTCAAGAATTTTACAGTAGAGATGGAGAGATAGCTCAGTGATTAAGGTGCTTGCCTATGAAGCCTAAGGAACCAAGTTGGATTCCCCAGTACTCATGTAGGTCAGCTGCCCATGGTGACAAATGCGTCTGGAGTTTGTTTGCAGTGGCTGGAGGTATGCCCATTTTCTCCCTCTTTCTCTCTCAAATAAATAAAGCAAAAGAGAAAACTGGTAAGAAGAGGAGCCTGTATGTACCCAGCAAAGAAATCCTTCACCAGGGATGGCTACAATGGTAAGAAGGAAACAGGGTACTCTTTTTCTTGGAAGGAATAAATTAACCTTAGGAAAAGAAGACCATCCTGGGGTATTTTTAGGTGTATTATTAGTTATTTCTTTTCCTTAAAAAGTAACACTCCTTAGTCATCTTCCACATCTGTGTATAGTGTCATCTCTGTGCAGAAGGAACAAATGCTATGACCTAGCTGCAGCAAGCCAAAGACTTTGGTCTCTGGGGATCATGGACACACTGAAGTTATTAACAGACTTTCTTAAGAAATTACTCGCCATATTTTCTCTCACTTGTCATATATACCATCAGTGAAAAACACTTGCTACAAGTATCAATTCTTTCATGCCTGATTGCATTATGCTCTGAGTGTCCTTGAACGTTCACCCAACAACTCTCTGTGCCCAACATGTTTCACAGCCTGGAAGGAATCAAAACAACCTCATTGCATCACTGCATGCTCACAAACAAAATTCTACCCTCTACTCAACTCTCTCATCATATATATATGAAATGTTTCTTTTCTTGTTCTAACTACTCAACTATAAAAATAATCTAAAACAGAAATGATAAATAATTTGCTCCAAAATTCAAGTTGACATTTGAGAAACCAATTTGTAAACAAGATGATGAAAATTAGAATAATGCAAAACAAGAACTATTTTGGAGAAAGATTCTAGAAGATATTCGAGTGTGTACTGCTCTATTGTCATAGCTACCATATGTTCAATTATTTAAAATAAAAAAGTACATTTCTGTCAATTTCTTACCAAAGTGACTAGGGAACTCTGTTCTCAGGACTACCCAAATCATGTTTATAGATCCTATCAAATATCCTATTGCTCATAAGTGGAAGAGCCAGGCAAGCCAAAACTTAATTTCATGTAGCTATCCCTATTGCAAAACAGAAAATAATTTCACCTCCACTAGCGTAGAGGGACTTGTCTATGATTTTGTTAGTAGTTTGATTGAAAAAGAACAACAAACAAAAGTGGGTGAGTAGTGTGGTGTCAACCATATAAACCAGGAATCTGGAGGAGGATCTACACACATATTTGCTTGCATATATACAGAACGCTTAACTAAGCTATTGGTAAGATGGATGCCTACAGGTTGGACAGCATGGAATGCAGAGTAATTTTGCATTTGAATTACCTTCTTGATTCTTCTTTATATATATATATATATATATATATATATATATATATATAATGAACTATTATATATAATATATATCTAGATACATACATACATACATACATATATATAAAACTTTAACAATATATAAAGTAATATGTATATAACTTTAAATAAGTACATAAGGTTACATCCAGACATACACAATGCATGTACATGCACACACATAGTACTTAGAACAGATTGTTTAAGAGAATGGCCAGAGAACAGGTAAAGAGCAAGCATATTACTGAATTTAAAGGGAAAGAAAAAGGATAGTGTACATATATTTCCTTGGGCTTATTTACAAAGTGATATAATATTTGTAGCAAATTATTTATTGACTAAACATGACAATAATCCCTACTACTCACACCTAGTATTTCTATTCTTGGACAATCAGCACCTATGTTATCATCCACAAAGCAGGTGTACTTATATTCATGTACAAGAGTTTGTATGTGTATGTGTGGACAGGAGCAGTCAAGTTTAACTATGAGAAGGTGGGGTGGGTGTGGGTTTTATTAACTGAAGGAGTGTATCCCTAGTGTACAGTATGACGTGGACTTCAACTGAAGTAAGATTTTTAAAGATGGTAAGTTTCCCCCTATTAAAACAAGTGGGGGGGGGGGCAACAGGTAAGCTTAATGTGATTGCTTTTGTAATCAGAGTGTGTGTGTGTTCTGGATCTGCAGAGTCCAGCAGGTCACACTCCTAAATCCCTCCGTTTAACAAACATTTAAGGATTATCCCAGGTCAACAGTTCCTTATGTTTTGTTAATACAATGTACTACCTGTTCATGTATTGCTGTTTTCATTTTTTTATTCTTATTGTAATTTTTTGCTGTTCAATACAAGTGCCAATGATGACCTGTAGGCAGAGGAAGCCGCAGCTGCAGTATCATCAGAGCAGTGGTGACAGCAGATGCAGTAGGCTTACTAATGGCTTAAAAAACAAAAGGAAAGAATAGCTGAGAATAGAACTCTTCAATTTCCTTCCCTTATACATTCTCCTTCTGCAGTATTCAAAGCTGCCTTGTCTATGACGTTCTCCCAGTTGTACAGATGCTATGATCATATATTTCCATAGATTGCCACCATTTCTAAGAAGTTATCAGAAATATATTTTCTTTATTGAATTCCAGGACTTTAAAAATTTTTAATTTTACAGACACAGAAACCTCATCTAGCCACCTATCAGCCTCCCCCCAGCCACTCTTTCATGATAGGTATTCTTCCAAAGAAATCTAATTTTCTAATGATTTATGTATATCAGCAGTCAATATAAAAACATTATTTCTTTTCCCGTTTTTCTTTTAAACTATCTCTAAGACTATCTGTAGGCCAAATTCAATTTGGATTCACAATGTTACCCCAGCAAACCATAGAAAGCTTAACTGTTAGTCCAGGTTTAAAAATTAAGCTATGTGAGTCAACATTATAATCACAAAATGCAGCAGGCCACAGATTTGTTTGAATGAGTTCACTATTTCATGGTCAGTTCAGCTGATCGTGGGAGCTCTGAGATCACATCATGCCAACCTACTGGCC
Source organism: Orientallactaga sibirica (assembly GCA_036365145.1). NCBI lineage: Eukaryota > Metazoa > Chordata > Mammalia > Rodentia > Dipodidae > Orientallactaga > Orientallactaga sibirica. The sequence goes on along the minus strand of JAEOAD010000004.1, from coordinate 53,481,560 downwards.
AATTGCTGTTAATTTGAAGGCAACCTGGAAGCAGACTGAAAGCAGCCTCTGGTCTAAACTGACTGCCTTCTGTGCACATGGAAATTGTTCCTCCAATGGGCTGGCAAAATGCACTTAGATTTGTATAGTAATTCAGAAGATAATTGATTATTTGCCAAGAGTCTGTTGTGAGTTGCCACTTATTATTATTATTTTTCATCCACTCCAGGGACACACTTCCAATTTCACAGTCTTTTGCACACTGTGGACACTGGTGTTTCATTTCTTACAGGAAAGTACACGTTCTCATTCCATTGTAGTTAGACTAGTGGCTCTCCAAAGGGCAGGCCAGGAACTATGTATCAGGGAGCCAATGCTTTTACTCACGTTTGCATGCTTGCTCCTTGAATATTGTTGTGGCTTAAGTGTGCAGAGGGAAATTAAAGGAAAGCCATTCTTCATGTAAGAAAAGAAACCTCTGTGTCTTACCATCTTAGTCTGAGGGGTGGTAAACATTCTTAAAGACATCACACTGTAATTGTTTATGGATTACTTCTCTTTATTTTATTTTAAAATTTCAAACAGAGTTAGGGAAGATTTTTGTCAGGAAACAGTTGTTTTCCTCCTACAGACTAACATTCCTACAGGCAATGCAGCAAATGAAGCAATATAAATGTTTCCTTCAAAACACAGAAATCTTTTATCTATTTAGGAACAGATCACACAATATAACATGCTGAACTATTTCTATTAAGCCCAAAGATGACAAAAAATTGAAAAGAACAAATCCATTATAAAGAATTCATATCTGCTGCTTTGTGAGCAATCCATAATACACCGTATTGTGCAAACTATAGGAGATGATGACCCAACAATACAGAATGTAGAGAGGGCTTTTGACAACAGAAAAGCCTAAGAGAGAGCATCATTTAATGGAGAGTGAAAAAAAAATGATCCTGGATTCTTTTTCCTCCTTTATTTGTTGTATCACTTTGTAAAACCTCTCTATGCCTCGCTCTCTTCATCAGAAAAATGAGACCTATGGTTTTATTTTTATAAAGTGCTTTAGGATTTAGGAGAGCTCAGAATGTATTATATGATGAAAGCCGCCATGGTGCATATCACATGACTGAAGCAGGAAAAGATCTAGGACCCCAAATCAAAACATGAATCAGCAATGAACACTCATTTTGTTTGTTTAAAACTGTAGGATGTGCAAATATATGTCAGAACTGCAGGTGACTTTCTTTTACAGTCACACATTATTCTATCTGTTTCTGGTTTTGAAACCTGAGTTTAATAGAAAAAATATGAGTGTAGTGAAGAGTAAGAGGCTGGATGTCTTCTAAGGAAATGCCAAGTCCCTAGAGTGTCACTATGAGCTGTACTAACTCATGTAAATCCCCTAAAGGGTCACAGATAGAGGGCACTAGTCTTTCCTCTTCCCTTCTCCCCAACTCCGTTGTATTTATGCACAGAGGGGACAAATCATCAAAGAGGAGCATCATATTCTACTGTGCAAAGGTAAGTCACTTTTAGGACCACAGGAGAATCAGAATCTGGGATACTGTGGACTACTGTTGAGTGGTACATCAGGATTGTGTATTACCTAGGTGTTTTACTTCTCATGGTGACTCCGACACTAACCCACTGCATCCTCTTCAGCAAACTCTTGAACCTCTGTTTCCTTAATGGAGACAAGGTGACAGAGGCATAGAGAACTGGTTTAAGTGACCTCCTTCCAAGATCTAGAATTCTATTATTCTTTGCATGCATATATGTTCTGTGACCTGAAATATAAGATTCATTAGGAAAAGTTAAAGCTATTAAGGTAGCTTTCTCTGAAAGAAAGAATAAGCCCAGTCTGGTATCAGAATTAAAGAAATGAAGAAACTCTGAGAACTACCACAATTACATAATTAGTGGCAAAACCAGGATTGGACATTCAATCTGATATAGTTTATATCTTACTGGATTCCTATAAATCATATAACTTAAGTAGGTTAAAACTAAATTTATTCAAAAAATTAACAAAACCACTGAGTTTCAAGCATAGTGGCTAGGCAGATAGAAATATTCACTCGATACATGTTGCCATTATCAAATGTCATTCCATATAAGCCTGTTCTTTCAGCAACCTCTATTTCTTTTTTTTTCTTTTTTTCTTTTCATTTTTTTTTTTCAGCTAGTGTTACCCTTAGGGCCCAGGATCTACAAATAGAAACCCTGGTATCATCTCCTGCCATTCATCTCCACTCTGAACCACTCAGCAATCACACAGGTTCCACAGTACAACCGGCTTTACACCTCACTTCTTTCCCTGCTCTGTATTCTCTTCCTCATTCTCAGTGTTTGTATCGATCGAGCCTTCATTATTGTGCCCTAACTGTTCTCCCTGACTTTAAGTCCCATTTCCATATTAGCTGTAATGGACATATTTTTCTAAAGTAAAATGTAAACATAACTGACTTCTATCTACCTGCTTGGGCTGCTAATGTCTATTAGTCTACCCATAGTCCAAGCTTCCTAATAGTAAATGCCAAGACCTTTCTGCCCATCTTTCCAACTCATATTCCTCCCTTCTCCACTCACTATGATACTAACTGAGCAAACATTTGCAAATATTCCCCAGGTAGTACATAGCACTGTGCCTTGACATCTGCTTGTATCACAATCTGGAAATCCCTGTTGCTTTCCTGTTGTTTACTTGCAAAAATCCCATTCATCTTTTAAATCCCAAGTAAATTTCAGATACACTAAGATTCTTCCAATTCCACATTCCCCTAGAATTAATCACAGCTTCTTCTACCACTGTCCTCACCACACTAAACAGTAACTATTTATTTGCATGCCTCTCCCCTTCCCTAGACAGAGATCACTTGAGAGCAGGAACTACAATTTAATCATCTCTGTCTCCCCAGCACAGATCTCAGAAGATGGAAGGTCTTTATAGGTATTTATGATCAGAATAAACAAGGAAACATTCATTTATTTACTCAAAAATTATTTTACTCAATATCTCCCACAAGTCAAAGAAAAAAGACATAAAACAGAAAAACACAAAACAGAAAACTTTTTGGATCCAAAGATTAGACTGCTAAGATGTAACCATGTGACTTGATATCTGTATTAGTTTAAATGGGTCAGAAAAGGCTTCTTCCAACCTGTGAATGAGAAGAGCTGCCTTGCATTCTTTGCACAGAGTAGTCACTGCTCTCATGAACTGGTGGTTTAAAGTGAGGATGCAATCAAGGGAAGCCCAGGGAGCTTTGGTTCCGGCAACAAGAGGACAATGTATATTCTTTTCTGAGTATCCATGGAAGGAGAAAATTCTCCCCCTGGCCTTGTAGATTAGTGGACACTGATTAGACATCTAAGCAGAGAGTCAAGAAAGAAGTTAGACACAGGAACATAGTAAATTGGAAGGCATTATGAGTAAAGAGACAAATCTGTCAGTCACTGGCACCCAGATAATTAGTATTTAAAGATACCATGGATTTGAATGGAAACACCTTGGGAAATGTATATAAAAATAAGTAATGACCAAAGAGAGTAACATGCACAGTTCAAATAGGAGAGTCAGGCTATGAAATAAACAAGAAAATTTGGGCATTTACAACAGTCAGGCTATGAAACAAATAGGAAAACCGCTGGAGGTCATGATCAACAGATAAAGAAAACCAAGAGGAAGCACCAGTGAAGAAAAAGGCAATGGCCACTGCTGTAGAACTTTGCTGAAAGCTCATGCAAGACAAAATGCTAGCACTTGATAGCAGGATGACAACCACTCTAATAGTTGTGATAGGAATGAAGCAAGGAAAATCTTGGATCTCAAAGAAAATCATGAAAAGAAATTATATAACAATGAAAAAAATCTTTCTAAATTTAATTAAAGCAAGCTTGAAAGAAGTATTACTTAGATTAGATTTAGAATATGTTAAAAAAAAACATGAGAGCAGCACAGTTAATAACAAAAAAAAATTGGGCTGGAGAGATGGCTTAGAAGTTAGGACATTTGCCTGCAAAGCTAAAGGACCCAGGTTCTATTCCCCAGGACCTACGTAAGCCAGATGCACAAGGGGCACATATGTCTGGAGTTCATTTGGAATGGTTAGACGCACTGGCATGCCCATTCTCTCTCTGTCTCTATTCTATCTCTGTCTCTTTATGCTTGCAAATAAATAAAAATAAAAATAAACTATTATAAAAAACAAAGAATTTCATTTCTTGTTAACTTAAGAAAAGACCTCAATTTATTTTTATTTTAATTAATTAATTAATTTATTAATTATTATTATTATTATTATTATTATTTTGGTTTTTCGAGGTAGGGTTTCACTCTAGCTCAGGCTGACCTGGAATTCACTATGTAGTCTCAAGGTGGCCTTGAACTCATGGAGATCCTCCTACCTCTGCCTCCCAAGTGCTAGGATTAAAGGCGTGCGCCACCACCCCCGGCTTTATTTTTAATTTATTTTTGGCCTTTATGGTGCTAATGATTGTATGTGTTATATCACTGAACTATAATCCCAGCCTCATTCATCATATTTGGAGTTTCAATCAACTTAATCACTTCTTTTACTAATCCATATTTTCCAAATTGAGGAAAAAAAATTGTTTAAATTACTCAAAGTGGGCTGGAGGGATGGCTTATTGGTTAAGGCCTTTACCTACAAAGCCAAAAGATCCAGGTTTGATTCCCCAGGACCCACGTTAGCCAAATGCACAAGGGAGCGCATGCATCTGGAGTTTGCTCACAGTGGCAAGAGGCCCTGGTGCACCCATTCTCTCTCTCTCTGCCTCTTTCTCTCTCTCAAATAAATAAATAAATAAAATTTTAAAAATTACTCAAAGTGTAGGCCATATTTATCATAAATCCACAAATCCAATAACAATGAAACATTAATTTTTGCCTTTAGAAATTATGAAGTAAGGGTATGTGTTGATTTTTGTAAGGACACACCAGAATATGTATAGCTTTGTGTACAAATATGAAATGCACGTTTGACTCTATTCATGTTATTATTGTTTGAATAAAGTTTTAATGTTATAGCTATGAGTAGAAAAGAAAATCTGTTTTAAAATCTGCAGAAAAAAAGTAAAATGAAATGGCACATTCTATAATAAAACTGTCAGTCATTGCAGAGCTGAATAAAAGTATTTCCCCTTTTATAAACTCTATATCTCAAGTTGCTCTTGTGGCTTTCTTCCAAGTAGATGACAAAGACTTCACAAATCTTAAACTGCTGAGCAAATTCCTAAAGAAATGAGACTAATATACATCAACACCTCTGTCTCTGTTTCCTTTGTGGCACAATGTTCTTTATTCTTTTGTAATTGCTAAATGCATGTGTGATTACAAAAGGTTGCCCTTATAGCATAAGTCCATATGACTTAATGGAAGAAGTTAACTTAAATTCACTCACAACCTATGTGGTGTCTCGAATCAGGTGTCCCCCATAAGCTCAGGAGTTCTGAATGCTTTGTTCTCGGCTGGGGGCAATTTGGGAGGGGCACCTTTGCAAAAAGAATTTACAGGTGTGCCTGGGGTGGACCTTGAAGTTTATTAACCCCCAGTTTGCCAGTGTGAGAAAGCTTATTCTCCTACTGCTATTATTCTCCTACTGCTATTGTCCTCCTGATGTTGGCCAGGAAGTGAAGTCCACATTATGCTAATGCCATTCTTTCTCCTATAGGCCAAAATCAACCCTTTACTCCCACAAGCTGCTTTTGGTCGGGTGCTCTGTACCAACAATGAAAAGATAACTGCACCAAGCCTACTAGTGTATACAAAAGTATTGATACTCACGCTGAGAAACAGTCTTGCCGTATAGCTCAGACTGGACTTGACTGCACTATGTATCCCAGGCTAGCCCAGAACTCACAACTATTTTCTTGCCTCAGCTTCTTATGAGTACTGGGATTATAGGCCTTTATCACTACACATGTTTTATTGTGTACTCTTAGAGGAAGCAAATAATGTTCATATAGTCTTTTTTTAAATAGAATAAAAAAAACAAAAAAATGAAAATCACAAGATTTATATCCTCTTATCATACTGAAAATGATGTTCAAGAAGGGAATTCTGATAGACCGCAAGGCTCAGCTTTAGCCAACTAGTATAATCTGTGACGTGAGTGCAACACAATAATGTGATAATGACGTCAAAATTATTGTGATCCTTTTTAAATTTTAGCGGCCATAAAGCATTATGTAGAACATTAAAATGATGCAGTGTTAATATCACCACACATAACATGACTGGTGACTTCCAATGGGAATATGAGCACAAGAGAGGCCTTTAAAGGAGTCTTGGTTGTTTAGAAGGAAAAAAAAAAAACCTTTCACAACATAAAAACAAATACCTAAGTAGTTGAAAATAACTACTCAATTAGCATTACTCATAAACACATAGTGCAATGCTGTCATCAAATAAATAACATAGAGCCGTGGATTTCAGAAAATCAAGCATGTCTGTTATCATTTAAATTGGCCCATATTAAATTTTCAATGTTTTATATGTCTCATTTTCCAAAATGTTATTTAGCTTATTGATAAAAATGCACAACTTTAGTGGTTTTATTCTGACTGTGATGTATATTTATCTTTCATAAATGAAATATTTTCAGCCACTTACTACCATATTCCCCAAAGTACAGTAAACACATGATCTAAATACTCAATCAGTAAAACAAATTCTAGCCTTTATGATAACTGCAGTTCTGTTTCTTTTTGAAGAGTCCTTTTTAAGAATTCAATTGGTTTATTTTTGGAACATGATTAGTTCATCAATAATACTTAAGTAGCCATAACATCAAGATCAACCTGGAAAGGGAACTGCTGTATAATATGATGATTCACAATGTCTACCCAGCTGGCATAACTTGGCAAACAGCACTTTACAAGATATGACACCAGCTTGTGATGGCCCAGGATGCAACACACCCAGTCTGTGAGTGCCCAAGGTGTGGCATGTAAACTCTGCTAGCTGCCATCATCCATTTTCCTACACCCTGGCAACTGGCAGACCTCCAATGTGTTGCACAGTTGGTGAGGGTTATGAATAGGAGAAAGCAGGGGAGGAGGGCACATAGATAAAAGGGAATTAGTCTCTGTAGCATACTAAGTATTTAGCGTGGTTGAAGAGATGACATATATTAGAGGCTTCCTGAAAGATGCAGGGCAGTATCATCAGATGTCTCACATGCTACAGGAACCCAGAAGCAAAACCTACAGAAAAGGGGCTTATAACCAAGAAGGTAGCCAAAACAAGCATTCAGTGGGAATACAACTACTCTGAACTCAAATTTCTACATAGCTATTTCACCTTGAGACAAATTGTCCTACAGTTTTAACTCATGGTTCAGAAAAACAAAACAATAAACTTAGATGTTACACAGCTACATATATGACCTGTGATGAGTCAGCGTATAATTAACTGGAAGGAAACAGCCAAAATTGGCCATGTAGTTTCAAAAATAAAGTAGTCACAACCACTTTCAAGAATGTAAACAAAAATCAAAATTTTGGTTAAGTAAATTTTCTTAAAACTTTGTAACTGGAAAGTTTTTATAATATCTCAAATACTCATAAATGTGCTAAGTGCTATATAACATCAGAAATTAGTCACTGGTTCTGATTCACATTACAAAGTATGAGCTGATATCAATTAACTAAATAGGTGAATGCTCACATGACAACGATGTGAAACATGTATGCAATAATTCTGAAGATTTCATCATTGCTCCTCTCAGATAAATTTAGCTCAACTTCTTTGTAACTCAGTGAGTCACCAGCCAACTCATTACAATAATAAAATCAATATATTATTGAGACAGAAATATCCTGGCAATATGGTAAGACTCTAGAAATGCCAGTTTCTAAATTAATGTCAATGTCCCACACTTGTGTCATAATGGCTAACAAAGGATGCCAGATCATCCCAGTTGCTGAGATAATTGTTCTGCTTTGAAGTTCCTTGAGATCTATTATGTGCCAGGTCAGCACATCCCCCTCTATCCTTTTCCCCTCATTCTTCAATCATAATGTAGAATTAGAGAAGTATTTGGTGAGATAACTAAAAGCCTTTAATATAGCAATTTAAAATCCTAGTTGGCTGGTTTTGTTTAAAAGTACCCTTGATTTGCTTGCTAAATATTATTATGGAAATCTTGTCTATTGTATGGTTCTGGGGAATCCTTCAGAAAATTATGATATTATGAAATATGAGGCTAGACACAGTTTAAAGAGTGAAGTACTTTGATTAAGAATCTGTGAGATGAAAGGTGGATTTGAGAGGGGGAGAACAGGGATGGGGATGGAAATTATCATGGTTTCTTTTTTTTTTTATTTGAGAGAAAGAGATAAAGAGATAGAGAGAAAGAGGGAGAGAAAGAGACAGAGAATGGCATGCAAGGGCCTTCAGCTGCTGCAAATGTACTCAGGACGCAAGCGCCCCCTTGTGTGACACTGCACACTTGGATTATGTTTCTGGCTTATGTGGGATCTGGAGATTCAAACGTGAGTTCTTAGGCTTCACAGGCTAACTGCTAGACCATCTCTCCAGCCCTATCAGGTGAATATTTATGGTTTATTTTCTAAACTTATGGAAGCTGTTAATAAAATGTTTATAAAAACAAGAATCTGAGAAAATTCAAATGTTACATGCTACCTTGTTAATATGTACACATTGTAGGTTTATAAGTATCAGTCTAAAAAATAACCTTTGCACTGACTTCATATTTTTTGAATACATTTTAAAAGTTGTTGTGTGCCTTTCCTCGTGCCTATTTCTTTTAGTTCCCTTATCAATTTTAATTTGTATATAAACTACAAAAGAGATCATAAAACTTCACTTTCTGTTTCTGATGTGTTTTTAAAAATATTTTATTTACTTATTTATTGAGAGAGGCAGATAGTGAGAGATTGGGCATGTCAGGGCCTCCAGGCACTGCACACTAACTCCAGACACATGTGCCACCTTGTACATCAGGCTTATGTGGGACCTAGGGAATCAAACTTAGGTCCTTAGGCTTTGTAGGCAAATGACTTAATCACTAAGCTATCTCTCCAGCTTATACTGATGAGTGTTTAAAGCCAATGTACATCTGGTAAGAATTCTGATCAGAAAATAAAAACATGTGTGAGGGCAGGAACTAAGCAGATTGTTATAAGGCAATTTACACTAAGAAGGACTTCCTTAGTTAGAATGGATGCAAGTGGGCAGCTAATGAATTTGCCCTAAGTGTGGAGGCACAGAACTACAAAGTGGAAATAAACATCATGCTTGAGATGTGGGATCCACTTAAGGATTTCTTCGAACGGAAAGAACTTGTGATGACACATGGAATCCCTGAGGGAAGCAAGCTTAAGTAACAGACTTCATCTCTGTGGTTTACAGCAGGAAGTTTCATCTGACAGCAAATTCTCTCCTCGACAAGGAATGATCTTCAGCCACAGATACAAGCATAGTCTATTTTTCTATCTGTACTTTACCCTAGATGGTTCCGTACCCCAGATTTCAGTGCATGAGCTCAAGTTCACTGAAATGTCTAAAATTTAGACACATTTCCTAAGGAAGAAAAATTAGAAAAATGACTCTCCCAAATACATGTACTAGTCTCATTAGAGCCTTCCATTAATTGTCTGGAATTTAGAAAGATCTAGTGATAAAGCCATGCACTGCCATACCTTACACCAGCCTCAAGAGGAAATGGAAAGTGTATCATTTCTGGGGCAAGGATGATCTGTTTTGATTTTCATTGTATTTTCATGGCCTTGCACAAAGTGTCATAACAGCATCAAAACACGTTAGTTAAAAGCCTTGTGTTTGGAGCCAAATAAGCCCAGCCTGGAGCACAAGTTCATCCTTTTAGCATTTTTTTCTAGGGAGTGGTCATGTCATTGGACTCTGTTTGAACCACTGTTCCTTCATCTGTTTAGTATCTGTCTGCAAAACATGTTAGATAATTAGACGCAATAATATCTGCAATAGGACCCAGTAGGTTCCACCACATAGCTACCATTTAATATACTTAAATAGAATACAAATAAATTTCTCAGCCTTATCCACTAGCATGCAGGGGGGTATTTGAAGCCATTATTAAAATGAGTGGATGAATGCAGCTATTAAGCACAAAGCTAAGAGCCTGATTTTCTCGCTTCTTTCTCAGTACCAACTCCCTATCTTTATACTGAACCTATAACTGGAAGTGTCCTAAAAGTCTGATGCATTTAGCTTTATTAACTCAAATTCAGCATTTCTCAAGGGCTGAGGAAAGGGAGGACTTTTCTGTACCATTGTTTTATACCAGCTAACATATTGTTTTTCTTTATGTTCTTTTTAGACAAATTAAGTTAATTTTTAAAATGAGAGTTTTACTAATGCCTCCTTGCATGGCTTTCCTATTATTTGTAGTATTCTATAAATAAATTTTAAAAATCTATTTCTGAAATTCTTACCCTGTAAAGTTAACACTGAAACCAATGTGGAGATGTGTGTGTGTGTGTGTGTGTGTGTGTGTGTGTGTGTGATTCTGGCCTATAGCTCTCTTCATTTTGACATTGCCAGTTCTTTTAATTGTTCATAAGAAGACACAGTGAAATGAAAATGGAAAATTTACCCTAAACTTGGAGAAGAGTAAGCAACTGTTTAATTTTATGCGATGGGAATTATTTGATAACTTGATGTCTCTTATGAAAATTTTGAAATAGTACCATATAGTTGAAAAATGTTTAATTTTCTATATCAGCAGACGAAGTAGGAGTGAAGAATTATATAGAAAATATGATCTCTGAGAGGGACTGTGGCAGTTCTCTGGGTTTATTTGTACCTGCTTTTTCTGAAGAGTAGCATGAGCTCCAGGTTGCTCTTTACAGCATTTCTGACAATAAGTAAAAAAGTAAACTCAAATACAAGTGCTATGACCTCTCCTCATAGACATAAAAGGTGAAGCACAGTGTATTTAAATGGATTTCCAAAAAGTACAGAGTCAGCTCTTGAGTCTTTGGTTAGAATCCACTAATCCTGATGGATCTATAGTAGCTTCTGAGAATGATCCTTTAGGAATAGCATAATACATGTTCACCTTCAAAACTTTATCCATAAACAGTGTTTTAAATTAACTCTTAGAAAATTGTATGAAGTCAATGGAAAGGTGTTTTTTAATGCCACATTTGGGCTAACAGTCTCTTCTCACAGGACAAAAAAGCCTGGGTCCTATTAACAGAAATGGATGCAACAGAGCCTAAATAAACTTTATTGTTCTGTTTTCTTTGTAAGTTTTCCATGTCCTTTCCTTCCAATTGTTGTGTGGATATGCTTTTATTTGTTCTTGGTGTGTAAGATTTGGCACACAGATTGTTTCTAGCAGGAACCAGAACATTCTGGAATTTGTGATGTCGTGCATGCAAAATAGAGCTGTGGATTTAAATAGCTACATACAATCTAAAATTCTAAATTCAGGATAGTGGTTCTCAAAGTGTGGTCCCAGGACCAGCAGAAACCTCACAAGGGAACCCATTAGAATCCTCGATCCCTACCTAAGATCTACTTAACCAGAAGTTCTGTGGTGCAGCCTAGAGATCTTAGAGATACTAGTGCCTAAGGACCACTGACCCAGACTCAGATACAAGCTTTTGGGACTCAGCATGCACATAGCCACATGCTCAGCACCCACGTCTTCCCATAACTACTTCTATTAACTTCTTGTGCTTGAGTACTTTTAATTTTAATTTAATTTAATTTTATTTTTAATTTATTTATTTGCAAGCAGAGAGAGATAGAAGAGCATCAGACAGAGAGAGAATGGGCATGCCAGGGCCTCTAGCCACTGCAAACAAACTCCAGATGCATGTGCCCCTTGTGTATCTAGCTTACGTGGGTCCTGGAGAATCGAACCAGGATCCTTTGATTCGAAGGCAAACGCCTTAACCACTAAGCCATTTCTCTAGCCCTAGAGTACTTTCATTGTTTCTTTTGCTCATGCATGTACTTTGCCCTCTTAACTGTATGGAAAAACTCAAACTTTTATGTAGGAAGACATGAGAAAGATGGGCGATATTTACAATAGGATCACATTAAGATTTGTTTCTCTGGATATTGACTCAACTATACCCATCTAAATCTAGGATTCTAAAATATATGATATTTTAAAATATTTACTTAATATTTTGTCAAATGGGGTTAGTGGCAGCACAAGTTTGACCTACCAAACAAATACCTGGGAAGCATTGAAGGGTTGGTGTTTTATACTAAGTTAAAGGGTATCAGCATGTTTACAATTCAACATCACACTTATGACAGTATTAATCATAAAATTCATTAGAAATGTAGTCATCAGTTGATTTTTAATTATTCCAATCCATGATACTAGTCTGTAATCAAACTTCCACTTAACAAAATAAGAAGCTTAAGTCTGTATCCTAGGTAAATCATGCTAAAGAGAGCACATGTGAATGGATTTTTTAACTTTGGTTCTGTTTTACTTAAATTCAATACATAAGGTTAAACCTAAGGAATCTAACTCATTTTCAAAGGAAAACTTATTCTAAAGTTACAATAGGTTACAAAACCAGTGCCTAGATGGATGAAAATTGAATTTTAATGTAATAGAGCCCAGACTTCCTTTCAAGATGGCAATCTCATAACCAAGCTAGAGCTCCATTAGGGGTAAAAAAATGGAAGTAAGGAGGACCAAGAACAACCAAAATCTATCAACAAGATAAGAATAGATAGCAGACTCCCTATTAGGAGATAAACTACCCCTCAAACATAGGCTAGGGCCCAAGTGAAACCACAGAAGAATTGACAAGATGAGCTTCCATGGTGAGCCTGACCATCTGAGCCTGGGTAGAGACAGAAGCTGATGATACTCAAAACTACCAAGCAGATAATACAGAAGCTGCTGAGTGCTCAACATTAAAGTAGATTTAAAACACACCCACCAAGGCTCAGGGTATTTTGTGGAAGAGAGGGAGGAAAGGTTATAAGAGCCATAGGGTGGGAGAGAATATCCAGAGGCATTGCCCTGCCCCTATATTGACTGACTGCTGCTCTCATAACTCATAACCCATAGCACCATGGTGAATACCAGCAACCCCACTGAGGAGGGCCCTCAGTGGTATGGGGGCAGAGAGGAGGGAAATAATGGTACCAACACATGTTGTGTCCATACAAAATCTCTATTTAATAAAAACAAGTAAATAAACCCAAAATTCATAAATTTACCAAGTCTTTTTTTTTTTTTTTTTTTTTTTTTTTTGAGAGGCACAGAGAGAGACAGAGAAAGAGGGAGAGGGAGACTGATAGAGAATGGGTGCGCCAGCAGCCTCTCAGCCACTGCAAACGAAATCCAGATGTGTGAGCCCCCTTGTGGGCAAGTGTGGCATTGCACCCTTGCGTTACTTTGTGTCTGGCTAAATGTGGGACCTGGAGATTGGAACCAGCATTCTTAGGCTTAGGAGGCAGGCACCTTAGCTGCTAAGCCATCTCTCCAGCTCCCAAGTTTTTTTTTTTTTTTTTAAACGTAACATATTCTTTTATAAACGTATATGTGATATGGTGGATATATGCAGCAGAACATAAGTGTGGGCATAAGCATGTGCCCTGTGCATACACTAAGGCCAGAGAGAACAATGGGATTTCTGCCTCCTTTGTTCATATACTCATTTTCTTTTTTAAAAAATATTTTTATTTATTTTTTTGAGAAAGAGGCAGAGAGAGAGAGAGAGAGAGAGAGAGAGAGAGAGAGAGAACATGCACCAGGGCCTCCAGCCACTGCAAAGGAACTCCAGATGTATGGGACCCCTTGTGCATCTGGCTTATGTGGGTCCTGGAGAATCGAACAGGGATCCTTTGGCTTTGCAGGCAAATACCTTAACCGTTAAGCCATCTCTCCAGCCCCATACACTCATTTTCTTGAGACAAAGTGTCTCACTGAACCCAGAGCTGATGTTTTTCAGTCAGACTGAATGAGTCCCAGTGATTCTCTGGTTTCTGCTCCCCAAAGATCTGGTGTTGCAGGCATGTGTGAGCATGTCCAACTATTTATGTGGGTACTGGGGAATTGAACTCAGATCAAACCAGGCCCTCAAAGGCCATTATACTTGCATGGCTTTGAGCTGTCTCCCAAGTACACTCTATTTTCAATTTTTAACTATCAAAACAACACTTTAATTTATTCTTATAAATATTCATTGTAATTATCATTAAAATAAAAATATACACTTAAAAATTCTCAGCAAATAGATGTTGTGATGCACATCTATAAGAAAAACACTTTGGAGGTAAAGACAGGATCAAATTTGGAGCCTTCCTGAGCTACATAGGAATTTCAAGGCCAGTTTCATAGAGAACATATCTCATAAAATGGAGATTATGTCTCAAAAAAAAAAAAAAAATCCCAATGCTGGGTATAGCTCAGTTGTATAGCACTTTCAGTCATGACAAATCAATAAAATGAAACAAAACAACTCTCATGGATTTAAGAGAACACATATTAGAGTCTATATATCCCAGTCTAAGAAACATAGCTTATATACTCTTATAAGACATCTAAGATGAAAGCGAAATGGCATTAAAGGTGCTTGCTTGGCCCAGAGTTCAATTCCCTAACATCCGTATAAAGCCAGAGACAAAGTGGTACATGTGTCTGTGATCCTAATGTATCCATACCAATAGGAGGGAGATCAAAATCCAAAGCTTGGGAACCAGACTCTGGTGTGCATTTGTAGCAGCAAGAATCCCAGTCTCAAAGAAGGCGAAACACAAACACTTCCAGGTGGTCTCTGACCCCCACATGCACACCATGATGTACACATACAGAAAGGGGGGGAGAGAAATAAAACCATTAAAAGAAATATGAAGCATACTATTTAAGAGATCACATTTCAACAAAAATTGGGATGAGTAAACTAGACAGACATATGTTTTCAGGTAACCCTGGCCACGAGGTACCACAGAAGTTATCCTCTGAGTGCTCCAATAGATGCAAACATATCATTGTGTGCTCATGCCGTCGTCATGTTCCCCTGCTATCATGGAGCTTCCCCTTGAGTCTAAAAGCTAAAATCAACCTTTTTCGCCACAAGCTGTTCTTGGTTGGGTGTTGGGTGTACTTTATTATTTTCTTTCTTTCTTTCTTTCTTTCTTTCTTTCTTTCTTTCTTTCTTTCTTTCTTTCTTTCTTTCTTTCTTTCTTTCCTCCCTCCCTCCCTCCCTCCCTCCCTCCCTCCCTCCCTCCCTCCCTCTCTCTCTCTCTTTCTTTCTTTCTTTCTTTTCCCTTGTTTTTTTTGTTTTTCAAGGTAAGGTCTCACTCTAACCAAGGCTGACCTGGGATTCACTATGTAGTCTCAGGGTGGCCTCAAACTCTCCGTGATCCTATCTCTGCCTCCTGAGTGCTGGGATTAAAGGCGTGTGCCACCACACCTTGCTTGGTCAGATGGTTTCTGCCAACAATGCAAAACTGACTGAAACAAGTACCTATAAGCTGCCAATAGTCCCTGGAGAGTGAGAATCAACTCTATGGTTATGAAGCCTGTAGATGTGCAGTTTTTATGTTCAGTTCACTTATGACATCATATGAGACTATATAGTTTGTATTTCCTTACTACATACTTTCTTCATAAGCACACATTACAAGGCTTGACATCTTATCCTAAAAAAGGAATTTATCTGGAATAATTTGTTCATTAAAAAGTAGTCTATGGCTACTTAGAAATTTGTGCTATTTTATACCATTGCAAATGGCAAGTGGATGATTATGTTAGTGGATATGGATCCACCAAATTCAAACATAAAATAGAGAAAATTTGTTATTGGTGATCACATATAGACTGAAGCTACATGAAATACATGCTATTAGAGCAAGCTTGTGGACTCTACTTTTAAAAAATGTACCAGCTTTAGTCTCTAGCGAATTGCTTCCTGAAAAGTCTAACTTTCTACCATGGTATTATTATTATTATTATTTTGCATGAGTATCAGGGTGTTGTGTGGGTGCACATGCACAGGTGAGCACATGCATGTGAATACTGCAGGACAACCAAGAATGTTATTCTCAGATATACTGTACACTCTTTTGGAGGCAGGGTCTCTCATTTGCCTGGAGTGCAACATTGTTGGCCAGCAAGCTCCAGGGATCTGCCTGTCTCCATCTCCCCATTGCAGGCATTACAGGCACAATGCACACCACATCCAGCATTTGTGTGGGTATGAGGAATTGAACTCAGGTCCTCATGCTTGTGAGGCAAACACTTTAGTGACTTCCCTTCACAATACATGGTATTATTTTCAAAACCACCATTTCCTTGTTATGAAATGCTTGTATACAGAGCAACAAGTTCAAAAGCCCAGTTTTCTTTGGTTTCTCGCTTTTGCTGTACATAACTTAAGAGTACTCACTTCTTCTAATATGTCCCTTCTCTTCAGTTTCTCAAACTTTATCCTTTGTACTGTATCATCTTCTTAATTTATACATTCAATGAATGTGAATGGTCTAGATTGCTTTTTTTTGGGGGGGGCAGTGGGTTGAGTTAGGGTCTCATTCTACACTGGAATGTTCTCTGGGGATTATGTGTCTAAAGTCCCAACTTTACAGATGTGGCAATGTGATCTGAATGATGCCATAATTTTTCTCTCTGTTTTGATATAATATATATTTACTTAAGATAGAGAGAATGGGTATGCCAGGGCCTCCAGCCACTACAAACTAAGTCAAAATGCATGTGCCACCATAGGTATGTGGGTTCTGGGAGTCAAACCTGGGTGCTTAGGCTTCACAGGCAATCACCTTAACCACTAAGCTATCTCTCCAGCCCTGCATTAAACTTTGAACAATGTAATCTCTTAAAATATAACAAAAATATACAATTACTTTAAGTCTGGTATGATTTTTGAAGCATGATGAAGACCAAGTATGTATTAAATATTTGTTTATTTGTGCACTTGTAGAACTTTAAACCTAAGGAAGAAGATGGACACAGAAAGGGACTTCCATCAAAGTTTAAATTCTTCAGGGGCACAACATGCATTTGAATACTTTTCTAGGGAAAAAAAAAATGTTAGAATCACATTTCCTACTGGCTTAAGAAGAACTCTGTAGAGAAGCTGGAGTCACTGCTGTGGATAAAAGAACTTGAAACCTATCCAGAAATACTTTTTTCTTCAAAGAAAAATTCTAACTGGTCCAGCCAGGAAATATGGCTTTGAACAAGGAAGGCAAATTTGACTTGGCTCACATTGGATTGGCCATTTCCCAAGTGTTTTTCCCATGGAGCTGGAGTTTGGCCTCACTTTTCGGAGCTAGTATGCTAAATGACTGAGATGCCTAATACTCAGAGACCTCAGGAAAAAAAAAAAAAGTCTTGGCAGAAATAACCAAATTATTAATCTACTTTCTTTTCCTGCTTCAATCTTTTGCTTAAAAAAAAAAGGTCAAACTAAAAAGAATGCAAGTTTATTTCAAGGGGAAAGGAATTTTATGGACATAAAAAATCCTGTTTAATTGTTTAATAAAGCAGCATCTATTATAATACTGAATATAAATTCACAATTCAGATTCTGGGATATTTTATTCCACTGGTTTTTAATTACTTTTAGAAATAGAAAAAAGAAAAGAAAAAGAAAAAGCGGACTGTGCTGCAGGGCAATCCAGTAATCCAACACTATGAGGATTTACTGAGCTTTGTATGAGCTGTAGGGGACAAAGGTACAGGCAGCAAGGGCCCTGCATGTCAAGGACTAGACACACAATCCAGTTATGGAGAAGGGATGTGCCAGAAATAATTACAATACAGGATCGCTTTTTAAAATTCTTCAATACACTCAGATACACTATTTTATAGTCATGTGTGTAGAAGGCCTCAGAGGCACAAATAGGATAAGATATGCATTCAAGGTGTGCTTTTATGAGATGAAGAGATTTTTTTTTTTAGAAAAATAAAAGAGGTTATTTCTTTAAATAGTAACAATATGAACAGAGACCAAAAAGCACAATGTCATGCTCATTCAAGTTTTCATTCAATAAATATTTGCTGAACACCTGTATGTATAAGGCCCATGTCAAGTGCTGCCATGGTATTGCTTCTCATTTTCAGTGAGAGTGAAGAGATCATGCAAACAGGAACAAAGGGCACAAATCAGCTACATGACTTTGGATGAGTCATTTAACCTCTCTGAGGTCACCAGTAGTTTTCAAAGTTTCATCTTGTTTCTTGCACCAGTGAGACTGGCTTCTGTTCTCATGAAATACAAGTATCATCCAAATATATACTAAGAAACCAGGATGCATCTGCTGTTGCTTAAGGAGAGGATGGGGCATTCAAGAAGAGAGATGGGAATGCCTCCTGTTCAGACTGTTCCTTTCCTTGCTCTCCAGCCCATGTTCCCAAGCCCCCAGTGGAATTTCAGTGGAATTTCAGGATGACAGGGAAGTAGTTCATAAAACATCCCATTGTCCCAATGTTTCAATTCTATTCCAACTGCAAAGTGTTGCAATGGGTATATGAACAACCAGAGGGTCTACTGTTGTGACTTTGATTAACGGGGTCCTGATTCCTATTTCTAAAACTGTACATCTCCATAAGTCAAGAGACAAAACTGTTTAAAACTGTTGTTTCAAAATGTCTCAGAATGCAATGTAGGAAGAACTGAAGAAAGCTAAGTATTAAGCTACAAAGGCCTGAGTTAGGCTAGCATTCCTGGGAATGAAGGTTCAAGCCCATGCAGCTAGAGAAGCTGCTGAACTTGGTAAGAATAAATACAGAGGAAAGAGACAAAGATGGAGTCAAAATAGCATTGGGATCTGTAAATCCAATATGATACTAAAGATAGAGATGAGAAGTAGAGCTCAAACTAGATGCATACTGGAATAACTGCCCATGGAGCTTTTAAAAACACTCGCTGCTGAGTGCCCAGAGGTTCTGAAAGAATCATCTATAGGTAGAGTTTGGGCATTGCAATCTTTAAAGCTTCCCAGATGATTGCAATGTTATCCAAGGTTGAGAACCACTGAATTTGAAGGGCAGAGGGTTATGGCAGGCCTAGAAAATAGTTTTAATGAACTATCTTCTGTTTTTATGGTCTAGCTATTTTTTTAATGTGGATTTTTACCTTCTTTCCCTAACATGAAAATTAACCACATTAACTACAGAACTGTATGCAATATTATTTTTTCTATATGATCCTGTCAACTTATTTCTATTACATTTCCCTGGATACCAGTGTCTATGTTTGTCCAATGATAAAAATCATTGGTAAAATACCAACAAGAAAGGTGTGCATTAACCATGTGTATGAATGCTAACACAATGGATCACTATCACAGGCTCATAACAATGCTTATCCAAAAAGTGTCCTTCACACAAACACTACATGGATGCACACATGTAGATACACACTGAAGACATATGTAAACAGAAAATAACCCAGGTATTTCTTTTTATTATTATTATTCATTTATTTATTAGGGACAGACAGAGAAAGAGAGAGAGAGAATGGGCGCACCAAGGCCTCTAACCACTGCAAACGAACTCCAGACGCGTGCGCCCCCTTGTGCATCTGGCTTACGTGGGACTTGGAGAATCGAACCAGGGTCCTTAGGCTTCACAGACAAACACCTTTACTGCTAAGCCATCTCCCCAGGTATTTCTATCTGAGAGCATGTGCAGCCTCTGCGAGTCTTAAAAGTCAAGAGAAGATCAGCATTTATTCATGCTTAATCTAGCACAAGTAACCTTGATGAAATCTTAACTCATGGAAATACTAAATGTTTATGTAGCCTTTTCACATTTTAAAAACCTGTCTACAAATATTATCCATCTGGATTCTAACCAAAATTCTATTGTTTAATCATGACAGTTGCTGTTCTTGATGAAGAAACAGAGACCCAGGCATTATGTAAAATGCCCAAGTGACAGTGGCAGAATCAACCAGGAATCTCATGTCTTTTCTTTTTTTGGTCTGGTTCTCTACATTTTCTCATAAACAAAGAATCTCGTTATCGCATACATGATCCAAATTTAGACTCTATGAGGGAAAAGTGCTTATCTACTCAAAGCCATCTTGTTCTTCTCTGTGTCCATGAGGCGTGCTAAGTAAAATGGAATCAAAACATTATTTTCTAGTTTTCATTATAGCTATGAAAATGCTTATTTTTATTATTGAACTTTTTTATTTTGGTAAGAGAGTGTCTTAACATGCATCCCTTGTACTTACTAACTAGTTACAAAGCCCAAGATGGCCTTGAACTCCTGATCCTCCTATATCAGCCTTCCAAGTTCTAGGATTACAGATGTTTCTCACTGCAATGTTGGGTCCCTGTGAGCTTATGAGAGTCATGTTTCTCAACACTCAAGGCTTCATTTGCTTAATCACACATGGAAATATGTCTTCTCCTCTTTATATCCTATTTTAACTTACCTAATTTATCACTTTTAGAGTTTGACTTTTTTTCCAAATTCATTTATAATCCTCAACTCCATTCTCTTATAATGAGTGCCATGACATTCTATTTTCTAAATAGAAGACAGCTTTTCAAATAAGAAAGACTCTTGGCATGTCTTCCCTTAGGTTTTTCTTCCCATTCTGAGCCAATTTTCCTAGTTTCTTTGATAATATCCCAGAGCAGAAGTCTTTCAGATCAATCACTTTCTCTGACAACATTCAGATATTTTTCAGAATCTCTCTATGTCATAAGTACTCTAAGGCAAAAACCATTACACCAACACTGACATGACCTCTGTGGAGTTCAGAGGAACTACTACCTCCCTCAGTGGGTCTCCATGATTTTAGGTTAAAGCAATCACATTATATTTTACCACATCCATAGTTCATCAGTGGAAAGGATGACCCTGCCTTCTACCACGTCAATATTAATGATCTAATAGTACCATTATCTTAAGTAGTGAAAGTATATTTTGTATATTTGAGCTCTTCAAATAGTCTTCCCTAAGATGTTAAATATGGTGGTACTGGAGATAGAACTAGAAAGAATCCAAAGTATGCACAGTGTCAATCTGGGTTTTCATTGTGATTGTGGAAAGGGTATTTAGGATTCCCAATGAGGGTTTGCAGAGCAGCATTAGAGATTGGTGGTATACAAGAGTAAGTAAAGATAGGATGGTAACAAAGAAACAGAAACACATTCAATTAAAATAGCTGATAGGGTTGGAGATATGGCTTAGCAGTTAGGGAGCCTGCCTGTGAAGCCTAAGGACCCAGATTTGATTCCCCAGTACCACATAAACCAGATGCTCAAGATGAAACAAGTATCTGGAGTTCGTTTGCAGTGGCTATTGCCTCCAATACACCCATTCTCTCCCTCTCTACCTCTCTCTCTCACCTGCCTCTTTGTCTCTCAAACAAATAAATAATAAAATAAGTTTATAAAACAGCTCATAGAAAAATATATACAGAATCTAACAAAGGTACTACCATATTGTAAGGAAAAATCACCAAGTGTGGGCTTCTCTGATTTGGTATTAAGTTTAATACTAACATCTCAATCAACATATCAGAGAGGATTATTCCAATATTACACGGGCAATCACTGAGAAGCACTGTCACGATTTTAACATGTAGAAATTCTATGAGTTATCTTTGAAGTCTAGAATAGATTTCTTCAATTAGAAAAGAAGAGTGTCCTTTTCCCACCAACCTCTCTTATTCTGACATACATAAATGGAGGAAGAGCTTCAAATTCGCTCTACTCATAACAGTTTTATCCTAGACAAAGTTCTTGCCACAAAACAAAGGGTGAAGGACTTTTCCTAGAGCTATAATTGCCATGATGTTGATTTAATGTATGCTTAGAGCAGAGAAAAGCTTCTCTGTGGCATGGGAGAATCTTTCTAGTGCTATTTAAAAACACTTCCAGTACAATCTTCTAAAAGTGGCACTTTGATGAGCAATACAACAACATACGTAAAGCTACATTGCTATGAAAAGGAGAGGGTACAGCTGTAAAGTAATGAGGAATGGCAATACAGAGTATTCACCCACACCATCACACCTCACATTTCTTTCTAGTTAAATGAAACAAGAACACAGTATTTATTCTATACTGAGAATTTGTTTTTTGAGATCAAATATTACCAATTTACTCATCTCAATTACTATACTTTGCTTCTAGTGTCAATTATATATATCACAGACATGTTGCCAAACTAAAGAAAATCATTAAAAATTTCCATGGAAAGGAAAATGCTTCCCAAGCAGGAGGGTTAAATGTGTTTTAAGGGGCAGATGATATATGTATTGAATGAAGTTTGGAATGTCTTTTCTAATTTAAAAATCACTAACCATTGTTTAAGTCACACATTTCATACAATGATCTGTAGCTCTCTCAGTACACTATAATGATAACACA
The DNA here is from genome assembly GCA_036365145.1 of Orientallactaga sibirica. Lineage (NCBI taxonomy): Eukaryota > Metazoa > Chordata > Mammalia > Rodentia > Dipodidae > Orientallactaga > Orientallactaga sibirica. The sequence goes on along the minus strand of JAEOAD010000004.1, from coordinate 53,459,215 downwards.
AGCTTAGAATCATGATATTCAAAACTATAAGATTGCTTGAGGTTCCCTATTTTTTTCCCTTCTCCCCTCTACGCCTCTTCTAGATTCCTTAGGTACAATACTAAAGAAGTACTGTACAAGCATTTTAAACTGGTGCTGTTCTTATCTAGCAAGGCAAACAATAACTTTCTCCGCAACAGGTATGTAGAAAAACTAGCAGCAAGCTCTAAGCTTTGAGTGCTAGTTTAGAGAGCAGAACACTGTCAATTGACACATGCCTTTGACGATTTGAACAGAGCTAGGTCACCTGACCTCCAGCCTCATACACAGCTTAGGAAACTGCATTGCTCCCCAAAGAATAATTTATCTTTCCCTGTTCAGAGTGCTAGACTTCACTCTACAATGAAGAAAACTGGCTTTATATATCACAACACTACTCTTTGAGAGAATTCAGAATAGGTTTAGTCACCAAAACAACTAGTATAAATTTTATTTCATTTACTATTTGATAAATACCCATCTATCTATGAAACAAGATACAAATGATATAAAATACAAACTAAGAAGTATATTTTTACTGTGATATCAACTAATTTTTAAATTTCCTTTTTAGTAGCATTCATGTTTCTCAAAGTAGAAATTAAAAAGTGAATAATGTCATATATATTGAAATGAAAGGTGTGAGTCCCAACAGATTTTGAGTGAGGAAGATCAGCATAAATATCCAAAAGACACCAAAAAACACTTTGTTCCTGACAGCTATGTTATGAGTTGGAGGATAAATGCTTTAGAAAATTTTAGAAGAGTTGCATAAAGTGTCCATTATATTTCACTAAATAAATATTGAATAAATATATAAGGTTTCATGCTACCTTATTTACTAATCCGTTATTAAAATGTGTCAGAAACTATTAGAACACACAACTCTATAGAAGAAAAGAATATGACATTCACTCTCACTGAAGTAACATATGTTCATACCAGGATCTTGATGGCCACACATGCTTATAAAAGATACTCCATGTGAAAGAGCCAGGAGTTCAGTTCTTTTGGGGGTATTCTGTGAGGATCACTGAGAACAGTGCTCTGTATGTGGTAACTCATGGACCAAACATTTTCCTAGGTTGCAATATAGCAAACAAAAAGTAGAAGTAAACAAATTGAGGAATAAATTAATATTTCTTCTGCATTGGGGAAAAAAGATTAAAAGAGAAAAATAGCAACCTAAGAGTTATATATGACATACTAAATTGATGAGAGATATTTCTTTTAGAGATTTAAGAGGATTTAGATTGCATGAACAAAGGCAAGAATGAAGGAAAGAAAGAAACCACATCTAGAAGAACAACAAAAATAAATAATTGCTTAATACAGTAAGTAGGTCTGGTCATCATAGTATTAGAAGCATAGGCATAGTTAACCTTCACAAAGAAGTGGGAAGCTAAATAAAACTTCTGAGCAAGGCACAGACAGGCAGACAAGGGAAAGGCATTGTTCACTGAAGACCCAGCCAAGCTAAGATCAAGTTGCTGGGAAGATTCAGAGTACACAAAACAAACTGCTCTAGAATCCTCTGCCTTTCAAAATATAGGACAATAAGTATTGGGGGATTTGTATTCACATTTCCAGAAAAGGACAAACGGAGGATAAAAAGTTCTGATGAAAACAGCAGAGAAAGCAAGCAACACAACAAAAGAATGAACTAGAGAGATACAGTGCACTTCACATCAAATCCTTCAAATACAACACAAGGCTGACAGAGCTTTAACTGAAAATTTTGAAGTGGTATTACTCCATGCCTTACTTCATAGGTACCACCTATGTGTCCACATTCATTTGCAGTTTGAATTCCCATACCTTCTATGGTTGTCATCATTAAATGTATGTTGTTTCTATGCTTAATTTATTGTCAAGTAGGCCTTAAACAAATCAAAAAGAATTCTAATTTTTTAAAAATAAATATACCAAGACAGGGAGTTTTCAAATGCCCTCCTAAGATGAAGATCAACCTATTTTTAAAGCAACAGACAATTTCTGCCAACTAGTGTTCAAATAGTAAGTCACTCTGAATTACACAAAGCCTTGACCAATATTTATTGCTCCATGTTTTAGAAGCAATTTCCATTTTGATGGGTTGCTTCAAAAGTGGTATTCTGAAGCAGTTAGGTAACATAAAAATATAGGATCAAGATTATGTCTGTCAGATGAAAAATACAGCATTTATGCAGCATTATATAATCCATTCACTGGTTTATGATCCCAAGGTCCCCATGGGAATGTGACAAACCCACATAATATGCTACAGGGTTATATTTTGCATTTTAGACTCTAAATGAGCAGGAAATGCTTTCCAAAACCACAAGTGCAACTAGCATACTTCTTACCCAGTACCATGAACCAAGTCCAAAAATTCAAGGAAGTTCAACTTGGCAGCTAAAGACATTCTCAGTTTAGGTGAACCTAACATTAAAATGCATGCACTTTTTCACTGGGATGTCAGTAGCCCTCAACATTTAAGATACACAACACATAAATCAGATGGCCAAATTGGGCCTATGAAAGAGCAGCTACAAATGATTCAATGTCAAAGAAGTCTACTGCAGTGTTCCCCAAGGATGAGGCCAGTATTTCTTAAACACTCCATCTAACTGTCTTCAATAAAGAAAGAACACAAGGTACTTAATTTTAAAGATGATTTCGCATAAGAGATAGCTCTGTGGCTAACCTAAGAATGACACAATTGGAATTTAAAACAAAATTCATTTCACATATAAACTTAATAATAAGTAAGTATAGGGATATGATTATACATTTACTGAAAAAAGATAAAATAGAATGGAACATCAATCCCCAGAAGTGAAACCAAATGTGTAAAAATGTTTTATGGTTAAAAATGAAATAAAACACCATTCATATTTGAGAGGGAACTATTTTAAACATGCCTACCTAATCTGAGTACAAAAAAAAGAATATATCAAGGTAGTGACAGAGTATTATAATTCATTGGTATTTACTGTGATTGATAGAAATATCAGTTCTATCTTTAAAAGGTATGGAAAATGTAAAGGTAAGTAAAATATTAATTGAAATGTAATAATAAGTTTGAATTATTTAATCTAGGGGAAAAATTAAAAGGTGGCTCAATGTCAAGGATGTAGTTCAGTAGTTCAGTGCTTATAAGCATGCATGAAACCCTGGGTTGGACCCCTCGGCCAGAAATAAACAAACAAACAAACAAACAAACAAACAAACAGGGGTTAAAAGACTTTTGAAAATGTAACAATATTTTATTCGCATTTAGCTGCTATATTTTAAAGAAATACAAACTACATGTATAACATAATTTTAAAGCCACTGAAATAGGTAATAAAAGTTAGAATTATTTTAATTTATCACAATGTATGATTTTTCAAAACTACAGACTCAGTTCAGACTAACACTGAAGGATTCACTATTCCATATTAGGAACTGACCTTTAATTCAACATTTTACAACATGCATTTGGGTAAATTATTCATCATATTGTTTTTCAGTCTTTTGTTTAGGGCGAGGACCATGAGGTTTAAATATAAACCTTTCTGAAAGAAAATGGACCAGAGGCAACTGATCACAACATTAAAAATACTGTTCACTTTTAAAAAATAAAACAATACATTTATCTCTCAAATTGATGGGGTTTCTAAAATCAAAAACTGACAGGCTATTTACAAGATGAAAAATGTCCAGTGTTTGACAAATTTTTCATTGGTTACTTAAATAAAAGAAATTGATATAATCTACATTAAAATGGGATATCTGATGGCAGAGGAGAGAAAGGAAAGGGGAAATGGAAGGGAAAGTAAAGCTGGAACTACTGAGCCTCATTTTCAGGGTCAGCACTTTGCAGAAACTTAGTACTCACAAAGCAGACATTATCTTGCAATACATCTTCCACTATTTCTAACCAACCTGGTGCCAGGCAGCATCTGAATTCTTCATCCCTGATTTATAGGTGTGAACACTTTCTCAGTTTGCCACTTGATGTCACCTATTTTCAACTAGTATGAGTCTAGTATGCGTAAAATATATGAGTCCAACAATAACTAACCCTGGTAAGTTAGTGACAGTCATTAATACATAGTTATGCACGTTTGTTTAAGGTAGCAAAACCTAACTTGAATACCACATATTTTATTTTATATGCACTAAAATATATCAATGACTACCAAGTCTCCTTCCCTTTTTAAGAAATAAGGATGAACATATGTGGGAATGAAAACAATCACAAAGTGGAAACTGTGGAATGAGAAAAAAAATAAAGAATGAAATATGTATAACTACCAAGGCCAGAAGAATTTCAATTAGAATAAAGAACAAAATGTTCTGTTCAAGGAAAAGATAAATCAAAATGTTTTCATATTTGTTTCCAAGTATTCTCTCCAAGAACTGGGTAAAGACCCAGAAGTGAGCTCAGTTTTAAGAATTTTAAACACTCAATCAAATCCATCTTCAACATGTGCTTTGTTAGAGCTAAAGAAAACACTCACGTTTCTAACATTACTATCTCAGTAAATGAGCATATGCTTCACAGAAAATGTGTCCTCCTTTTTCGTTGTCTACTCAAAACAGAAACATTTATATCTCCGCAACAACAATCCTCAAATCTCCCTCTACTCAGGTAATTATTCCAGTTTTCTGTTTCAAAAAAATGCACAACCACATAAATAAATAAAATATTCCATTTTTCACCATTACTGAAAACTATGAAAACAAAATCCCTGACATGTAAATCAAATTGAATTATTTTTGCAGATTTAACCTTATTTAAATAAAAGGAATTTATATTGTCAGTTACTTGTTCAGATAAAAGATGATCATAGTGGAGGAGTAGGGTACAAGTCTATCTAGAAACATCTAGGAAATTAGCTGGAAGTACCAATAGAAGATTTTGGTGCTTTTCATGAGGTAAAATTATTCCCAGTTACCCTCTAGAGTAAGCCATTAGAAATGTTTAAGCTCACCGATATATAGTGATATGATATCAAATGTGACTTCTAAGAAACTAAAAGCACCACATATGTTTAAATATAATCTATTTTTACACATGTCAATGAGGTTAATAATGTCTCCTTAATTAAATGAAATATTCCAAATTTAAAGCAAAGAAAGAATTAGAAAAAGAAATAGAAACACTTCTGTCACTCTACTACAGCTTCCTCTATATTGCAGATTATAATACCTAAAGGGATTTGAAAGTCTATACTGAAAGGTAACAGAGGAGACAGACTTCTATTAATGTTATGTCCTCTGACATCTATTATGAGGAAATAGAAGGAGAGAGCTTTGACTTTCAACAGTGCGCATGTTAAGAAGAAAAAAATAAAAACAAACGAGCAAATTATAAATAGTTATGTGAAACAAAATGACCCAGTCTAGCTCAACAGAGAGCCATGAGGTAATCAAATGAAACCTATGACCTTTGTACCAGAGAAGTGAGGAGACAAGAAGGCAAACATAATTTAAGATTCCATGAAGAAAAGTAAGAGTTATATATGCGCAACATTCTGATAAAGTTGGACGTACTAGCTGGCCCCTGAAATACTGCAGTTCTAAAAGGAAGCGGCTTAGAGCCTTGGTCCTTCCATTACCACATGTTCAGCATCTTCACAGGACTGTTTTAACTAAGTGGACTGCAGGTAGCTCAAAGCATCAGAGCTATGTGAACTGGTCACAAACTACCTAAAACCACAGCTCAAATTTCCTAGCAAAAGCAAAGTCCGTGAAATTGTCTCAGCATCTAACAGATTCCTCATTTGGCACAGCTTTGCAAGATAAGCATCTATCTCTGTCTCTTTCTCTCTCTCTCTCTCTCTCTCTCTCTCTCTCTCTCTCTGTGTGTGTGTGTGTGTGTGTTCAGGGTCCATTGTGAAAGAGGTGGCAGAAAGGATGTAAGAATCAAAGGAAGGGTACGACTTCTTAAAATGCAACTGTCCAGATAGAAATTGGACTTTTATCCATGACATTGCAGTGCCTAGCAATACCTTCACAAGACCCTCATAATATGAGAAAAAGATGATGACATCCAATTACAAGAGAGACTAATGGAGAGAGGGAGGCAATATGATGGAGAGTGGAGTTCTGAAGGGGAATGGGGGAGGGGAGGAAAATATGGTTTATTGTCTGTAAGTATAGAAGTTGTCAATAAAAAAAAATTAATTTTAAAAAAAAAGCTAAAAAGATCAGACTAAGAGCAAGGGTTGGAATCCTGAGGTAGAGCTACAAAAGGAAGACAGAAGAAAAAGGCGAAAAGGACCAGAGAATGTCACCCATTCTTTCATGTTTTTCCAGCACCTAGCAGAGTGCCTAGCACAGAGGATGCTCAGCCAGACAGGTGCATGAGTAGAGCAGTAGAGTACACCTGACAATACCAATAGTTACCAAGGAAGACCTCCCTTTGCTCATGAGGAACACATCCGAAGGGATCAAAATGAGTGATGATGTCAAAAAGAACCTACAGATACTAAAAGGATATCAAATAATCTTTCAGTTATAAAAGACAACTGAGGAAGATTACAGATCCCAGGAAATACTGTTAAAACAAAACACCACTTCCATTATTGCCTAGAAGTTTGTTTTTGTGGGATATTTATATATATATTATATTTATATTTATATATATTAATTTATTTATTTGCAAGCAGGAAATAAGAAACAGAGAGAGAGAGAGAGAGAATAGGCATACCAGGGACTCCAGACACTGCAAATGAACTCCAGATATATGTGCCACTTTGTGCATTTGGCTTTACATGGGGACTGGGGAATCAAACTCCAGTCTTTGGTTTTGCAGGCAAGCACATTAACCACTGAACCATTTCTCCAGCCTGTCTTTCTGTTTTTTAAACAATATGCTGATATTACACTTGATTATATCTAAAATGATAAGAAACAGAAGTACTGAGGGCTAGAAAGATGGCTTAGCAGTTAAGGTGCATGCCTATTATGACAAAGGACATAGGTTTGATTCACCAGGATCCATAAAAGCCAGATGCACAAGGTAGCACATGTGTCTGGAGTTAGTTTGCACTGGCTTGAGGCCCTAGCATGCTCATTCTTTCTCTTTTTCTATCTGGCTCTCTCTCTTTCTCTTTCTATCTCTCTCTCTAATGAATAAATAATATATTTTTAAAAGACATACAAGTACTGGGTGACAGTGTCAATGAGAATTACTTAAATGCCACATTAACTTAAGACACATTCCTCAGCAGTTAATTCCTAAGTGGCTGTGGAACTTTGGGAATCATCAGGTAACCAGTACCTTTCCCTGCCATCTTCTGTCAAAGTGAGCTAACGGGCTTTTTCTCCAGCTCGTTCAGTTGCAGCTGGAGAGCCTCAATCTCATGCTGAGACAGAGATATTGTTTTACTTTTGTCAATATTCAGTATGCCCATAATTGTTGCTGCTTCATTTTTTTCCTCCTAATACTAGAAGGAAAGACATCATTTTTCCAAGCAAATTTGCCTGCACACTAGAGACATCAGCCACTCAACATCAACATGCTTATTTTGCAGTGCTAACTTGGGTTGGTGTGTTCTTTTCCTGCAAACTACATGGATGGTTAGGTCTTAGATACACATGTTCTGTGGAAAACTGGATTATGAAGTGAAATGAGTTTGGGGAGAGCTGTATATTAGAATCTCCTCCTCAAGATTCACAATGCATGTTAACATACTAGGACTCTGAAAGGTCCTATAATAAAGAATTTGATAAACTAGCCGGGCATGGTGGCTCACGCCTTTAATCCCAGCACTTGGGAGGCAGAGGTAGGAGGATCACTGTGAGTTCGAGGACACCCTGCGACTACATAGTTCCAGGTCAGCCTGGACTAGAGTAAAACACTACCTCGAAAAACAAAAACAAACAAACAAAAAAAGATTTCAATACACTGTACACAAACATATTTGCTCCTAGGATGCTCTCTGGACAGATAAGGCAGCATATAGAGACTGGGGGAGATGGGGATGGATGAAGCAGTAACTGGCCTTCCATTCTACTTTAGCAAAACAGAACTATAGTGTCTTATAACTGGATTGAAACAGGAAGTGTGAATCTACTCTCCTGACCTTACATGTGAAATTGGGGTCCTGGAAAATCAAACCATTTGGCCAGGTTTACAGAGCCATTAACTAAAAGTACAAACATAAGCTTTCCACTTTAGAGGCTGAACCTAGAGTTCCACTACTTCACCAAATGAAGAAAACACCAGGCATGCTACTCTTCCACACATTTGAGAATGAAGTCTGTTAGTTGTTCTACTAAGATAACACATATATACTGGAACCAACCCATGTCAGGTAAGTTGCATGCTCACTATAATGATAACACCAGTCTATGGTGTAATTAACTTGTTCACATATCTGCCAGACATTCAAGAGACTATAAGATCCTTAAGGCTAGAAAGTTGCCATCAACACCAGTGCAATATTTAGCATAATTTGGATTCTCAATAAAAGTTTCTTAAGTGAAAAAGCCAAATGAAGACCCAAAGAAATAGTGCTCTACCAGTCCCCTGACAGTTAGCGCATCTAATGCTGGAAGGTGCTATATGAGCTACCTGGGGAAAGTGGCCAGCATCTGTTGGAGCAACTCAAAGACTAAGCTACTCAGAAGCAAACATCCTGATGTGATACTCCCTCGAGTGCAATAGTGGCACATAGCCACGGAGGGTTACCAACTGCTCTTGGATTGGCTAATGGATCTGCTCAGTGGAAAGGAAACCATATCTGGAACTAGGAAACAAGTCGGAATCATCATTCCATTTAACCAGTGCTGACTTCACTCTCCATTGGAGATTCTGCTTCTCTTTTTCAGATGGGATGGGCACCAGAGGAGATAAACAACCCAACACACTCCACCCCGGCCCCAGCTGAAACCACAGAGGAACTGGGGAAATGAGCAAGAGTGCTGCTTTCTTAGTGAATCTGATATCAGCACAAGGGTGAAGGAGATAGACACTGAGGACACTCAACACCTACCAAACCAGAGATCCAGAGGCTCCTAACTGCCCATCACTGAAGTAAACTTAAAATACACCCAACATGGCTCAGGGAATTTTGTTTAAAAGGGAGCAGAAAGATTGTTGGAGCCACAGGTTGTGAAATTTTGCACAGAGACATTGCCTCTCCCCCATAACTGACTGCTGCCCCCACAATGCATGACCCACAATCCCCATGGGGTTGACCTGCATCCCCAACAAGGAGGGCCTCTTCAGAAAAGGGGCAGGGATGAGGGAAAAGATGCTACCAACATGTGTTGTTTACATACTAAGTATGTCCATATCTAACAAAAATATTTTTTTTTTAAAAAAAAAGGCAGGAAAGTCTGCAGTTGCTAGAAATTAAAGATGATCTGACTTCTTATCTCTTGCCTAGTTCCCTAGACCTGTTTTTCCAAACAACCAGGACCCCTCCTAGGAGGGAGGTCTTTCATCGGAGTTAAGCATAGTGATTGTTCAAATCCAGCCCCCAGAATTTGGTGTTATGGCTAGCCTCTTTCTGAGACATCCTCTAGCCTTAAGCAATATGCTGTCCCTCTGGTTCACTTCAGCCCAAAGACAGCCCACCACTATAAGGCTATTTATACCTTTGCAAGGCGGGAGGTGGGGGAGGACAGGCTCTCTGACCACTTGGGAACTTCCAGCTGTGGATTTATCCCTCAGCTGGGCCTCCCCACATAGGCTCCTTTATCCCCTCCAGCTCTCCACATGGCAGAAGCTCCTTGAACTTTCTTTTGTCTCTTTTTTCCACCGTTTTCCCAGCCTCTCCACATGGGATCTTTAACCACATGGGTACCTTTCCTTAACTTTATATTTCCCTCAGTAAAAATAATAATTTAATAATTAAGAAAAAAAAAATAGTGTTCTAAAGAGCAGTCAGTAGTAACAGGAATTTCCCGGGTGATGGAGCTATTGGGGCATCTTAGAAGTCCAAATGTTAGTTGTTATTATACTGTTTAATAGTTTAACAAATTAGCTTGAATTTTTTTTTTTTTACTGAAAAGTTTTGAGTTCTGAAAAATATTAAATAACATTCAGACAACAAAGAGGTGAGTAAAAAATAAGAAAATGATCCCTATAATGCAAGACCCACAATCCCCGAGGGGGGAGGGCAGGGAGAAGGCTAACCATGGCTCTAAGTGCTATATAGAAAACTAAGAAAAATAAGTAAATAAAAAATAAGAAAATGGGAGTCAGATTATAAAAGTATCCATGGGAACATAAAATTCAGGTAAGAATAATTTGATTAAGCAACTATGAAAAACAATTCTATAAACAGTGCATATATGTATGCATGTAATACAATGTAGAATGGGTAAAAGTAGAATCAAGTGGTAGCTGGATATTCAGAAATTTGGTCATACACATCTAAAAATATACATAATCTTTAACCCAGCAATTCTACTTAATGTATAAAGGTGTGTGTACACTATTTTATAGCAACAGAAGACTAGAAACAACATTTCATTGATATGGGGGGAACTGCTTGAATAAATACAAGTATATGAAACAATAAGGAAATGGTGTTGATGTCTGGACCTGTATGCTTTAGGATGAAGCTCTTACCATCAAATTTCTTCCAATAGATAAATATGACATCCTGTGAAGGCATGGGAAGTCACCATGCTGGCATACAAGCTATGGAGAAGTCTGGGGAAGCAGGAATCCCCATAGCTTGAAATTTTATGCAGTGCTTCTGAACCTCAGTATTTCCTGACAATCCTTGAGTGGATTAGAACACAAGCAAATGGCTTCCTATGAGCTTCATTACTCAATCTTTTCCCCCACCTTATACTCTCTTACTTATCATTTAAAGGCTAATTTTAATGTCACATGCTTTGTGAAATACTGATCAAAAGTCTCCAGGTACTTAATTGCCTCCTGTTCCATACCCCAAAGCACTTTGTTGAGATTCAATAATTAATTGAAGGTCTCCAAAGTGCCAGAGAGAGTGCCAGGAGCATTCACGCAGTGTCATTTAGCCCTTCTAATGACCCCATGAGATAATGTCATTATCCCCATTTTAGAGATAAGGAAACAGATATGGGGGCTATAGAGAATTCCCCAAGATTGCAAAGTAAACCATGGAATCTGTAGCCAACTGTAGATTCCTATTTAAGATCTATGTGTCCCCTGAAACAGTACCACACACATTTATGTCATGACTTATGAGACTGTTTTCCCCAAAACTGCCTGGGATTTATAAGCTGGTGCAATGGCCCTTAATAAAGAATTTATACAATCCAGGGTACACTTAATTAGAGACTGACAAGAAGGTAGCTTTTTATGTTGAATGAACGTTATACAAACAATGTCATGAGTTTGTATTCATTCAACTTCGAAATATGCTGATGCTGCTATTTTTAAATATCCTAAAAATTTGAACTGTGACACTCAAAAATGAAACCATTCAAAATCTCATTAGTTTGTTAATATATAGTGCCTATGTTGCTGTATTCTGTCTCCCTAAGTCTGTCTGTCTTGTCCTATGATATGTGCTTATTAAGTAATATGCTAGATTTGAAAAGTAGGGGAAGAAAGCCAGGCCTGTTACTTTACAATCACAGCTCTCTAACTACAGAAATGTATCCTTATCTAGGCCCTATTCATGGCAGATTCATCCTATCTCTGCTTATGTTTACATCTCAAAAATATTAGAATTACTGACAGTTTGGCTGGACAACATCCTACCATGTACACACTTTTCCTACATGAGCCTCCATACCTTTGATGGGCTTCTCCAGAGTACCCAGTGTAAAGGCACAATGGTGTGCTCAGAAGAAAGACAGAATGACTAGGATTTAACAGGAGAAGAAAAGAAAACACTTAACAAGGAAGGAGAATGTACTGTCTCGTTCCTAAGGCTCCAACAGCCACATCTTTCCTCAGCACAGTACTCAGTTTGCCTCCTTGTGACCCAACCTCTTCCTCTTAGTCCAAGAGAGGGGTAGGAAAAGAACAAGAAGGAAGACACGAACTCAAAAAATCTCATAACTTTGTGTTAAACTCAAATTCTACCACACACTCATCTTGGGCAAGTGATTTTGCCTGAGCACTTGCATCCCCTTGTATAAACTGGAGACAGCCGTACTGGCGATCCTTCACAGATGGGAGAGGATGAAGACTGCATACCTGAAGTGCGAAAAACATTGTATCATGCAATGATTCATGCTTAGTGAGAATTATTATTGGTGTTTTCCCTTATTCTTCCCAGCAGTCTCTCCATATTTGCTGCTTCTGCTTCTCTCATACCTTCTTTAGAAGCGGTTACTGGGAAATAGATGGGAAAGGGCCCCCATTCTCATTGATGGGGTAATGCTGTGCAGTGTTCTGTGAGCTTGGGAAAAAGAAGGCATGTTCTTGAATATTCCCTCTCCCCTTACTGGATGCAAAGCCCAAAACAACTTGCTTAACCTCCTAGACGCTCATTTTCACACTTTAGAAAAGGGCTCCATTTGTTACCCTAACATTCAGGGGCTTTGATGGGGATTAACGCTATTTCACCCCACTCTCTTCCTCTTCCCTGAGAGGTCTTCTAATGTCTCATGCTGGAAGCTTTTCATAAAGTATTCAAGGAGGATGGATGTGTGAGGTGATGGCAAACCAACCAAAGAAGACAGAAGCCTAGGCAGCCTGTGCTGATTCCTGTACCTTTACCCACCACCCCCGTCCTAGCCCCAGCCTCAGCCCCAGCCACGGCCTGTGGCCCAACACCACTCAAGTGAAGGACAGAGGTCTTGAACTTGATCAACACAGGTCTATTTCCATGGACTCACTCATCAAATAGAGAGGGGACTCCCTCCATCCTATGGGTATAGCTAGGGTACAAGAGCCTCATTCCCTGCTGACTAGCTACCAACTTGAAACTGAATCCATATAATTCATGAGAGACAGTAAAATCTCTTACTAACTCCATGTAGATAACCAAACAAACAGAAGTTTTGTATCCTGGACTGGCTAGCTAAATACCCCAAAACTGTCCCTCCTTTGGAAAACTGCAATTTACCTATAAGTCTCTTGTAGACAAACTTTTACGGAATGTGCAACTGCCTTTACTGTGTCTACAGAATGAATCGTCTTAAAATATTTTTAAGTTTGTGACAGTAATAGAGGTGTTTTTTTAGAAAAGGGGCTTGAAAATAAAGGTTTTTTTTTTTTTTTTTTTTTTTTTTTTTTAAACAGGAAAAAAAGGTTAACAAGGAAGGAGAATGTACTGTCTCGAAAAACAAATCTTTCCTCAGGTTTTTTTTTTTCCTCTTTTTTTCTTATTGTCTTTAAGAAGAAACAAAATGCACAGAATGGAATATTTTGTGTTGTGCTGTGTGTGTGTGTGTGTGTGTGTGTGTGTGTCTGTCTGTCTGTCTATCTGTCTCTTGGGGCAGTCTGACATGGACAAAGAAAGACAGAGTTTCTCTGGTGCTCCAGGGAGAGGAATGACAACCCCTTCCCTCCAGGAGGAAATGTACCTAAACTTGCCATTAAGAACCCTTACAAATTAAATGAAGGAAAACATATCTACACCCAACAATAGTTAGGCCACAGGAACTTTCTAAGTGACAAGGCTCTGTGAGCACAAATTCACAAAGCACAAGTAAAGAAGTTGTGATGTGGGAGAGCAGAGTAGGTATGAAGAGATGGTTTGGGCAGATGTTTTAGGTTTTACAAAATTGAGATTAACTTTTAAAATTAATAGTAGCTTTTAAAAACCATAGAAATCAAAATGCCATTTGATACTGATTTTCCTGAGAACATGGGATGTCAACAATTCACACATTTCAAGTCACACAGCTAGCTCTCCTAGCTCTCCTTTGTAAGCCAATAATCTTAAAATCAAAACTTGACCAGCCAAATAACATATTATAACTTTCAATCACTGTCTTTTAAATACTAGGCCTTTCACATGTGTTGGCATAATTACATATTCACAGAAATATATTTCCTTTTACTTTATATATGCTGTACACTTAGAAAATATTTCAAAAATTATTTTAAAAAGGAAGCTAAAATTATCTTTTATTTTCTAATAATATTCTATTCCAGAGAACAGGCTTTAAGAAAATCCTATTCAGGGAGGAACTTAAGATTCAATTAAAGCTTTATATTATTTTAAGAGAGAAACATTAATAGACTCCATAGTGTACTGTTGAATACAAGAGTAATTTGTCAAATTGCATATGTATTCTTTTGAGCAGATCAGAACTTAATATAGTCAAGATAGCTGATATTCAAGAGATTTTTTTGAAAAAAAAATCTTTTATAAAATAAATAAACCATTGTGCTATAACATGCTCTGTCACCTGCTTAAAAGTTGGTTTATTTATAAAGCATCTTCAAGGCCATTGGCTGAGTGTCACTATACTTAAGACATGCTATTTTTATATACTATTCTTTAGCTGTGTGGAATTCAGGGTAGGGTGCAGATGGAGAGAAAAAGAAAATAAAAGTAGAGAAACAAGAAACAATACCATATTCTGGGCCTGGCTTCTGCCCTTAAGCCCAGACTTAAAGATTTTGGAAATGTCTTAACTATAGAGAAGCTATTATTCCTTCCATTCTGTTTTTATAACAGCCCTGCACTAAATAGGCTGCTGACAATGATTTTAACTATGAGATTGAAAGACCCTGTTTTGTTCTTTTGAAAGAGAATAAATTGAAGAAATTATTTCACTACCCTGACATCAGGAAGGCAGAACTCCTTATCTGACCAAAAAAGAAAAAAAAAAAAAAAAAAAAAAGGGGAGGGAAGCAGTTTGAACCATGAGGAATGCTGTAAAAGGTATAGATTTGGAAGTGTGTGAATAATGAGGCCTTTGAATGGCTTCCCTTGAAGAGAAAGGAGGAGGAGGAACATTGGGCAGCACTCTGAAATAGAGTTGAATGGGATAACAAGAAGCAGAGCTAGTGGCACATTGGTCACTGTGAGAACTCAGAAGAGTCTGGAAGCTCTAGTTTCAGATCAGCCCAGCCTGGAGGAGAGAAGATGAAATCCAGAATTCAGAGACTGGGTTACAGCCATGTCATGAGTAAGCAATATTGTGGGAGTGGTGATGAGCAGATTTGTAAGAAACACAGAAAGGAAAGAGTTCGGTTAAAGTTACAACCAACAGAGGCAACTGGAAGAGGGAAGTGGAAAGCATGGCATGGGAAGACATTCCATCTGAGGATAACAAATGCTTCTCTGTGTGGGACTGTTTCGTGTGAAAGGAGAGAATTTGGGTGCTAAGATCACTGATGGCTTTACCTCTGATAGTTTTCTCTCTTCTTGTAGAAACATGTTCAAGAACAACACAAGGACAATGGCATCAGAGGATACAGAGATCTCTAATAATGCCCCTACCTTGAGATGCTCAGCAGTTACATGAACAGTACCACTAATTTGTACTGGGCAACAACACTCAAGAGACACACAAGTCCTCACTAAGTCCTTCACTTACATGTTTTCTTTTTAATATGTCCATTTTTATTTCTTTACTTATTTATTTGAGGGGGTGAGAGAAAGAAGCAGACAGAAAGAGAATGGGCATATCAGGGCTTCTAGCCACTGCAAACAAACTCCAGATGTATGTGCCACCTTGTGCAACTGGCTTACGTGGGTCCTAGGGAGTTGAACCTGGGTCTTTTGGCTTTGCCTGAAAATGCCTTAACTGCTAAGCCATCTCTCTGGCCCCACTTACATGTTCTTAATGATTTTACTGTCTAATTATTAGAGCAATGCATATATCTTTAAAGATGCTTTTACTTCTTTGTTTTACATTTCTTATTTCTACTAATAAATTGTAATCTTTGTGGTATGTTTATTGTTGTTTTTTTTAACCCTCTATATGGCCTATGATGTGGCAGTATACCATAGTCCTGGATTTAACAGATAATGGGATCACCAAAAAGAAAAACACATCTAAGTCAATACTGGAAAATAAAGAAAGCAGTATGTGACAAAATATCTAAACATAATTGTGCCCTATAATAAATCTGATCAAACTAAAGCTTTCAGACACCCATTCTAACTGAAATGCAAGAAATGTCCACATCCTGTATGGAATCACTAGTGTCAGCTTTACCAAAAAGCTTGACAAAGTTAAGGTGACAGTTGGCTCCTTTCAATGACCACAAGTAGATCTCAGTTTTAACATTGTACTACTGTCCCTAAAGCAAGGCCCCTTGTGGTACCATTTTTTGGCCACACTAAACTGGGATATGGCTGTGGTAATATAAAAAAAAAAAAAAAAAAAACATTACACCTCCTGTTCATGGACACTCTTTCATATCACCTTCACATATAAAAGGACAAAGTCTGTAAAGGAGGAAAATTTCCAGAGCAGTAGTAACCATTATCAGGGTCACATTTCATATCACCACCATTTATAACATTGTGAATCTGTCTATTGCCTTCTCCTCTTAGCACTTAGCATGTGATGGGACCACTCCTGCTGTTTTCACTCCTCAAAGAATGTTTATGGTTGCAGCTCAAAACCAAAGGCAACTCTAAAAAAAAAAAAAAATAGTAAATAAAAAAATAAATGAAGAAGTAAATAAATTAAATAAGAGAACAAAAAGGCCCTTCTAATGTACTTGTCAGAAACAAAGCAATTATGAACATCATATGATTAAAAAGAGTCATTTAAGTAATGAAGTCTAATTTGACCATTTAGCAGTTCACTATTTAGCAATTTGCTATTTTATTACATTTTAAATCAATCCATCTACCAGAAATTCTCAACCCACATAGTACTATTTCATTGCTAGAAACCTATATTTCATGACAAGACAATATCTTTCTATAATAAAGTGGTAATAAAAAGAGTACCAATTATCCCAGTATTTTCTCAAAATAGGTAGACTTTTTTTTTATGTTTTCCTTTGCCCCATACTAAAAGCTTGGCATAATTATCACTGAACAGGTTGAACAAGGTCTCTGCAAAATCTGCTCAGGGTGATTATTTAGCTGGGTTTCTTTCCTTTTATTTTTATTTTATTTTTTTTAAGTATTTGCAGAATTTAGCTGAGACTGTTACAAGCGGTTTATCAAAATAAATGCTTGATTGGCTTTAGCAGTTTTTCGTAATTGAAAAAATGAAGAAAAAAGAGTTTTCTAATAAATTGAGGGAGAGAGAGGTTAAATACTTTAATTACTAACTTACAAAAAGATTTCCATTTGAATATGGAAACAATGTAAAGAGGTCCCTAATTTTTATGGGACTGGAAACACTCCAGAGGATTTAATGATACTGCTGGGCAGCAGAAGCTGTGTGACCAAATAATGTGATTTCTAAGCATACTTCCTTAAAATTTAATAATTCCAGGGAATATTTAAATTTGGTTATTCTAAAGGAAGAAAGGAAGGTTGAATATGAAAATTGGAGGGGGAAGAATTAAGAAAACAGTGATTTTTTTTTTTAAGCATAGATTTTTCCACTTTCCCTCTTAAAAGGAAACCCAGTCTTGCTGGAATCAACAGGCATATGATGCAAAGAGCTGCAGAAAGAAGACTCTTCCCTTCAGGACGGCTGGATGAAGAGCCCCAGTACATATGCTGGCCCTCTGAAGCACACTTCACATTTCTGATCTTTGAACTCTGATTCTTGCTATTTGCAGGCAACTCAGTAAAACCCTAAGAAATAAATGTCTTCTTGAGCCCAAATGACCCTCCTTACTTTCTGACCCTGCTCATACAGGAGCTCTGTGATATGGAAAACCATAGTCACTTGATCTCAATAGTTCAGCCACTCTGGCTATATAATGTACCTACCCCCTCAACAGATATTCCATAAACAAAGGAATCCCATCCTTCTAAATATCACTTAATTCCTCCTAATCAGATCTATTAACAGCACTAATCCTAACACATAGATTCCCAGCTTTTACATTACAAAGCAGTCATTACTATTTAGCCTTCTATCCTAATACCCCACTACCTCAGGAAAGTCTGTGCACATTACTATATTAAGAGAGAATCTATTCTGAATAGCTGTTTTGTTTGGAAAGAGACAGAAGAAAAAAAAATCTGTGTTGCTTTCCAGCTGGCAGAGTGTTCCTAAATTAGATTAACTTTTAATTTAAATTAAAAATTTTGAAAGCTTTACACAAAGAGACAGTAATTGCCCATTTGAAACATCCAAAAAAAGGTGATTGAAGGGTACAGTAACATGCTTACATGAATAATAAATAATACTTAGCATTTAGATAGAGCTTTCCCCTCATCAAATCACTTCTTTATCAGCATTAACTAATTCATACATTATCCTAGCAAGAAAAGTAAAATTAAAGGATAGAATGTGGCTCTACTTTAAAGTTGGGTAAAGTGAGGCCAAATGAGACAATTCAGTAATGTTGATGACATGCCAATTTCTGAATGATTATTGTCAGTCATTTCCATATAGGATATACATGTGCTACTCAGCTAAATTTGAAATTAATACTACCACAAGCACCAAGGGGGCAGTGAGGATGTTATATATGTTAATTATGATTCCTGCTCATGCCAATGGCTGTTTAGATTTGGATAAGACCGAAAGATTTATAATATATTAATCTACTAGTTAGTAATAATTATTTATAGCAATAATTCTCAAGTACACATTTTCACAGTATATAATTAATGTGTAGTACACAATTATTACTATTTATCATTAGATGGAATTCAACCAACTACTAACAACCCAATAGAATAGTTCAAATACTCTGGAAGAAAATAAAGCTATAATTTCAAGTTATAATTTAGTTACATGAAACACTGCATATATCCAAACATCTGTAGTAAGATATGGCTTGGGTCCTTATCAAAGAACAATATTTTAATTAATAAAATAATACATGTATTAAAATGCTTTAAATATTTTTCTAGATATTTAACCTACTAAAACCAAGGATATAAAAGTGGTGACTCTATAGTCTGTGGTCATAGGACATCAATACCATGCTAGAACTGAAAGGTGAATTAGCTCCCTGATGGCTAGCCCTTGTAGTGCTGGAGAGCCCTATGGGGGCCACTGGAGGACAATGTCACCAACAGCATGAATAACCAAGAGACCCTGCAGACTACGAAATCAACAAACTAGACAAAAAGTACACACTTGTGCAATAGTGGCACACAGCCTCTATGGGTAACCAACTTTTCTCTGGTTGGACATGAGGCCTACTCAGTGGAAAGAACTCATATTTGGTACTGGAAACCAGTCAAAATCCCATGGTTAGGAAACTTACACTTCAGAGTGAAGCCCCCACTGATCTCTGGAGAAGAAGAGTGGGCTTTCACACCAAAATCTCTCAAATAACTTTGCACACCCCCTTTAACCCAAGTTGCTCTCAATCACACTTGGAGAATATGCTTTACTTTACAGATGACAGAGAAAATGGAGAGAAGCCAAGATCATCAACAGGACAAGAAGATAGCCAACTGCCTACTGGGAGACTTGCCACTTCTAACACATCTGCCAGGACCCAGGAGAAACTGCAGAGGAAGGGTGACATGAATACTGCTCTTACTACTGACATGACAACCAGCTCCAGGGTAATGGTGACAGACATAGTGATCAATCAAACAGAAATCCAGAGACTATTAAGAACTTAACACTAAATCATACTGCCAACAGGCCTGTCATGGCTCAAGGAACATTACAGAAGAGGGCACAAAGATTGTAAGGGCCACAGAGTGGGTACCCCATAGGGACTGATTGAGGCCTTCATGACACCACAGTGAATATCATAACCCATTGAAGAAGGCACTCAGAGTAATGGGAACTGGAGCAAGGAGATAAAAGAGTATAATCTCTACACACACACACACACACACACACACACACACAAAGCACACATGCATGCACACATGCACATACATGCACACAGTATATACATTTAAATAGAGGGAAAAAATGTGGTGAGTTACTCAATTTATTTAAGCTGGAACATTATTAATGAGCCCAAACAAGTTGCTCAAAGATTGTATATTATGTGTGACTTTTCAGGCTAGAGAGACAGCTTAGCAGTTAAAGTGCATGCCTGTGAAGCCTAAGGACCCAGGTTCAATTATCCAGGTCCCTTGTGAGCTAGAAGCACATGGTGACACATGCGTCTGGAGTTCATGTGCAGTGGCTAGAGGTCCTGGCATATCCATTCTCTATGTCTCTTTCTCTCTCTCTAATAAATAAATAAATTTAAAAAAATCTTAAGTGTGACTTTTCTACGTATAGTGATTTTTAAGTAATGTGTAGTATAACATCTTTAATATTTATATCCATTTTTACTTATTTTAGGGTTAAGATTCTTATAAGTGTATTGTAAGGTGAGCCAAAAGAGCACTGTTTAATATACAAATTCACACTACGTCTTTCTGAATAACATCCCACAAGTTGCATTTGGACGCCACATTCTTTTGATCTGGTCTTCCATGAGGAAAAGCAACACTGAAATCTCAGTTTCATCTCTGTTCATCACAGAGAAGGTCTTCATTAGCTGAAATTCTGGCCAAACTTTACTTTCAAAGACACCATTTTATTACATTGTTTTTTTTTTTCTGAAAATAATCATGCTATTCATAATAAAACAAAAAGGGACTGCAGAGATGGCTTAGCAGTTAAGACACTTGCCTGAAAAGCGAAAGGACCTACATTTGATTCTCCAGGACCCACATAAGCAAGATACACATGGCACATGTGTCTAGAGTTCCTTTGTAGTAGCTAGAGGCCCTGGCATGCCCATTCTCTATTATTCTCTCTCGGCTTCTTTCTTTCTCTCTCATAAGATAAAATAAAATAAAAATTATAGCAAATATATCCAAGTGTATAAACATATTGGTGAATATTTCGTATTGCTGAATACCAAAGCAATATTAGCCTCATCTGTATATGGAAGTAGAAAAGCTCAAATTTCTTAAATATCTTTATTGTCTAACATCTTTGAAATTATACAATTATTATATAATTATTCCTCATTTCTACTTAACAATAAAATTTCAAGCAAGATCACTGAGAGTGTAACTTAGCTGACCTTGTTTATCATTGAAAAGTATTCTTTTTTGTTGTTGTTGTTGTTTTTGTTTTGTTTTTTGAGGTAGGGTTTCACTCTAGTCCAGGCTGACCTGGAATTCACTATGTAATCCCAGGGTGGCCTCAAATTTACAGTGATCCTCCTAGCTCTTCCTCCCAAGTGCTGGGATTAATGGCGGGTGCCACCACACCCAGCTTCATTGAAAAGTATTCTTGTCTACACTTTAAGCCTCTTTTTGTTCCCTGCAGGTTATTTCAGTGTAGATACAAAGAAAAATAAAGTATACTAAAAGTCTAGATAATAGGGAATTTAGATTTAAATGTTTCAGTAAAATAAACAATCTTTGTGAAAATATTCATCAAAAACTAAGTGCAGGAATATATGTGTGGTGGTGCATGCCTTTAACACCAGCACTTGGGAGGCAGAGTTACGAGGATTGCCATGAGGTCGAAGCCACTCTGAGACTACATAGTGAATTCCAGGTCAGCCTGGGTTAGAGTGAGATCCTACCTCAAAAAACCAAAAGGAAAAAAAAAATACCAAGTGCACATCAGCATCGAAAATAGCAATATTTTGTCATCATTGTAAGTTTTTTTTTTTTTTTTTTTTTTAAGATTTTCAAGAATACTGGCCTCTTATTTTACCTTAATTTGCAAGCACTTTACAGTGTTCTATTTATGGCAACAGGTTTGGTAATGAGATTTTTTTTAAAGGCAAATAATTTGTAAACTGAGATGAATATTTTGCTTTGCTTATAAATATATAGTTACAGCTAAAAACTTTACATAGTTAACAGAACTAAAGTCTTGAAAGAAACAAAAATTATTAATTACACTCAAATATGCTATTTTAAATACTTGCTTATAGATTATTTAGATGTCTTGAATAATTTTGAAGAGGCAGTTTTTTCACTGAACTATTTTGTCTTTATATGACAAGAGTGTAATTTTTTTTCACTATTTAAAAAGAGCTTTCTGCATAGAGAGGATTTAGTCATTGAGAATTCTCAAAAAGAAAATTAATTTGAAATCTTCAGTATAATTGAACCATGGCCACTTAACACCTTGTTGTTTTGATAAATTGGCTAGAAAATTAGGTAGAAAAAAAAAAAAAAAAAACCAAAGAAAACGTTCTCATTATACAGATACCTACATAGCAAGCATTTCCTTCATTCCTATTACCAGGAAGAATAGTATGCATGATGGTTGGCTCTAACCAATACTTTAATTAATGAATAGCAAATGATAATTAAGACTGTTCCAATTAAGTTTTAATTTGGAAATATTAAGTACAAACTCAGTCATTCAATAAAGTGTTGTGTCCTTTGGTGTGTTTCTAGGCACAGAATATAGCAATTTACTATTGACAAGCACTAACGGAGGAGGTCATTCCACAAGTATAGTGTGGACAAAGGTGAAGCGGGCAACTGATGAAATCTGTGGCCAAGGCGAAATAGCAATCTCTGAGCCAAATGGTAATAAAGTTACTGAAATGAAGCAATGTAGTTTCCAAACTGAACTGTCATAAAGGAGGATATGGGCTTCAAACTGGCATGTCAGTAGTAATTAAAATATTATTTCTCCATTTTAAAAGTCCCAAATGATTTTAATAGCCATTGATTTTTTTGTAAAGCAAACACCTAAAAGTGGCATTTGAAGGATGCTGTCAGGTAGCTAGGGAATTAGTAGGCAGAAGAGGTATGCACAGTGGTACAATTCATAAGGGCAGGACAAGGAAAAGCTAGAAACATGTATTAACATGCTAGAGTGAATGGATGCTTCCACAAGTCATATAGAATGGGAACACACTGGAAAGTGAAAAGGAGTGGGCTGTGTGTCATAGTACTGAAACCTCAACATTTGGAAGGGAGAGGCAGGAGGATCAGGAATTCAAGGGCACTCACTCTCAGCTATGAAGACAGTGTTAGGCCAGCTAGTATTACATCAGACTTCTCATTAAAAGAGGAGAGAACTGGAGTCATTACTTACATGCAATATTAAAGCTTATAAAACAGTGGAAACATATGGAATGTATTTATTGCTACCATAGATATAGGAAGTTTCTTTGGTTCGAAAAAAAAAAAGTAAAGTTCACAAAATATATTTCTCTTGAAGAGTCAATTTAAAATCCTGTGAATCAAGCAATGGGTGGTCTGCATATAAGTTTACCAGCATGTATATTGTATGATATAAAGCTAGACTGAAGACTTAGCTCCTTGAAAAATATCTATTTCCATTTTCACCAAATTACTTGACCAGAGAAGTAATGCACCCATCTTACAATAGAAACCTATGCAGCCCAACTCCATATCCACACACTCTTCAAAGAACCACGGCTCTTCTCTTTATGGTGAAACCCTTTCTAATAGGGTAATATTTAGCCATTACCTTCCCCAATATCAATTTTTGTGTAAACCACTTTATAACTACCTAATTTCATGCAATTACCTTTCACTACACTTGCATTATTGAGTAAATAAATCTTTTATCTAAGCTTACCTAGAAAGTACAAGAGTTAATTTGGAAAGAACACAGAGAATCACCAGGAACCTCAGCCCAGACCAAATAATCATACAGGCCTGAGTTCTAACATGGTAGATAAATGCCAAAGGGGAACTGGAGAAATTGCCTACTGGTTAAGGAACTTGCCTGCAAAGCTTAAGGACCCAGGTTTGATACCTAAGTGCCCATATAAGCCAGATGCACAAGGAGGCTCATATGCCTGGAGTTCATTTGCCTAGAAACCCTGGAGTATCACTTCTCTTTCTATCTGCCTCTTTCTCTCTCTCTCAAATAAATAAATTATATATTTTAAAAAGCCAAAGATTTACACGTTTCCATAGTACTAGTTTCTTCCTCTTTCAAGTGTGATCCTACCTTACAAACTACTGCATGAACCCCACTCAGGTGCTATACACGAGACAATCCATTGTGTGTTCCAGGATCAATCTGCCCAGAACTTCTAAGACCTCAGATTGTATTATCCAAGAAGCCTCCTTCCTGGCAGTATCTGTCCAGCCTCAATCTATAAAGCAAAATCAACACATAAAACATATTTCCAGAATAAAAGTTGGTTTTTCTTCTTGTATCTGTGAAAAAAAAATATCATAGAATGGTGTTTATAAATGGGCAAGTCAATCAATTTTTTTTGCACACTTCTGAAAGCTCTAGGAGAAAAATAAAAAGAAATTCACTAGTCAGGTATAAACTGTTCTTTGTGTTTATTTTCTCACTGCTTTATAAATGCTAAAATATACTACATATGCCAGCCCAGATGAAAATATTGAGGCAAATATTCACTGAATAAGAAATGATTGGACTTCTATGTGAGTAGGGATAAAACTCAGTAGCAAAAGCCAGTAAACTAGAAAGGGGATATGAAGGGAATAGAAAGTGAGGGAGGGAGGGACTTAATAGGATGGTATGGTATATATGTAAGCAGAAGAACAGATTAATGGGGGTAAAAAAGGCTGAAGTGAGATCAGGGGAAGAGATTGAGTAAAGGAAAAGTGGAGGGAGGGCTAATCAAAATCCAAGAGGATATAAATTAGTCATATGGAAACCTACTTTTATGGACAATGGAACACTCAGAAGCCATAGATTGTTACTAGAAAATTTTCAGTGTCAGGGATGTGATACCTTCCAGAGAGTTGTTGGCCAGAGAGGTCACTGATACCCCCAAAACATTACAGGCCATTGTCAAGACTCTTGGTTTTCCACCAGGAATACATGGTAAGACCCTATTGCTGAAGACTACATACTTGGGCTATAAGGTCACTGAAAAATCCTGCTGCAGCTGAGCTGAAAACCTCCTCTATGTAGACCAGGTGACAGAAAGCTGGGAAAAGCTATGCTGCATGCAGTTCAGAGAGCAAGAAATCACCAGTGAAGATACTCAACAGTGGACACTGCAAGACTTAAATTTGGCCAACCAGACCAAATGAGCCAAAGGGTACAATAGTGGCATGTCTGTTATGAGGGAAACCAACCACCCTCTAATTGGACTGGAGGCCAGCTCCATGGGAGGAAACACATCCCTGATCCTCTCACTTTTGGCTAGAGAAGCTTCTCTCCTCAGATGATAGTGACCTTGGGATGACTCAGAATGCACCATAGTGCTAAGAAGAAGAAGTAACAGAGGAGTGCTTAGCACTGAAATATCTCTAACACACCTTCCAAGGTCCAGGGTCCATTGCAGAAGAGGTGGTGGAAAGAATATAAGAGCCAAAGGAAGGGTAGGACTCATTACAATGCATTCCTCCACAATCAAAATGTCCTGGATATATATGACTTCCAGTGTTTGACACTATCTATACAAAACCATCATTATAAGAGGAAAAGATTCTAACATCAAAATAAAAGAGAGACTGATTGGGAGGGGTAAGGAATATGATGGAGAGTGGAGTTTCAAAGGGGGAAGTGGGGGGAGAAGGAAATTACCATGGGTTATTATCTACAATTATGGAAGTTGTCAATAAAAAATAAACTTTATTAAAAAAATAAATGTTCAACTAACTGAGGATATTTCTGTACCATTATACAAATGAAAAATCTCACTTGAAGTTTGGGACCTTGCACACAAATATGAAAATGACTATGCCACAGTAGTGTTCCACGCTGTCATCACTAGTGTTTCAGTGAGTAAAATCCCCTATTAGCATAGACAGCAACTGTGTCCATAAGGAACCACCCCCTCTTTAAGGATAGTCATCCATACAACTCTCTAAAAGAGACATTTTAGCCCAGAATTCTATGATCCTCAAAACGAAACACAATGTAAGGTCTAACACAGATACAATCTCCACATTCGTGAAATTATGAAGATTAAGTAACTCCTTTGCAGCCATTGGGGCTTTTTATTTGTTTGTCTTTGCTTTTTATTTGGCAAGGCAAAATGAGCTTCCTTTACAAAAAGTCTAACCAGAAAGAAAGGTCAAAGGCAATGAAAGTTTGCCTATGACAAGAGAACCTTCCCCAATTATGGTTTTGGAGGTGTCAAATGCAGGTGAAAATCTGTTTCCCAAAAGTGAAGTGAAGCAAATGCAAGTAATACTCGCATTGCAGGAAGACAGGATGGGTTGTGGTTCTTTGCAAGATCTGTACTGCTGGCTGACAGAATACTGTCAGCTAAATGAAAGGGTTTTATTTAGCACCAATTTTAACTAAACCCACTGCTTAAATTATGACACAATAAGGATCTGGAGGTCTTCCTCATTACTTTAAAAGGAGTAAACTAGAATGCAGCACTATGTGAAAGTGCTAATTCATCTGGTACATTTACCATGTGCATCCTAAGCAATAACTTATTCATTGGTAAAATAAAAATCTATAGCATTAACTAAAGAAACTCTTTTACAAGACAACACAAAGTTAGTGATCACCTGTATGTAAGGGCTCTTCTGGCTACAAAGAAACATCCATTTCAAATCTTTTCAGTTCATAGAAAGTCCTGAATGCTTCACTAAGGCTAAAACCTGGATACAAGCACTTGGACACACACATAAGAATAAAACAAACAAAAAACAAACAAACAAACAAAAAACCACTCATTTTTAACCATAATAAAATCAAGCCTTCTTTTTACCCCAAAGTCCTTTCCTGGATTAGAAGATGCTCTGTAGTGTCTCAAAGCCAAGTTCACTTATTATAACAAATGTACATTTTGCCAGCCTTGGAATTCTAATTGTGTTTAATACAGTTTCATGTTGCATCAAAGTACAAAATCAATAACATTTGTCCAAAATACAGTAAAAATGGAATCTATAAATGGACCTTATTGAGTAATTAAATACCTATTATTGTCATGGGTAGTGAAACAATGAATATGATAAGATAAATTTTTGCAAGAATATACTGCAGTGATTAATACCTCCCTACATATTAAATAAAAATGACTGCCTTTTGTGCAGAACTGCTGGCAGAACAGGACTGGAGAAGTAGTTGCCAGATCCACAATAACAGGCTAACCTTGAACTGAACTCCTTTCCTCAAGAAATTAAATGCTGTAGCAGGACTTTAAATCCCCCCACTTAGAGCTCATTTGTGCGCTATGTAACCTGCAGTTCCTGAAGAGAACTCATTATCTTCAGAAGAAGAATCCTTTTATAATTTCTTTATGAATGTGTATATTGTTTCTACAAAAAAATCTTACTGTCCAAAAAGGATAAGAATATTAACAATGTAAGCAAGGCAAAGAGACTTGTACCAATCAGATATGATTTCTACTTCCAGGAATTCAAGCACAGAATGCAATCTGTTATGGAAAGCAGAATGTTAGATTGAGAATGAGGTTAGAAGAAATGCTTATTTAGTAAAAGATATTAATCTGTTAGACTGATGTTAATGCTCTTGGTTATTTTGTTACTAGAGTTCTCTCTCATGCTTTCTCTCCCTCCTTCTCTCCTTCCTTTTCTTCCTTCCTCCCTCCTCTCTTTCCTTCCCCTTCTATTCCTCCCTGCCTCTCTTTATCTCTCTATCCTTAGCAAAAGAACTCATTCTACATCCCTTACATCCAGTCCACATACAAATACACTCCCCACCCACCACCCTCCAGACAACTCCTCCATGTCATTGTCTTTTTTAAAACTTAAGAATGATGCACCAGGAACAACTACAAAGTACAAAAGATGAATCTAGAGATGTGACACTTGTAAAGGGTAACCCTATTTCACAAGTAAGATGGGACAAAAAAGAAAGAAAAAAAGGCCACCGAAGCAATAACTGCTAGCTGAATTACCATTAAATTGTAAGATTTACAATCCAATGTACAGTAAGTGCATATCTAATGGAGTTTGTCCTCTAAGAGAGCATAAAGTGAATCTTTGCAGCACAAGATGTGTGTAAGTGATGCATGTTTCTTTTAATCTATGTTCATTTTAACTAAAAACAAAAATAGTTCAAAACACAGAACAGGGTCACATTATATGCCAAAACTCTGAGGCAACTTAGAAGCATGCCTAAATTTAAATGCACCTAATATTAACTACTCCTATTCTCTATCAAAATGAATTTAGTCTTCCAAATGAAAACATGTAAGACATATTATTAAGCATACATAGAAAAACATGAAGTCATGTGATTCTAGAGTATTAATAGAGTATTAACAATTAAACTTTTAGAATTGTCAAATAAAACAATGTTGAGTCAAAATACTTGGCTATATATTTCAAAGTATTTATTTTTTAAGCAAATTGAAGGAATAAAGAGCATAAGGAGTGTTGTATTATTTAGTGAGGGCAAATAAATTACTAAGTTTCAGGTAATCACATAAGATATTCATGTAATCAAATATCAATAATATTATAGCTATGCTTCCTCTATTAACAGAAAACAACCTGCAGAAATGAATTGACTATTTTGGAGGAAAACTGTGTAAAACACTTTAATAACCATTAAAAGCAAATTCTAATAATCCTTCCCTGTACTGCTTTCTAAAGTAAACACTGGTGAAATGATGTCGATTCCTCTCCTAACAGACAAACATGTAATAAAGCTAACTAGTCAGAGGCATTCATGCACGTGGACATCATTTTAGGAAATGCTTTCTGGAAGAGCAAAGACTGATAGGAGGAGGTAACTGAAGAATATTTCTTAAACTACATTTGTTCTGTTTCAGTAAATAAGTCTCTTGAAAAAAGAGTATTACAGAAGTCACTGTCCTTGAATTTAACAATATATGACATTTCACTGATTTTACAAATCTATGCATTGCTCTTTTCACCTCTCCCCCACAGGATCTGAATTTTATTTTAAAGGATTAACAAATAACACACCATCAGCAATGATACCTTTGCTCCTTTAAACCTTTAGTGAATCAAGTTCGGTAAAGGTGAAGTAGTGGAATTATCATTACAAGTGGCTATGTCATCAGAGGTTCTGGGCAGAGATGCCTAAATAAACAGCAGCATAAAGGACTCTATATTTGATGCACACAGATGTCTCTAACACACACAGACTGCCTCTACTTATTAAAAATATAAAACACATACAATACTGCATACAAACCCAAAGGCATTTGCAATCACACACTCATACCAATTTTAATTTTGATTCCTGTTTAAGTGATGTACCGTTTTCTCCCCATCCTTGGCAAGATCTTTGAAAGATTATTTTCAACATCAGTTGGTGAAGGCTCCTCTCTATGCTACAGTGAGCTGGAGAATTCCCAGTGTCTGATGAAGACCAGTGGACCACCTGATACTTTTTCAGCAGGGTGATAAAATTCAAGGATGGCTTTGATTTGCTTGAAGGATTACTTCCCTTACTTAATTGTCTAAAGTGAACAGTATTAACACAAAGGGGGTGGGGAGAAAATGAAGAAGGTGACTGTAGAGGCTGAGCTAATTGCAAGCTGATTAGATTGTGCCATGCAAGAGCTCTCCCTCCGTTACATACCATCACAAGCTCTGGTCTTTTCCACACTGCTGCAGCAGCAAACAAGCTGATTTGCTAACAAAGTGGTCAGCTCGGGCACTTGCACAGCGGCTCACAGGGTCCACAGATGGCTGCTTTCCATGCAGAGAATCTCAAGCTCCATTTTCCAATCTGATTATACGGCTCCTTGTTCCAGCAGCCTTAAACCTTCATGGCAGTTTACCAACATTTTCATCACTTTTTTTTTTTCTTTTACAAAGCAAAAGAACTGATAAGCTCTCAGGTACCCAGGATTTCCTAGTCAATGGCTGGCCAGCAGCCAGCTCTCCCTCACCACAAAACCGTTTCAGGCCACACTGCATAAAGCAGACAGGATTTACCAGACTGCACAGAACTATGAGAATGTTGCTGTGGGTACAAGTGAGCAGCATGTTTCTGTCCTTACAGATGTCGACTATTGTGTCTAATCTCATCTAGAAGGTACAGAGACCTGATAAGTGCCCTGCCTGAACCCATCTCCCTGCAGAAAAAGGCAATGCAAAGCAAACCATTGAGCATTTGCCCCCAAATTCACTATAAACCTAGCTGACATGCGCAGGAACTCTGCCTGAGAAACACAAAGCACTGATAAATGTTTTTAAAAGTCCTGGTCTGGTGACCTCAACCCAGATCTTCAATTCGGAAGAAAATGATTATAGTGACTGTCTATTTAAATTTAAAACATTGAAGACAACACAAAATAACTGATGAACATCATCATACTTTGACAGCTCCCTAGACCTTAAAGAAGGCAACCCAAAGATATGGAAAGAAAATGACATTGATTGTCCACAGCAGCCTCGAAGGACTGATCTTTCCTTCTTCAATTCCCAGGAATTACACCCCACAGGTAGTGTGAGTTGCCATGCAATACCTTCATATTCAAAAGTTTAGAACAATGACACAGCCAAAGTATTTCAATTAGAAGGCCTGTGGAAAAGCTGTCCTAGTTCATACTTTTGAAATTTGTCTTTGTCTATACGTCAGAGATCTAAGATGCAAAACAAACCAGGCTGAAAATGTGACTAGTACAGTGTGATAACATAAGCATTCAAGCACTGGGTGCTTCCATTAAACCCAACTGTGATAAGCAAACAAACATAAAATAATCACAGAGCATCTGTAAGCCATGAAAAAGAACTTTCTAACAAAGATAGAGAAAAGCAAAATGACTTTTAATATCTGTAGCTATTCCTGTTTCATTATTGTATAATACTGATTGATAATAAAGGGTTTGAGGAAGTCAGGGAAGGGTAAAGAATAATCTACAGTTAAACAAAAAAGGATAACTGTACAACTTCACTCACAGAATGCCTCAGTGCTCCAGCTCACCAGTGCACGGGCTCTCTGTATTCTGGAGTCATTAGCTAGAATCCCAGCCCTACCTACAGGAGGGTAGATTTGAACTTGGCAGATTCTGGATTTTGAGCAAGCTAGACAGAAGGCTCAGTCCTCTGCACTGATGAAGAGAATGCCTGTCCCTTGGGGAGGAGAAAAGGGGATGAGTGACTGTCACAAGATTCAGACAGAGCCTCTGCTGCTGACTCAGGAATGGGCTGTGACAGCCATACCACATCAGCCCAGCCACTCTAAGTGGGAGCTGGTTCTAGGGCCATAGCATTGACAAGACATGCAAAACTTAGGAGAAAAGAGAAGAAAGAGGAAAGAGACAGTAATAAACAAGCAAATAAACCCACCATTTCTTTCCCACATACATACACAGAAATAAACATTTTTCCTCCCTGCAAGTGGATATTGCTCAGCTGATAAAAGACTTGTTTGTAGCTATGCATATATAGAGCAACCACAGCATTTCTAAAAGGACCTTAAAAGAGAACATGCATTTTTAAAACTGATAGGTTAGGCTGGGTATAGCTCTACATCTGCAACATTGCAAAAAAAAAGAAAAAAAAACCCTATAAACCCAAAGAAAGTAGACACATGCACCCATATATGTATTTGCATGTGGGTGGTATTCTGCATAAATGACTGTCAACTTAAAATGCCATTCTCTAATTTATATGCAAATTCTACCTCTGGTAAAATAAAAACATATTTTAAGCAGCTTATAGTGCCAACACATTATTCCCATGAATGATTCCTAGTAAACTATTTATGCCAACTGTGGGGATTTTTTTATGATTTATTGGATGGTGAACGAAACCACTTAAACTATAGTTGTCTGTATGAATCAGTAATTTTCATGTTTCTAATTAAAATGTAAACAGCATAATGAAGACATCAAGTTTTTAGGCAAATGTCTCTTTCAGTGCCACTTGGGGTATGGTAATTACTAGAGCAGATCTATGGATGCTCCTGAATCCTCTACAAGTCCAGATTAAAAGCATTACTGCTAAACCTGGCTTCCTTCTCAAGGGAATTCTCTTCTGTAACCCATTCCCAGTTTGCTTACAGATGCACATTGGCACTACCTTTAAAAAGTGGTCATTAAAAAAAAAAATCAACAAGGAAAATAACAAACGAAGCAATTTATATTTAAAATGTTGGTTATAAAACATTTACTAGCAATGAAAACACTGAAACTAGAGACTCTCAGATTTGATTTCCTGCCACCTATTTCTTGAGGGGTAGGACAGAAAAGAAAAACAGCAACCAAACATGTCTTAAATTTTCAGACCAGGGGAACCTGATCCAAGGATGGAGTAGATGAAGTGGACCCTCAATTGAGGGATGTTAGTTTTCAAAATTCATTTTGCTTAAGTGAAATAAGTTACAATTTAAAAATTAAAAGTAAGTTAAGAAACATTGTTCAAGGATAACATTAGCCATTTTCCTTATATTAAGGAATGTAAAAGTGCTTTTGATGTACAGCTGTAATCTGCTTTCATTTTTCCAACATCTTTTTTTCCTGAAATTCTTTAAAATTTATCCTAAAGCAAATGACCTCTCCATGTGATTAAAAAAAAAAAAAGATCATCTCTTTTGCTTATAACTACACACTGAACTTCTCTATGAAGCCTATTTTTAACATATCGTTCAATTGCTTGCATGTTCACTACCCAGTACTTAACTAAATAATGTTTCCTATTTAATTCTGCACCACCCTCTCTGCAAATACTCCTTAGAACTCATGTAACCACACTCAGAGTGGAGTGGTTCTAACTGAAATTTGCAGTGGTCGGATATAAAGAAGAATTCTCCCCATGACTCCACCTCTGGACTCAAAGTATACAGACTGACTGATATAGCCAATATTCATGTAATTTTTACATAAGTGCTAGGCAAGCATGTTGCCGAGCTGGCTGTGGAACTGAGAATGGATAAGAAATGTAATACAACCAAATGCATCTCTACTATCCAGAGTGCAGGGACAGAATTTTATCCAAAAGTGTTTTCTACTTTTCCAAATAAAAACATAGCTTCCCCATACCCATGACCTAGACATAGCGAGACCTAATATTGTGGGGGGAGGGATGGAACATGGACAGAGAGAGAACCTGAGAGAGGCATATTTTGATAGTGTTTAAATATTTTAAAAATATCTCTGGGGGCTTTTCTGAGAGAAAGAAAGCTGATTAAATAAGGCCAAGTGTTTTGTCGGCTTAAGGGTGAGATCATAGTTGTGTTTAGTATCAGAAGTGTTGTGAGTACAGGCATCATTTCTATTCGCTTTGTGCCAGAAAGGTAAACACTGGATTGCATTGTGGATTAAAACAATAAGAAATCCCTTTCCTCTCAGGCTTTCAAGGCTGTGTTAATCGGGTGTAATTTTTAATCAACACGAGCTACTTGGTGATCATTCAAGACATTTTATTAGAAGGTTATTCATTTAAAAATCAACATTTCAACCATATCAAGCTGAAACCTGTCTTGAAATGTAAATGAATGGTTTAAATGAGAAGATTAATAAAGAAGGGATGGTCCAATTCCAAGCATGGCATGCTATGTATTTTTAAATTTGTCTATGCCAGATGCTGTCAGTCAGAACAAAAAACTGTCCAAGCAGACAATCTGTGCGTCTGAATGTTGATCATGTTGGAAAGTACAGGGGGGAGGGGGGAGAGTGTGTCAAGGATTCATGGTCCTTCATCTTTGCAGTAGAGCAAACACGTCTCTCAGTATAGCGACAGACAGCTGCTTCCACTTTCTAATGTGCCCTAACTTAGATCACTGAAAGAATTGTCAGCACTCAGAGAAACACACAAAGATAACACAGCCAGCTGCCGTGGAGGGGAAACAGCACAGCTCAGAAGAAATGGGATTTGTTCCATTTGCATGATGCTGCCTCCCCTGGGCCCCTTTCTTTCAAATCCAAAGCACAAAAGACAACACTTAACATATTTGCTTAAAGATGACAACCTCATGTTGATTTCATTTGGATGTAACAGTGTCAGGATTACAGATATAAGAATATATTATATCTGTAACAGAGACTGACAAATGTACCCATCAGTGGAGCTGTCTGATTCATCTGCTTATACAGCCATTTTACCATCCCAAGGGTGCCATCCAAGTAGTAACTTTAGAAGACTGAAGGTCTAATTTTATTACACCACATTTCAACCTACTAAACAATATTATTTCTAAAATAGATCATTTTTATTGGAAGTCTCCCTGATGAAAAATCCAGTAGACACCAGAGAATTTATGAACTGTATGGGTCCTTTGAACTCAATATACTGCCCATTTTAAACAACTTTTCTTGCTGTATGGCAAAATCCCACTATCACATAAGTAAAAGGTGAAAAGGGAAAATAAATGTATTTAAGTATGTAAGTGTATTCATACAGTAAGTACATGTATCTATACAGTGACAAACTTATTATTTATTTACATGGATAACTATAAAATCAGGCCTTCTTACCTCATCTATCTGAATAAATTCTTTGTAGCCACCTACTTCTGTTTATTCTATATGTCTTCATTTATACATGTAGTACACATACTTCAAAAGCCACCATATGCATATATATTTCCTGACTAACTCTTTTTGACATATATTCAATCTATTTTCTAGTTATGGTATTTGTTAGGCAAAAGCTAAGGAAAGATAATGATTTAAAGCTATATTGACTAACCTCAAGTGATTACCACACATCCAGCTAAGAAGTCTGACCAGAGGCCTCTGTACTTTCCTCAGTCTTTTCTCTATATGACTTCATGAAGTATAATTATTTCATTAACAAGTGGATTTGGATGATATAATTGTACATTACTGCTTTCTGGACTGAAATTTTGCAGGGAAAAAGGTAGAGAGAAAACAATTGTGTTACTCACATATGCACTACATACAGAGACATAAATGAGCAGTCATAAATATCTGTGCATACTCAGCCCCACAGCCCAACCAACTGACTTCCCATAATGAAATGCTGGCTCCCTGTGTTCCTATTTTGTCCAAGGGAACTGCTCTAGAGATTGTTGCTATTTTCTGATAACAGTATAATTCACTCATTTGGTCTTGTTTTAGAAAATAGAGTTAGCTGTTATATGCTACATTTCTGGATAGCAGATGGTTACCAATCATTATTTTCCACTTGTTTAGTTTTTAGATTCTAGTAAGAAGAAAAACTCTGGGGTAGTTCTGCAAAGAAAACTAGCAGCCTGTGTGATATCCCAACCAGTGCCAGAAGATGTCCTAAAAAGAAAACACAATCTCTTTGATCTTTTAGCATATCCAGATTAAATATAATTGTGTGGAATGGAGGACAGTTATCCCTGACTCTATCCATATTGGAAAATGCCATTTGAATAATTTATTTTATTCCTTGGTATAAAATCCTCTAAAAGTTAGCTATTATCTTTTTAAAGTGATCAAAATTTCTAGAAGCAACTTATTATAACCATTAATGTTTGTCATCACCCACAATGAAATCACATTCTTTGCCTCTAAGTAGCCCAGTTGTTCAGCAGAAAATGGGAAATAGGAACCATTTGTGGACAAGTTCACATGCACTGAAAATTAAGCTGTAAATATCTGGACTGGGTTATTATTGGAATCTGGAAACATCTGTGGCTATAGAACAAGCCAAGCCTCGTTTCCACAATGTCTAGATAATTGCGTAAATGATTTATACCTTACTGTTTCTATTAAAAATGTCTTTAAAGAGAAACATTTGTAGGCTTGGTTCTGCAATAAAAATGGGTATCTGATTTCACTTGTACAAAATCTTATGAGAGATCTTACAGTTCTTCAAGGACATGTGTAGGACCAGACTAAACCCTGGACAATGATGGGGTGCTAAAACAAGGTATGGCCATGCACTCAGAACACAATCATTAGAAAAACAAATTCTAAGCTTTTTTCTTTTTTTTTTTTTTTTTTTTTTTTTTTTTTTTTTTTTTTTTGAGGTAAGGTCTCGCTCTAGCCCAGGGTGACCTGGAATTCACTACGTAGTCTCTGGGTGGCCTTGAACTCCCGGCGATCCTCCTACCTCTGCCTCCCGAGTGCTGGGAGCTTTTTTCTTTTTAAATTAACTTTTATTTCAAGCAAAATTAGCTCTTAGAAAGCCTTCCCACAGGTGAGGCTATAGCTCAATTGAAGAGAACTGGCCTAGCATGTACAAGGCCCTGGGTTCCATCCTCAACCCTTAAGAATATAAATATATAACTAAATGCCTTCTTTTCATGCACATATGGCATATATATTAAATCCATCTTAAACTGCTCCTAAATATCCATTGTCAATTTCAATTTCTTGTTTGCTTGTAACTCTTATTTGCTGAGACTTCAACTGGATGCCATTCCCAACCTAACCCCTAAGGGACACATAGGTACCACCACCCAGACAGACTTAGGCCACTGAATAAGTAAGCATCATGAGTGATTTCAATTGGTTCACTTAGATGATGTCTGTACGGACCTCCCAACTTGCTGCTGATTCAGTATGAAAGAACATTCAATGCTGTTGTGTTGCACAGGATGCACTACTGAAGAAACACATGCATACTGAGTTGTATGCATGCAAAAAATAATGTTTTATTCAGATTTTTAAGGAAAGAGGGTAAACACATTCTTTGAGACCTATCCATGTCTAAACCGAATTAAATTTTCAATTCACAGCTGTCAGCTATGCATATGGGATGAAAATAAAAATAAAATAAATAAACCATTGACCACTGACTTGTAACCCTGGCTCATATTTTGTGGTTATTAACTTATATTACTTCCTTCTCAGCAGCATCTTCTAGTTTTCCTCTATGAACAGACTAAAGGAAAAATGATTAATGTTTTAGGTGTGAAGAATCTGCATTGATATTTTTATTCAAAAACCTCACAATGTCCTGATTTTAAATCAAGTAGAAATTTAAGACTATCCCTTTTAAATCTTCTCTTGATTTAGTTTGAACACTGGCAAGCTACCATCATAAGGCTTTATAATTTATTCTGCAGCCTCTGATGGATTTGAATGTACAATTGAGCATTTTTAACTTGCTTAAAATTTATTAAGTGGTTTACAGAAAATCAGAAATAACTAAGGTATGGATCTACACTGTTTGGTCAAACTGCATGGATGTTCTTGGTTCCTTTCCTCATATTGTTTCTCAGTATCTTATTCTACCTATCATTCTCCAACCTTTAGTGTGAAGCCTGTTTGCTGAGGATGTAGTGTTTGTGATGCAATTAACTAAGAAACATTCTCCTACTATCACTCACTTCATAGCATATCTTTATAAAAGTCCAGCTTCTGCAGCCAGGAGTTTAGATATTTTCATCTACATTTTTTTCTCATACAGTGTATGAGATCAAACTAGATTTCAATATGAAATTATAAGATAGTATCTCAGCTCAGGAGAGTCCAAATTGGAAGAAAAGGGATCGGTTTTCAGTAAAGGTTATAGGTATCATGAGTAAAATTATGTTTTTAAAAAAAATGACAATAAAATCACAGCTTCATTATTTTAGGGAGAAATGTGAACAAGTACTTTTCTTGAGCACATATTTGGGCTGAAACATACAAATACAAAATGGAAACCTAGTGAAATCGCAACATCTCATTAAAATTTTTACATTAAATCAAATAGGATTTGTTCAAAACATGTCTTATTTGTTTTAAAATCAGTAAGCTGGTTTCAGAAAGCAACTGATTCCTGCATACAAGCCCAACCAGTGAAGCAACTGAGCCACTAAAAGACAGAGGTCAATGGGTGGACTCCCAGCTAAATTCTTTACAGCCTAGTGTTTAGTACAAAATAAATTAATACTGTCAGACACTAAACAGAACAAAATAGTGCCAATGAAAATGTTAACCAAAGACATTTACAAACTACAGCATCACTGTAAGCACATCAAGCACAGATCACAAAGTTTGCACCTCATACTTGACCATCTCAAGTACTCTCATGTTCACAAGAAAATCTACTTTGAGTACAGCCAAGGCACACATATTTATGTAACTTCTACTTTTCTGAGAAAAGACAAATACAAAGAAATGTCCAGGATGCTGATTTCCTGTGCAGGCTGAATAACCAACTGTTAACCAGCCCTGTAATGACAAGAAGTTTATAGGGAGCCCACATGTCCAGTAGTTTATTCTATTCCCTCAAATCTTCTGACTACAAATACATATGGAGAGACAGTAAAAATGCATAATACAGTAATTTGATGGTATTTGTCATATCCTATAATAAAAGTGTATGAAGTTTGTGTATCTTTTGGAATTTTCAAAGTAAAACTATGATGTAGCTTTAATAGGAGAATTCAAATGCCCTTCAAACCCTTCTAAATACCCTTCAAATATAAAAGTGGAATAGGTTTCTTTTTAGGCATAAAGTTACAAAACTATTTTTCATGGTTATACAGTCTATCAGTAATTAAATAAATATACAAACTTTAGCAATGTGCAATGGTGTATACGAATAAAATGTCATAATGAAACCTATTATTTCTATACAAAGTAAAAAGAGGAAATTGCAATTTTTAAAATGAAATGGACAATTTTGCTTTTTTCTTGAAATATTTTCAAATGCATCTTTTAAAAAAAGATTAGTGAAACATTAACACAGTAACATTCTCAATCACTTTTATCAGTTCAATCTGCCGAATGTTCATTGAATATCAGTTGCAGGTCATACACTATGCACACACACTGAGGAAACTAAAAATAAAAAGAATGTGATATGTCTGTTCACAAAGAAGCTACAGGTTCATAAAGGAGAAACACACATGATGAAAGATGATGGTAATGATCAAAGGAAACAGTGTTATTGTGATGAGGGAATACTATGTAGATGCCAAAACTGATGTTGATTACAGTTACACAATTGATCATTCAGTTTTTGACCTGGATACAAAGATCTGGTAGGATTTCAAAAGGTATGGAGTAAAAGAAAGAGAACAAAGAGTAGATGAAGTAGAAGAAAGAAGGGTTTGCGTTCACCTTAATGAAGATAGAACTTTCAGATTGGTCAAATTTATATTTTTAAAAGGATGTAAGGTTCCTATCTTAACTACATACACCATCTGATTTTCAGTCATAAATCTCTTATAGAAGAAAAGCCTTAGCTTACCAATTCTCAGCCATTCTCAAGATATTAGAATGTCTGACACATTCACTTGCAACAGATTGGTAATCAAATTAAAGGAACAACTACCAGCCCTATGAAGGGTTCAACCAAGAATAAATGGTCCTTGAGCTTCCTTAATTGTTTCCAAGACAATATATTGAACTTCTTTAAATAAAACAGAGATCTTTTTCATGAACATGAGACAAACAGCAAGGTTCTAAGTTCCAAAGCTCACTAGTCCCTATAGAAGCAACCATGGATTAGGTAGAACTTCAAGAAACCATAGTCATCACTGAATCCTTTCTACTGTTCTAACAAAGAAAACAAAGGCTAGTGAAGTTGAATGGCTAACCCAAGGAAACAAATGCAGTAAGGAGTCTATGAGCTTCTGCCAGCATACTTTTACCTTTATTGTTACTTTCTGGGGCCCTCTGAAGAGCAATATTCTCCTCTCTCAGGTTGTTAGACAACCTCTAGTGTATTCAGTAATACATTTGATTCTGAATACATATCTTATTTTCAGGTCTATAAATGAGTAAGATTTTATATATGTAAATGAAAAGTTTAAGAGCTCATGAACTACACATGTTGGAGGGCTCAGAAGTGTTTCTCAAACCTAACTTGACTTTTGAATGACTTGGGGAGCATAGAAGAAGTGGGTATTGTATCCAAATCATCCCTTTGACTGTTCTGGACTTGGGGTTAAGGAAAAGTAGGTTTTGTTTTTCTCGTCTTTGCTTGTTCTGTTTTTGTTGCTTACAGGTTTATTTGTTTGCATGTTATTGATTTTGAAATGGCGTTGCTATGTAGACCACCAGTCAGACCTCAAACTTGCTATGTGACCCAGGCTTGTCTTGAACTCAGGATTCCCTGCCTTGGCCTCCTCAGGCTGAAATTATAGTTTTGCATCACTAAGTCAAGCCAGTGTGAGCAGGGACTATGCTACTTGTACTTGCTTTTTGGTCATGAAGGTAATGCAGGTACAAAATAGATCATCAAAGGTTTATAAAATCAAATCAAATAATATGTCTATCTACTTTAAGAATGTGTGCCTTTGGGTGACAATAAGATAAACTATTTTCAAAAAGAAATACTCTAAAAGGAAAATGTTGGTTCTTGGTGAATTTTCTTTTATAACTTCACCTATGGCCTAACCAAATGGAGGATATTGAGAGAGATTTAAAAAAAAAAAAAAAAAAAAAGAAATTCCAAGGCTACAATTATCCACGTTTAAAGGCTTATAGGCCTCTGCACTTTTTAAATAAGAGCAGTAAAACAGAAGTAATTCTTTTCATTTGAATGATCACAAACTCGATTACTCAGAATGTGATATAGAACCTGCCACTTCTTAAAAGGGAGATTATAATTTGTTTAGATTATAGTATACTGGCCACTAATTTCTAATCAGTGATTTCTTGTACATAATTATATTATGATTTTAATTTGCATAAATGTCAATATCATTTTTCATCAACAATCACATAAAAGCTGTTCTGTTAGCTTTTCCTTAACAGCTTTCCTTAATTTCTTAATTTCTTTTCCCATTAGCTCTTCCTCCATTCCTTCCAGTGGTCATTCATGAAGAATCACAAAGGCAGCTTTACTTTCCCCCATCACACACTCTAATATCTCCCTAATTAATTCAAAATACCTGCTTATGATCTAAACATCATATACTGATAGCTTGAAGGAAATTTGATTTTCCAGATGATCAAGTAATAACCAGCCTTGCAGATAAGTTGAAAAAGAATTCAGCTTCTCCAAACAGTACAAGTGCACTGGTAGCTGGTAAGATGGGTACCCAGCAGTAGGAGGCTGGCTGAAAAAGCAATGTTCTTGATGAGTATGTAAATAGAAAAATGGACAGGAAAACTTTCCCCTGCCAGAAAGCAAAGAATACCTACAGAGTTGCTTGTTAGAGAACATATATAAATATTTGAAAATATGCATTTAGTTGCACACATGTTCACATTACAATTACACATCTGCAACACCTCCCCAAATGATAACATACTGACAGTGACATTTTGATAGGGTAGATTTCAAAGAAATATTCCAGTGCACTTGTAAGAGAGTCTAGTAAAGTTGTGATCTTTATTCAACATTGTAAATAAACCTTTACCACATGCTGCTCTAGACTCCCTGCACATCTTTAAAAATAAATAGTGCAAAATAAAGTATTTTATGCTGATGCTCAAATAAAATAAAACAAGACAAAAGGCAAAACAAACAAAATAAGCATTGATGTAGGATATGTACTTAGGAATAAGTGAGAGACCAAAGCATAACAAAGAGATATTCATATTAGATTTTCCTAATAACTTCATGTTTAAATATTGATAGAGATTTTACAGCTGTATTTTGAAAAATAAAAAAATCTTTACATGCACACAATGATTGATTTTTTGAAAGAGACACTAGCTCAGATTAAACATTTATTTCTAAATAAGATTTGTCATCTTGAGATACATGAGTAAATGTGTATTAATAAGTTGATGAGTACTTTTAAAACATATTTTTAAATTATCAACATATACAGTATTCATTTCACACTTAAAGCCTACCTGGAAGGACAAGAATTGCTCATACAGGAATACAAAATTCCAATGCTGGTAATAGGTTTCCTTCCAATTGGTCAGACAAGGCTTCAGGCCACGAGAGGTTCCAACGTCTGTATTTGGATCATAGCAGTAATTGTCCCCCCCAATACTTCCCAATCTTCTGAGTACTGCTAATGAAAGTCACTTTAAAACAAAACTTTGGGCTGAGACTAAAGGCCAAGAATATGATGGCAGGGCCAGGACACAAGACCTACATCTCTGTAAGAAGGGCCCAAAATTGACTCCAGATTTGTGATTCAAGAACAGAGAGTCAGCTTTAATATAGATGTGCTATAAGAAGTAAAGGTGGCTATTATTCTTAACAAGTTACATACTGGGTATTATTCTTTAAAAATGAATCATAAAATATCTTTTTAAGTACTTAAAGACATGAATATGTTCTATTCTTTTACCTCAGCTAGAATGTAATTTCTCATTTTCCAGGAAAGGATGCATTTTCTAACTAACCCCGTTAACCTAATTACTCATAAAGAAATACCAAAAGCGTAGCTGACATCAATACCTTCACAAAGAAATGTGTCTGTGCACATGCACAGGCGCATATTCCATTTAGATAATCAAACCTGGGGATTTTGTTTAAAAGATTCCCTTAGATCCATGTAATTCCTAGCAGTGCAGTTGATCAGAAGCATTTAAAGTTTGCAAACAGCAAGACTCCTCTATTAATACCCTCATTTCTTTGTCCACACACTTATATTCAAAAGTATTAACTATTAAGCATAAAAGAACAATAGTAGCCTGTTTATTTATAGTATTTGTTTGATCTTAAAATCAGAATTATGATGAAAATTCCTCCAATATTAAGGGAACATTTTTTATCCTGCTCAAAATAATTATCTTGCAGATTTAAATCAGTGAATCATACTTAATTAAAATTTATAACAGCATCATTGAAGTACATAATCTAAGAGGAAGTGTTTATTCTTAACTTCAATTTTAAATATAAAAATAAAAGTGAGTAGAATGGAAATAAAATAGCTATTTTTTGCCCTAGTAACATTCTATATGGCCACATATTTATCCAAATTTCTAACTTAATTATTTTTGAAGCCAAATAATTGACAAGAAAACATACCCTAATAAAGAACAGAACTAAGGTGGGAAAAGAAGCTCAGGTTTGAAATTAT
Source organism: Orientallactaga sibirica (assembly GCA_036365145.1). Lineage (NCBI taxonomy): Eukaryota > Metazoa > Chordata > Mammalia > Rodentia > Dipodidae > Orientallactaga > Orientallactaga sibirica. Next base: position 53,416,597 of record JAEOAD010000004.1, on the reverse strand, counting down.
ACACCAGAACTTGTGAACAGAGCGTGAAACATTAAAAAATATGATGTGACTGCCTATTAAAATAGTTCTTTTGCAATATCTTATATGCAGATTCCTAAATTGTGGCCTAACTTTTAATTACGTGAAACACTGTAATTATTTTCCAACTTCTCTTCCTTAAAATTAATAACAATGTACACAGCAACCCCTTGTTATTACTAAGGCTGACAATTTTTCTTCTTCAGTCTCATCTATATTATTTCTTATGACAAAGTCTAACAAGACATTCAAAACAAGTTCACTTTTTTCTTCCTCAAAAATAACGATAAAGCCTCTATCTCTACCACAGTCTTGGATTACATAAAAGAATGGTTACTTTTCCCCCAGCTCTTTGATATTCCCCTTCCTGGCATAGTCATCTAATGTAATAATTACCTTTTGAAAATAAATGATACAACTTCAAGTGCACTCAGACCCACCCTTGCTGGACATTCCATCATATCTCAATTTGATTAGAAAAGCTGCTTGACTTCAAGATGCAGTTTTAGGTATCTCAATACAACACATAATTGTACTGAAAACTTCACTGGGAAATAGGAACTTAGATGTTTGTCAATCCATTGGCAGAGAATGTCCAAACCAAAGGGAAAAAGAAGCCATAAATATCTGGTGACCACAGGTCAAGAAGCAAGCCGCCTCCCCCCCCCCCCCCATAGCAGTTGAGAAACTAAGTTCACAATTTGAGAATGATATACTGCAGAGTTAGTGCTATTTCATGAAAGAGTTGCTTTTGGTCTCTAACATGAATGTTACCACATATTTATAAGCTACACTGTGACTTTCTCATGTCAAAAATACTAATACTGATAATATCATAACAAGGTAATTATTTTTGTCTTTGCCCTTCTTGCCTGTCACTCATTGAGCTGTGCTTTTATTATTTTTAATGGCCAGGATTTTTTCTTTGTTTAGATAACTTCATACTTCTATAGCACTAGACTTATATGACATGTGCAACAACCTTTGGAGGGGGTGGAAGTGCTACATGGCAACAGAGAAACTCCCCAGCTCTTATTACAAATACCACTGAAATAATTCCACTCTAATTACTCTAATTACTGGGGAGAATGTCTACTTAACTGAATACCTGTTTTATAATTATAAAATACATATTTGCTTTCAAGAATATTTGCATAAAAATTCATCATATATAAAAGGTATGGGACAACAAGATACTAAAGCAAATATTTCAGGTATCAACTGAAGGACAGGAGAAGCCAGAGCTACTCAAAAATCTACCTTTTCTATCAAGTCTCTTTAAGGACTCATATTAATATCTTTCCAGGCAGAAGCTAAGGCAATAACTGGAAAAATCATTCTTTACATAGGAAACCCTTGCTTCCCCAAAAGCTGGCTCTTAACAAGTTTGTAGGTGGTGAAGCATGACCTGTGTAGACACACAGAGTTTTGCACTGGCTGGAATTCTCTGTTGTGGCTATCTTTGAATTATTACTAATGTTTGAATAACAGGCCTTACATTGTAAATTTTGTACTGGGCCTTGGAAGAGATGTAAATGTGTCTAGTTGAAGATCATAGCATTTGTCAACAAGAATAGCAAGTCAGAGGAATATCAAAAAAATTCCTCCAATATATAGAAACCCCTCACTGCACACTGCACTGCTTATTAGATTTTATCTTTCATGATACTGTTTACATACAACATATTTTCTCACCAACCAATATATGAAAGTACACATCATTCATTCTCAGATGAGGTTCCATCCATATGTGTATAATATTTAATTGACAATTGTTTAAAAAGTATTCAGTTGGCATAAAGCAAGTATTAGTTGAATCAGGAAAAACAAAGCTTTTTGGTGGCAAACACAAACTGTAGCTTCTGATACCTTGCCAGCAATATGTCTACAGTGGAATGGGGGAAAAAATATAAATTATCAGCAGAAATCAAAACTCACAGGAAAGAAACTTAGTAAAGCATTTACAACATTAAGATATTGGAGGTAAAATGACACTTTGTAGGTGTTTAAATTTTGTATCTGCAGCAAAAGAATGTTTTTGGAAATTATATGTTAGCATATTATACATTGCTTTTAAATGTTGCCATGAAAGCTATTCAGCCTGTGAATATAAAAACAAAATCTCAACAAGAACTAAATATTCCAAGATTTTAAAAAATATTCTCTAAAAATGTTTCTCAACCTAAAGATAAAAATATAATAAGCTGAGTTACAGGGTTAAAAAAAAAAGGATTAACCTTGGGACTTCCTGTAATAAATCATGCATTCTACTTTAAGCTTGCGTCAGTGTAAAAATGATTGGAAGTAGTGATACTACCTGTGCTTTGTGAAAGTCACAGGAGCTAGAATATGAGCAAACATATCCATTTATACATACATTTAACATAAATACATTTGAGTGGAGATGGGCTTCAGAATTCATTGCTTCTGATATACTCTGCAAACAACGGCCCACCATATGCAAACTGAAGTGAAGTGTCACTATTAAAACAGCACGGGAAGAAGCAAATTTATTGCATAAAGCATGTAAGTGTTATTGAGAGACAGTGTCAGATGATCTCTCATAATGGCTTCTGATCACCTTCTTTCCTGCTTCCTCAGCCTCAGCTAAGACTAGTCAACAGGTAGCAGAGGGCATGGGCGCTGAGGCAGAGCTGGCAGGCATCTGTCACGTTGCCTCGGGAACCTGAGGAGACCCACCTGCTTTCCGATGCTTTAAACTTACCAAGGCAACTCATTTTCACCACATTTTTGCCAATCCTTACTTTTGCTATTTTGTGTATGCTTAATTTTTACTGCATTTTCTTTAGAAAACTTCTCACAATTCTATGTTCCCTTTAAATGACAGCACCAAAAATGTCAAAGTAACCAGCAGCCAACAGTGTCATCAAAGCAGGCTTGGATTTTCTACCAGCAGTTAAATGAAAAACTTAAAAATAAAAATTCAAGATTAGAATAAAAGAAAATAATACCATCTCACCATGAAAACTATTTGCCAACCAGGCCATTTAACTGTACTCTTTCAAAGTAATCTTTCTTTTAAAAATTGTAGAATCATATGCGCTTATACACTAACAATTTTGGAAGTGCAGTCTTTGAAGGGGTATGCCAAGTAATGATATCGAAGTTCAACTGACAGTAAAGCATTAGCTTTTATATATTCCTAAATAAAAAAACAATCATACTCCATTTTTAAATTCCAAGGAAAATTGCACCCTTTTCTGTACTATTTGCTTATTTTAATTTATCAATAATTCAAACAAAAACAGATATGCTGGTTAGTCAAGTCTTATCAACCAGTAACACAGTCAATATTTCTACAAATGTCTGCAAAACAATTGTTCACAATAAAAAATGTATAAATCAATCCAAATTCTTGGTAATTAAATTTATTAACTCTATAACAATGAATGTGCTACTGTATAAAAGTAGTGTAGAAAATCCTTACTCAAGAATTTGATGACAAAGGTGAAACTGCAGACATTTCTATTCAATCAAGGCTCTCAGAACTAGAAAGTGTAAACATAAAAGCCTGCAATTGTTTCAAATGCACCTAATAATTCTGCTGATTTCAGACCATTAGAACTGATTACTTAATTAGGCAATCTTTAAAGCATCCAAACACTCACAGAGGCAAGAACAGAGGGGGCAGGAACACAGCTCAACTTTCCCTTGAAATGAAAACTCTGACAAAAACACTGCAAGCACTCAAACTTTTTGATTGTGCTTCTCTACATAATCTAAGCAAGATATTAAATTCTAAAATGTCACAATCTGAAGCTTAGGGGAAATAATTTACTATGATGAAATCATTCATGAATCTGTTCCAAAAGCTTGCATTATAAACTTTTTTTAGAAATGGCAAGTGATAATACAGGTTGCTTTCTCAGAAATACTATTACATTTCTTCCCTCTGGTCACATTATTGCATTATCTAAACATAATAAAAATCTACTCTCCTGTATGTCTGTTAGAAGTATCGGCCTACAGATTGTTTTCAAAGTTCCTAACATGAGGAAAAACAAAAACAAAACAGCTTTTCTATTTATGAGCCGGGGGTGGGGAGGGAGGCACTAGAAATTAAGCTGAATGTGAAATGTAACTAAAGAAAAGAAATCCCGTTTGCACTCAAAAGATATCAGATACAGTTTTAAGAATCTTACAATTACACTAATGAGAAGAAAAAAATGCTTTAAAAAATGTTACTTGAAATATTTCTAAAGAGACCCTATAAACTATCATTTTAGGAGACATGAAAAGCAAGTCAACTCACATGTACAGCTTCCAAACAGAAGTCTTGCCCTCTTCCAGGAAAACAACAATGAGATTTTATTACCCTGCTATGATTCTTTCATTTCAGACATGATTAATTAGCAAGTATTACACTTCTCAAAACTCCCACCAAAGTCTTCCCAGCTTATTTGAGAGAGTCCATGAACTAACAAACATCCACCAGCAGTGTAAGACGAGTATCCAAAAACTCTGTTTCCAAGAAGGAATATGTTCATATCTTTGATTCCAGAAATAAAGCAGATTGCTTTCAGTTCAGCTGCCTTTACAAAACATTTCTGAAAAACACTTGGTCATTTTCTCAAAAATACTTCTTAAATTTTGAATAATGCACTATATACATGATCCAAGAATATGTGGCATGTTTAATCTGGTACTTCTATATTTAAGTTGAAATTCCAAAGGACTTAAGAGCTCATGTAGTTTATATTGATGATCAATCACATGCAAAATGAATAAGCAATAATGATGATGTATATATGTATGTCTAGGGACATAGTTTTATAAGAAAAAATGTGATTTGTGCTAAATAAATGTTAATCTGTCACAAACACAATGAAGTTAGGCAAGAGATATAAAAGAATAAAAGAAAGGGAACTCTAACATTTAAACTAGTGAAAAATTCTGTTTCTTTTATACTGCGGTAACATACCTTCTCATAATTTACCTTTTGAATAACTATTTTCAAAATATTCACATTAACAAAGAAGCAACTCATAACTGTGGTTATTAGCAGTGCATAGCTTAACAATCATGAATTTATAAAACCTAGAAGTTCCCCTTCAACCTTTCAACTGTAATAGTCAGAAAACTTTAGACACAGTACAACACCAACAGATAGATCTTGTTGGCTCCAGGAAACACTTTTTTTTTTTTTTTTTTTTTACATCTATACTGGTCAAAATATCTTTTCCTTTTTTTACACCTATTGTATTAAATTTAGGATCAAAAACATCAAAGCAGTTTCCACCTCGAACCTAACTTTTAGAGGATCAATGTGACAAGGCAGTCCCTGATAGATGTTTCTCTTGATAAACGACTTGTTCAAAAGAGACATTGTAGCTTTCATTTCCTGACCACAACACACTTTTAATTTGCAACAGCAGAGCTGCCGAGTGTGAGCACTTGCCCACTTGCTAGCCTTTCAGGCTCCTAGCTCTGGTTCCTTCAGGCCAAACATCTAAGATAAACAAAATCCAAAAATAATCAGAATGACAGAATCAGGAAATAATTCCACTAATGCCACCTTATACATACTCACACGTGTCCACTTTATATACATGACATGTGTGGGCGCATGTGTATAGATTACATGGAAATAGACACACACCACCAAATTCCAGGGTGTGATAACAAGCCCCCTTATGAACATCATTTGCACATGGGGCATTTAAACATAGAGAGAAATAAAGGGTGGAACTATGGCTTTATATTAAGCAGAGACTTTGGGGAAGTGATTTACACTTAAATCTGCACTTACATGTTCTGAATGACATGATTGCCTATGCCAACGTGTTTTTACACATTATTATGATGATTATTATTACTGCTACCAAGAAATCACATTTAAGTATCAACACGGTGAACAGTCAAACCATCCAATTTTTGCTCTCAGCACATTGTCCGAGCTCCGATTTAAAATTTATAAATGTAATATCCTCCTCATCACAGGCAGCAGCCCAATCTGCTCTGAATATATATTACAGCTTTAACATCACAGAGGGAAATCGCCCATCTGGCAATCCCATTCGCTCCAACAGCTCCGGGGGAAAAAAAGCTGTGCTCTCTCCTCCTTACAACATTTCTCAGGGCAAATTATGTGCATCTAAAATAAACAGTGTTCTTATTGATCGCTTTAAAGTCAACAAGTTCCAAATGCAAAATTCAATCAAATCCTTCCTATCTTGTGAGAGTGGTGTGTGCTCGGTTCTATAGTCACCAGAATCCAACCAGAAGTGTATGTCGCGCAACGGGTCTTGAAGTCCCTTTCCTAGTATTCTCATTTGTGTTATGAGAGAGCAGTGGCCAGGGCCATAGTACAGATCTTGGCAGCTTTGACCCTCTCTTCTTTCTTGTTGTTTTTTTTTTTTTTTTTTTTCTCAGTCTCTCTTTCTGTTTTCATGGTAGAGAGAAAATGTAAAAACAAGAAAAAATAGTTTGCAGTGCACACATTCTTTGATTATGCAAACATTATAACATCTTTGTGTTGTGTTGTTCCCTCTTACTTGAATATCACAAAGTGTCCACACAGCACGGCCATGAGAGCAATTGAAAATCCTCTCTCACTCCATTTAACTGATGATTTTTTTTTTTGTAAAGAAAGTGTTAAGAGTGCTTTCAAATAAAGTCAATTTTAGTATCTGATTATTTAATTCTGTCACAGGATAAAAGTAAAAAGCACCACACCGAGAGTCAGACAAGTGAATGGCAAGGGAGAAAAAGCTGCCACTGTGTCTTAAGACATTAAGGACTTTAAGCAATCAAAATATATAACATATATATAGTAGATATTATTTTCATGTAAAAGATACGCCTTCACTCACTCACTCACTCAAAAAAAAAAAAAAAAATCCACACAGAAATGATTACTCCACAAAGTGCAATGATCAAGAGAGCAGACCGTCAAATTACATTAATAGGTTGAGAAAAAAAAAGAAAAGAAAAATTTATCCAGTACTGTGTGTGTGTGTGTGTATATATATATATATATATATATATATATATATATATACTTTCATTAGTTAGAATCTTTCCCCATACTCTTACCCTCTCCCCTCTCCACCCCCCTAAAAATAACCCACACCGAGTTTAACTAATTTACATACCATTTGACTTCAGTCTTACATAGTGCATTACTAGTAACATGCAACTTCAGGAGTACAGCTAAAAGCAATAAAAGTATACTCAAGTAATATATTCATCAAAACTGAAACATATAAACAAGTGACAATAAATGAAAAAAAAAGCATGGTGACAGATTAAAATAAACAGGTATATACACATTTAAAAGGAATTATATATCATGAACATATGATTCCTAAGCAGTGTTCAATGGTTTTATCATGCTATTTAATTTGTCTTTCCTATTTAGATGCAAAGGAAGGAAATTCCAAAACTGACATACCATAAACACTGGTGCTACTGATCATTTCTTGCTGGCAGCACAAAAAGCTGAATTGGATTTCTCACAAGCAGGAATTCCAAAGGTTGCTTTTCATTAAAGCCACTTTTCCTCTCAGCTATCAAATGTCACTGCCTTGAAACGTGGGCCCTTTCGTCAGGTATTCATTTAACCTACATGCATATAATTAAGGGGGAAAGCAACATCAACAAAAAGGGGATCTCAGATCACAGGAGAAGAAAGAAAGGAAAAAAAAAGCACATGACCAGGAATGCAAGTCCATGTCAATTTCACTCACTCCCATTGAAACTAACAAGAGCTCCGGGGAGGACGGTAATAGGATCAGTGGATTGTATATACCATTAAATTATACATCTTTCTCTCCCGTTCCTTGCCAACAATACGCCCACCACGCTGTACCCCCTCCAAGATGATGCGCTTACATGTTTCTGCAACCGATCCTCTCACATTTTTCTCGATCCCCCAACCACGAGATTGTAATTTAACCTCAACTTTTTGTGTGTGTACAAGATTCTTATTTACACTTCTTATTTACTTAGAAGTTAGTTCCAAAGAAAGTCTAGCCCCACCCTATGGCTCCGCTTTCTTATTTTTTTTTTTTATTTTTAAAGTAAAAAGATAGTAGTAAGTAAGCCCAAATAGCGAAAAGCGAGATTCTTGCAATCGCGAACTCTTTATCCCATACTATTGTTACAATGATTAAGCAGCAAAAATATGCATTATAATGTTTCAGGGCTACTTTGTACTGAGAAACTAGACAGCAGGTTGGCGTACTGAATAGAAAGGAATGGAAATTAAAATTTAGTGTTGATGGCACAACTCGAAGATCTCTTTTTATTACATGTCTTGGAGCTATTTATATTTTGTTGGAAAAAAATAAAATAAAACAAAACAAAAACAAATTTAAACAGATGGTAGGAAAACTACGAAGCTCCTCTTACCTGAACGTGCGGAGCGAGCAGCCGATAGGTTAGCGTAGCATCGATCCGATGTGTTTGCTGATGAATGGAAGCTGGGGTTAAGTGAAGGTGCCTATGATTTGAAATCATTCCAAGTTTTTGAAGGGAAGACGGACTGCAGCCTCTGCCATGTTGGAATTTCAAACCCAAAACAGCTGCTTGGAAGGAGCCAGCATGCCAGAGGCTGAGCGCAGGCGCAGAGCGCCGCCGAGCCAAATTCAAATCACTTTCACACTAAGAGGCAAAGATCAGTTTTCAAAGGAGAGAGGGAGAAAGAGACGGCGGCGGCGGCGGAGCGGGCGCGGGGAGGCGAGGCCGCGGCGAGAGGCGGGCGGAGGAGAGCCGGGCCGCGGGAGCCCCGGGAGGGAGCGGGAGAGCGCGCCGAGCCCGCCGCAGGGGGAGCGCGGGCGGGCGGGCGCGCGGGGAGCGAGCCCGAGACGCGCCCCACATTCACGGGCAGGGAGGGCTCAATGGCCGCGCCGCGCCGGCCGGCCGCCCGCCCGGGTCATGTTACACGGCCGGGGCCGCGGCGTCCGCCCAGCCTCGCCGCCGCGCTCCCGCGGCCCGGAGGGGGCCCCGGGGTCATGCCGGCGCGCGCGGGGACGCGGAGCCCGCCCGCCCTCGCGAGCCTGGGGAGCAGCGCCCTGGAGTGGGTGGGGGGGCTGGGGAAGGGGGCCTTTCTCTCTCTCCCTCTCTGCCCACGCGTGACCGCCTGCCTCCCCGGGCCTCTCCCGGCCCACAGCTGCGGCCCGGCCACCTCCCCACCACGGCGGGCGAGCACAGGACGCGCTCTGCCCGCCGCCCACCTCCTACCCCTGAGAGCGGGATCGTAGCCTGCACCCTCCCTGGGGCCCACCTCCGAGGCACCAGCCAGAAAACGACTTTATCTGCCTTAGAAGAGGCAACTTGGGGAGGAAAATCAGCACCAACTCACTTCTCTTCCTCCTCCGCCTCCCTGGGAATAAATAAGCCCTAAGTGTCTAGGTGTGCGGTCCCCTCTGGAGCTCCCGGGATCCCCTCCATACCTCCCCCCGGCGGCATGGGCAGGGGAGAGCAGCGCCCTGGGGCCCCCCGGTGCGGGCTGCTGGCGCGCTGGCAGAGAGACCTGAGGCTTCAGCTCTCCCAGCCCCCCGCCTAGGAGCAATGTGGGGACCCAGGAGAAGAGTGGGGCCTTTGTGGTGCGAGTTGCTGAGGAAGAATGAAATGTGCAGTTGAGTGTGTTGCTCGCATCCCAGGGAGCAATGCAGTGCTGATTGTCCGTTGCTGAGATAGCCTTTTGTTAGGAACATAAGGTTTAAGAAACACACACACGTTTTCTGGGGTCTCTTGTTAGATGTAAATGCGCTGCGTCCAGACGCTTACTATGCAGTGTAAGCTCAGTTGGTTTACTAATCACCCCGCCCCACCCCCAAACAATCAGGATCATTTGAATGGGAACCTCATTCAGACTTCCAGGCTGAGAGTACTGCCTTCAACCTATTTCATTCTAGACTAGCCAACCATCCAACTGAGATAATAAAGCAAACAATAACATTTGATCATGATGTCTACGAGATAATGTGTCCGGCAAAGTTCCTCAGGAATTGTAATGAGAAAGAGATGAGTTGGGCCATAATTTCTTTTCATTTTCATTAAATATGACTTTAATAGATAAATGGTGAGTTTTCACTTTGGCCTGGTGGACATCCAGTCTGCTGCATTTCAACTGAGCTAAGAATGAAAGAGGCAAATTATATATTCGACCAGGAGGCCATCAAGCTGAAAATGTTACCTTTGAAGGTTGGAACTGGAAATGTTCTTGTTTAGGACTGACCCTCCTCCTAACTGTTAGCATTGGGTTGTGCCTTTAATAGACTAAATCGCAGCTCTCCAGATGCTGAAAGGCAGCTCTTTCAACATAAAAACTGTATATTTCAAAAATAATTTCATTCTCCTTTGGGGATTTTTCTTAAATTTCAGTAGATGCACTTAGCTAATATAACAAAGAAGAAGAAAAATTAGTTAAATCTAGACAAGTGACACAATTTCAAAACAGCACCAACAAAAAAGGAGTGATTGGAGACCTTCACAAAAAAATTTCTAAGGAATGAGATTTCTACTTGGAATAGAATTTGACCTTTCTGCACATTTTTTTTAAACTAGGCTTCAAAATAAAACAGAAGAACTTTATTCTGGTGGAGCAGAGAACACTGAGACCCCTTTAGTTATATTTTACAAGGAAGCTTCAAAAATGATATTAAGAAAAGCTGTTCACTGGGTTTTACCACAAAGAAATAAGTGTAAGAAAATATCGGTAGTTCATTGCTTGAGTATGTTCAGTTGAATTTAAAAAAAAAAAAAAACTGTGAAGAACTCTTTAATTTCAGTTATTGCCCATTTGGGGAAAGACAAGTAGAAGTCCTCTGGACACAGAACAGATGCTCTGTGTAAGTCAGGCCAAATTGCTCTGTCCTTGTTTGTTTAAAAGAAAACAGAAAGAAAGAAAGAAAAAGAAAGAAAGAAAGAAAGAAAGAAAGAAAGAAAGAAAGAAAGAGAGAGAAAGAAAGAGAAAGAGAGAGAGAGAAAGAAAGAAGGAAAGAAAGAAAGAAGGAAGGAAGGAAGAAAAAAGAGAGAAAGAAAGAAGGAAGAAAGAAAGAAAAACGAAAGAGAAAGAAAGGAAGGAAGGAAGGAAGGAAGGAAGGAAGGAAGGAAGGGAGGGAGGGAGGGAGGGAAGGAAGGAGGGGGAAAGAAAAGATAAGAACTGAGACTTGGTCAACCCCCAATACTAAATGCCAAGTATTGAATGTTCCTTGCACAAATCAAAATATTGGACAAAATGTATATCATAGAATACCACCAAGTACAAACACAATGCACTGTAATGAAAAACTTAAACCAGTTCACATGTAATATCTAAAATAAAATAATCACAATTATTTAAACAAAAAGGAAAGACTGTGGTGAGAGACAGTTTATTAATATATAATAGCTAATGTTTTCTTCAATTTGATTGTATATTCACTTGAAATATTATAAAATCCATTGTTCAGCATATCCATGAATATAATTGATCAGAATCACAAAAAGAAGAAACTACTCAAAAGGAATTTTGTAACTGTCCAAAATTTCATATGCTCTAGAAGGAAAAAAAATTAAATAATAGAATATACATTATGGTTTTTGATGATTAATAAAAATCACAGAGGTTTTGTGGTTGCAGTATTTCTGACTTCTTATACCTGTTTTGATGGGTAACAGTGGCTTTTCTCCAATGTCTAAGCAAAAGAAAATAAAATGTCACCATTTTTCAGTAGGATCTGCTACTCTTTGCAATACTTATAGCCTTGTTTTAGATTATCTTTAATTATGTGTTGTGATTTAAAAGGTTTAATGGCATTTACATGCTATCTGTATTCATCTTTAAAACTTTCAAATATTTTCTGACTAAGACCGGCATTCTTTTCTATACCATATGAAACTTTTCTTGTGAAAACATGAAAATTAATTATTGAACATTTATAAAGACTGATTACCTAAACAAGGAGAGAGTTAACTCAAGAACCAACTTGACACATCTTTTCCCTATTGCATGAGTCACTTGTGTAGTTTTTCTTTTACTTTGACTTTCTTAAAAGTAGAAACATTAAAACATAAAAATTTTCTATTCCACAATACTTTGCAACTTAGGCATTTGAAGGAAAGTCAAAGGAAAATAAATCTAATTTGTGTGCACATCCATGTGAGTATGGGTGTGTCTCTGAACCAATGTAAGACAAGAATTCTACTTTTCTCCTTGTCTTTTCTCAAGTAGGTATATGTAACACTGAATGTCAAAAGTGAGAAAATAATCAAGGTGATTCCAAACATAATTTTGCAGATAACCATGTCTTCTGCTGCACTAAAGTGAAAAAAAAAAAAAAATCGGAAGTAGGAGGATACACAGATGCATGTTAAGAAAAAGAAGGAGTCAGATCTTGGGCAGAGATAGGTGGAAGGAAGGAAAGATCAGAGACTACACAGAGAAAAGCATGCTTAGAGGGCTATTATGAATCTTTGTCATGCAATGCTAAACATCATTCAACTGAATTTAATTTTGAAATACTATATTTTAGTTTGAAAGTTAAGTATGAAATATTTGAATAAGACAACTAATATCTTCCTCTAAATTACTTTTTAGTAGCTATTTATAAAATCTAGACAATTTTCTCCTATTACTCCCAAATCTAAAGTAAGTTCAGGGCTGGAGAGATGCCTTAGTGGTTAAGGCGCTTGTCTACAAAGCCAAAGGACTCAGGTTCAATTCCCCAGTACCCATGTAAAGCCAGATGCATAAGGTAGCATATGTGTCTGGAGTTCATTTTCAGTAACTGGAGACCCTGGAATGCCCATTCTGTTGCTCTCTCTCTTCTCTCTCTCTTTAGCCTCTTTCTCAAATAAGTAAATGTATAAATAAATAAAATATTTAACGTAGGCCCAGAATAATGAGAATTACTGATGCAAAAAATTTAATGTGTCCATAAAATTGTCAACTATTTTATAGATCATTATTTGTGCTTCAACCAAGACTACTAAGAAATTTTTATAAACAGCTTATGAAAACCTTGAGCTTATTGAGTATAACTAACTGAAATTGTTCAGAATTACCCTTGTAGGCAGACAATGTCAAACAGTAGGTGTGTGGTCCATATATACCCTTCAGAGATTTGGCTGGTGATCAAGATAATTGGAAAATACTGTGATGGTTTCACCTGAGATGTTTTCTTAGTCATTCAGAAACGTTCTCTTCTATTAACCTGGGGATTCTGTTTTTTTTTTTTTTCATTTACATATTCTTATAGTATTCATATGTTCAGTGCAACTTCTGCTTGATTTTGCATAGCTCTCAATTTCATTCAGAAAGTAACAGTGAATATTTACCATGATCAAGGGTAGTAGCATAAGGCCAATGCAGATGACTGAAGGAACATTGATGTTAACATCTTAGGGATGAAATTAGTTAAATATAGCTCAAAGGGTATGCTATAAGTGCATTTATAGAAAACGTTTGCCCAAAAGAAGCTTTTTTTTTTTTTTTTTTTTTTTTTTTTTTTTAATGAAGGACAGGTACCTTTTTTTGAACTTTGTGGTGTCAATTTTATCATCCCAGGAAAAAGTACTTGTTTGCACACCCAGTGCTCTTTCTCCCCTCTCTTCCCTTGCCACTGTGCCCTCTGCCTGAGTTGACTTTTGTCCCTGCTCTTTAGTACGCTAATTTTCCTTACCCTTTCAACACTTACCTCCACCAAGGACAAACTGCAGCTTTCTTAGAAGCAAACAAATATAGTTGCTCTCCTCAGAACCTCTATCTCTTTCTAACCCTTCATACCCTTTGAAAAGCATCCCTGTCTTTCACTCCTCTGCTAGGCTGCTCACTGTTTGAAGGCAGGAGCTTGTCTGTCTTTGCTTTTCTTCACCCAGTGCCTTAATGAGTGAAAATTCTGAATAAATGTTTACTTTGGAAATGAGTGACTTGATGTGTGGAGAGAACAGGGCTGAGCAAAGACAGAGCAGAAAGAAGCTGCAGGGCCTATGCAGGAAACAGTGGCTATTCTGCTCAGGATGAATCTTGGTGTGACTCATACCAAATGGGAAACCAGGATGGACACAGGAATGGGGGGGGGGGAGGGTGTGACAGGAACAGTGGCTGGTCCTTGGTTAAGAGGTTTGAATCAATAAGTATGTGATGGGAAGTTCTGGAAGGTTTTTAAGCAAGACATTTATGTGGGCTGATCTCTGCTTTAAGAAGGAGGAGTTAACAGAACCAGAAATGGAGAGACCAACTGGGAAGGTATTGTGATCATCTATCATTTTCTGGTCCCTCAAGCTGTCAATCTTTCTTGTAAGGTTTGGTGATATGCTTCTTTGCCATTTTATATAGATGGTCTATTTGTATTGATTGCTCAATACTCCACGTTCATTTTGTAATAATACAAAATGTCAGTGTGTTTAAAGCCATTCATTTAATGTCAAAGATATAAAAAGGGACAATACATTGGAATTGAATTTTTTCCTTCAACCTGAACATGGTCTTTCTTTCTGCTCATTATTCAGCCTCCCTCCATGACCACCACTTTACATTTAGTTCCAATCAGACCATGTTCTGAGCTTAGAAGGTATTTCATTTTGAGAGAAATAATGGGTGAAGATAGAGAAAGTTCTTCCCTGGAGTATGCTTGAGCAAGCAAAGTAAGCAAAGTGAATTTGGTTTTTATACACTGAATAAAAACATAGATGCACAATTTCTTCATTTAAAGTATATTAAGTTTCTTGAGCAGGGTTTTAAATTCATTTAAAACACCATTAGGTTAGGTGGGCTGTTGGTGCTTTGAATTAATGTGCAAGCTGTTAATCTCCATAGACCTGGATTTAAAATTAGACAAAGCAATAATTAGTTTGGCACCATCATTTCACTACCCAGAGGGTAATAATGTAGGTCATAAAATACTACAGCCTGGCACAAGGTTTTTTTTTTTTTTTTTTTTGTACAAAACAATGATCTGGTATAAGATGGTGAAGAAATTGTGTGTGTGTGTGTGTGTGTGTGTGTGTGTGTGTGATTCTTCCTGGCTTAGCTTTTGATTTATGTTACACTATTTATAAAGATACTGAATTTCAGAAATTCTTTTCAGGATTTTTTGGTTTAAGGTGAGGCTTTTCCTTCTAAGTGATACAAAAAAAAATGTTCATTAGCTTCTCAGTATGGCTTTTCTCTTTTTTCTCTGTAGCATTTTCCATATAGCAATTATCCATTTAGTCAAACAATTATGATTATAATTTGTACCATCATCCTATTTTACTGTATTTCCCCCATCAGTTTGCTGCTTTGTTAGATTGTAAGAATGGAATGCAGTAAATATTTTTAACATATAAAAGTGCTGCATTCAAGCAAATGCTTACCATACATACCTTGATTTGTTTTCATGGCAAATGACTACTGGCAATATCAATAATTCAAGAACAGAAACAATGAAAATACAGAGGAATTGCATTTGGATACTTCTTCCTGTCAATCATCCTTGCCAGATTCCTATTTGAACATTCTGAAAATGAGGAACACATCAGGTCTAGCCTTAAGTCTGAGTAATAGTTTCCGATTTCCTTATACTGCTCACCTCAACTGAGCTTTTAAAGCACAGGTATCTTGGGTGTCTCTATAGAGCTTAATATTTCAAGCTATGGAAATAAAGCTTTAATATTGAATTGAAAATATATTTCATACAATATACATGCTTGGGCTTTCTATTTTACATAAAGCAATATGCAAGCACCTGTTTGTATCTATAGAGAATGTTCAATGTATTAGATGAGTACATTCACAAATCATTTAAGTTGAGCTTTTCAAGTGATGTGAGCCACTGATACAAACTTGCTAATGATAATTATAGAACTGATGCTGATTTAGTCATTTCAAAAAAGCCACGGAGGCATAATTAGTGTCTGAATGGCCTCAATATCGCATTATTAGGAGGCTAGGGTGAAACTTGAAATGAGAACATCAAGGCTGATAAGAGAAAAGAAAACATGAAATACATACATAATTCATCCTGAAATATTATAAAGGTTTATAACCAGAAACAATCATTTGCAGAAAGCATCTCATGTACTGAAGCCAACTGCAATCATTTGGCCAACCTGTTAAAGATCAAATAGGATATTCTTAGCTATTCTCAGTGGTGTCTTTGTAATAAAGTAGCAGCAAACAGACATTGTTTGCTTCTGGTCACTTTTAAAGAATGTTCAGTTTATCAGTAGGGACTTTAATCTCAACCTTAATAGAGTACAAAAGCAGCCTTGTTCCTGTGTTTCTCTCCTTAAGGCCACAAGGCATGTGCACTTTTTTTTTTAATTTAAAAGAAGAAAAATAAAATTCTCCTTCTGAGAACACTAAGTATTGTATTTTTTCCCAGAGAATGATTTCCATTCACCTTTCCTTTTTTAAACCTTTTCTTCTTCCTTTCTTTCTGATAGCACAGATGTCCCGCCATACTTCACAATCATCACAGGAGTGAAGATACACAGAACATTAATAAAATATCCCCTGCCTGGGACCCCTGCCAGGCTGACCATTATCAAGTGACCTAGTATGTTGGTTGACTTGAGCATTATGACTGAAAAGTCCCCCTTTTTGGTACTATTACTATCAGGGGCAATAGATATGAAGAATGACTCTGAGTCAAGGAAAACATAGAAATAGACTGCAGTGTTCAACTTTCTTTTCCTCTTCCGAACAGTACACAGGTCATTGGACAAAGGCATCTTCACACGTCATATGTGCACTCCCTAAAATGCCTGTTTTCAATGTGATTGCTATTGTTTTCATTTTAGTTTCCCAAAATGACAAGGTGTGAGTCATGCTGCATAGGAAAAGTCTGAGTTGCACATGAATACCATCATTTATTTTTCAGTAAGTGTCATGGTCCCAGAACAATCAGATGTCCAAGTATCTGGGAAAAGAGAGTAAAAGGAGATGGAAACCCAGATGATAGTTATGGAAGAACAGGAAAAGTGTATTCTTAAATGCAGGGGTGAAGATAAGTTATATGGAAATGAATATGTTTTAGGGGATCAGACTATATTTTGGTTTTCCAAATATAACAGATAATTCACTCATTTTTAAAATTTTTAAAATTATTTTTATTATTTATTTTTGGAGAGACACACACACACAGAGAGAGACAGACAGAGAGGGAGAGGGAGACAGATAGAGATGGGCGTGCCAGCAGTCTCTCAGCTGCTGTGAACGAAATCCAGATGTGTTTGCCCCCTTGTGGGCAAGTGTGGCATTGTGCCCTTGCGTCACTTTGCATCTGGCTAAATGTGGGACCTGGAGATTGGAACCGCTGGAGATTGGAACCAGCGTTCTTAGGCTTAGCAGGCAGGTGCCTTAACCACTAAGCCATCTCTCCAGCCCAATTCATGCATTTTTAAATGGAGTTAAGATATTTAATACTATTTCTCTACTCAGCCACAATAATTGGTACACACTGTATGATAACCATGTCCTTTGTAAATTCAGACATGGATTTGCAGTCTCATGATAAAGATTGGTTGAAAAAATCATTGAAGGGGACACTTGCTTTGCTTTGCACTTTTGTGTGGGAAATGAGGAAGTCTGTCTGTTGCTCCATTTCTGTATTGATAAATTAGAACCCAAGTACATGACTTTCATTAAACATGCTTTTGGTTGCAAGTAAGAAAAGGAAGTACTAACAGGCTCATTAACTCTCAACAGAACTGTGTAGGTGGGTAATTTCTCAGATTTCTGTATGAAAATCTCAAATGTTGTGTAATATTTGCTCTTCATTAAGAATGTGTCAGCTTCAGATGTCACATGATCCAAAGATATGTCCAAGAGTATTCAAAAGGAATGTTCTTCTCCATTGGCTTTTATCTTTAGGAGAAACCTATTTCCAGAAGCTGTTAAGGAATTACCTGTTTCCATTTTCAGGCCTTTTTTTAGGTAGTGTGACTTAGACCATGACTGGTATGGGATATGGGGAAAGAGATGCCTAAACAATTTTCAACCACCTGTTATACTGTGAAAAGCTCACCTATTGATAAGCATAAACATGTATTTGGAAAACTTAATAGTCAAAGGTGGCAGTGATGGTGGAAATGATGGAGGAGTTTGTGGTATGGGTGTGTGGGATCACCATTCTGCACCTCCAAAATCCCTTCTCCTTCTCTACAGTGCCCACTATGCATGTTGCCCTCAGTAGCTGTTGTAAGGCACAGCCTGGACCTGAACAAAGGTTCATTTCATTTATCATATCTTATAATTTAAGCAAATAATGGACATTTTGATGGGCTAGATATAATATTATCATGGATTTAAAAACTGATAGCACCTTTTAAAACAATACAAATGATAAAATATATGGTCTGGTATATCATAGGTGCTTAATAAGTACTTGAATGATTGAATTAATGGATGGATAGAGTTAACTGCTCCTGGAGAAAAACAACTAAAGAAATAAACTTAGTTACTCATTGGTAATCAACTTACTAGTTTGAGCTCCTTGGAGAAAATTAAGGAAGAACGTAAAACCAAATGTAGCATTTAGGGTCTGGAATAAACTCTGCTTCCTCAGACAAAACAAAACAAAAACAAGGAACATATCAGGGCATGTAAACAAGTCTAGTTATTAAATCTCAGGATTATAATGGAAGAATCAGTTCCTACTTATAATCATGTTGAACTCAGACTTGGAAGTATGACATCACTGTGTTGACATATAATGACCAAAGCTATATCTTTCACTTCAAATCATTTCTTAGGACTTTGACAATGTTTTCATGCTAGAGGAGAAGAAATGAGACCGAGTGGTATAAACAGTGAATCATGCAAAAATATGGCTTCAAACTTAAAAAAAAAATAGTATCTGTGTGGTGGTTTAAATGTATGGCCCCATAACTTGAATCTTCAGTGGGCAAAACCCTACTAGAGAAGAGATATGTCATTGGGGGTGGACCTTAACCCAGCCCTTAGGTGTGGGGAGAGCATTTTTCAGCTTCGGTGGTGTTGTGGTGCTGGCTGTTTGGTGTGTGTCTCTGCTTGGATGTCAGCCAGCTTCTTCCACCATAGATGTATCTCTCCTGGATTCCTAAGTCTGAAATAAACCTTTTTCTTCCACATGCTGTTTCTGATTAAGTGTTTGTCCCAGGAACAAGAAGTTGACTGAAACAACATGTAAATGTTGTTTTAAAAAGAGAACCAATTTTTTGATAACTGAATAATTATTCATTTTAAAGCTCAAGAGTTGAATGTCATGCTCATGTAATGAAGGGCATTTGTGTTTCTGCTACCATGGAAATAGTAACTTTCTTTCTTTATTTCCTTTCCCATTTTCTCCCAAAACAGTCTTGATGCTTTTTTCATAATCAAAGATGCATTATATCCATGATTAACTTTGTAATATTTCACAAGATTGGGTTGTGCTATGTGTCACAGTGGATGTTGAAAAGGGCTCTGTAATCTGTGAGATATTTTCCCATTCTATTCTTAAGGCTGGCCCTTCCAGAGTTGGTCTTGAGCTGTAATCTTGCATGTATTATACTCACTCATTCCTCCTATTCCAAAGCAGTACCATGGGATGGAGAGAAAGATGGTTCATTAGTTAAGTTGACTGCCTGCAAAATCTAATGTTTACCGAGGTTTAATTCCCCAGTACCCATATGTAGTCAGATGCACAAAGTAGCACATGCATCTGAAGTTTGTTTGTGGTGGCTCTCTCTTCTCTGTCTCTTTCCTTACAAATAAATAAATAAATATATATTTATATATATTTAAAATTATATATAACCAGAGCTGAAGGGATGGATTAGTGGATAAGGTACTTGACTACAAAGCCTAAGGACCCAGGGTAAACTCCCCAGAAGCCACGTAAGCCAGATGCACATGGTGGTGCATGCATCTGGAGTTCATTTGCAGTAGTTAGAGGCCCTGGTGTGCCCATTCTCTCTCTTTATCATACATAAACAAAATATTTAAAAAGATATAACCAAGCCAGGTATGGTGGCGCACACCTTTAATCCCAGCACTCGGGAGGCAGAGGAAGGAGGATCGCCGAGAGTTCGAGGCTACCCTGAAACTACATAGTGAATTCCAAGTCAGCCTGAGCTAGAGTGAGACCCTACCTCGAAAAAACAAAACAAAACAAAACAAAAAAATATATAACCAAACTGGTACTATTATCAAACTTCTTCATAATGAAAAGATTGCTGATGAGCGGACAATTCCACCTCTATGGCTAAGAACTACTTTTCTACTTTGCTTGTGCCAAAACATCTCCTTTCTTTCCTTTCCTTTTTTTTTTTCTTTTTAAAAAATATTTTTATTTATTTATTTATTTGACAGAGAATGAGAGAGAGAGAGAGAGAGAATGATAGAATGGCACACCAGGGCCTCCAGTCACTGCAAATGAACTCCAGATGCGTGCACCCCCTTGTGCATCTGGCTAACATGGGTCCTGGGGAATTGAACCTGGGTCCTTTGGCTTTGTAGGCAAATGCCTTAACTGCTAAGCCATCCCTCCAGCCCTAATTTCTTTTTTCTCCATCTAGATGAAATTTTTAATCTTGTATACAAATCATGCTTTATTTATCTTATATTCTTTCCAAAACTATTACTTATGAATATTTTTTTCTCTATATCCTTAAAGTTTTTGATCCTTAAATTTAAAATTTTAGATTAAAATTCTTGACTGTTATTCCTTTGCCTTTGAAGATTGTTCTACTTTATAGTTGAAGCCCAAAATTGACGTTTTGACTCTTCTTCCGGTGGTGCAGTTAGGATGATCCAATAAAGGGTAAGATATACAAAGAATAATGAGGGAGTTACCAAAAGGAAAAAAAAAATCAGTAAATATTTCAAAATATTATCTGATTAAGACATAATATTAGAATATTAGGTTGAAATGAGTCTTTAGAGAAACTTTTTGAATCATCTCAGAAAAAAAAGACCAGTATTAATTATTCCCACTTATTTTCCAGAATAGTATTTAAAACCAATTGTTGGCCAGTATTGCTGACACAGAGCATGCACACAGACAGATCACATGGCTTGTTTTTTTTGTCATTTTCCATTGACTATTGCAGTACAGGCGATAAAAAAATCCTAGAAATGATCACTAGAGGTGAACAAATTGGAATTTCTTATGCATCACCTTTTGAACTAGACTCTTTATGTAAGTCCATGTTATTTTGGGGAATGAAATGATGAATTTTATTTTCAAGCTAGAAGAAAACAAACTGAGCCTCAAGAAAGATAAAGAATTCACACCCCAGACAGAAACCTAGTAAATGACAAATCTGGGAATTCTATCTGTAATAGAAGTGCTTATTCTCACATTCCTTTGGTGTTTCATACCTATTCTCTTCTTAAAGTCACTCTACTATAGTACAGACTTACCAAGAATCAGTGTCATGACTGCTAGGAAATGGCTCAATATTCTTCAGACTTGTTCAGTCAAAATTTCCCATCCTAATTAGATTTGAAGTTACTCACTCATGCTATAAAGCCATACTGAAACATTGTGCTGTGGTGTTCTTGTTTATTGTTCAGTTAAATTAGCAGGTCTTGACTACATATTTTTTTTTTAAATGTCAGTCCCTTATTAAATTGATGGGGGTGAGAAGGACACTAAATCAGACAAAATATATTTTTGTTTTTTTATCTGTTGGCTTGTTCGATGCTCACAATCCAAAATATATGAATGTTTCAATTCCTAAGTTTTCACATTTAAAAAAAATTACTAGAAATTAAAAGTGATATACTTTGAGGGTGACAGATCCTTTTCATAGTTGTTTTTCCCCCTTTTCTACTTCCTTCTTCTTTTTGTACTTACTAAAACTGGCATTCTAAAACTATAGCCATTGTTTTCACAGAATAAAGATATGCAGTGTAGAATTAGTTCAGGTCTGAGGTTATAACTGAAGCAGAATTATATATGTATGTATGTAATGTACTAAAATACATATATACATATTCAAATTCAAAGACTGTCACTTAGATCTTTGATAACTATAATATCCTTTATTCAAGTGGATATTGCTTCTTTTTTACCAAAACAAAGTAGAAACAAACAAAGACTGAATCAGTATGCAGATAAATTTCAACAATAATAGGCAATATTTCTGAAAACATCTGTTGTTGGATATTGTTTAAGACCAACTGATCAGGATTTTGTTTTTTATTTTCTTTCCATATCTTACCTTTTCTTTTTATAGACAAGATCTTTAGGGGTCTTGCTATGTGGCCCAATCTGTCCTGGAACTTACTTAGGTCCTTCTGTCTCAGCCTTCAAGCAATAGGTGTGTCCCCAAACCCATTTGAATCAGATTCTTTCGGGAGTGATACTTGAATCTGATATTAACATAATTTGTACTGAGTCTTTCAGGCAAATGTCTTTTTCTATCGGTCTATGTTGAAACCATCATAACTATCCAGTGAATATCATGGGTCTCCTTTCAGATAGCTTAAATCAATTTATCTTCCTTTCTCCTTCACTCCTTTCCTCCTTCCCTTTCTTCTCCTTCCCTTCACTCTCTCCTTTCATTCCCTTTTTCCTTCTCTCTCTTTCCCACCTTCTTACCTTTCTTCCTACTTACCTCCCCTCTTCCCTGAGTTCTTCCCTTCTTTTATTCCTCCCTCCCTTCCTTCCTTTCTTCTTTTCCTTTCTCCCTTCTTCCTTCCTTCCTTTCTTCCTTCCTACCTTCTTTCTTTTCTTCCTTCCTTCTTCCTTCCTTCCTAGTAGTATACAGTATCCACAAAAGAGAGAAAGAGAGAGAGAATATATCTGCTAGCAGATAAAGTATTGGCCCTTCTTACTCATTATTCTTGCCTACCTTGAATATAATTGGATCCTCTTTATTCTTTCACTGGCAACACCTTTAGTTATAGCTAAACCTTTGTTTCCTTGTGAGTATTTCATTTTATTGTGTCTTAATCTCTTAACTGCTTTTTAATGTTCATGGTTGTGTTTTTAGTAATAGCAATGTGTTGTCCACAATCCTAAATTGCATCTGACTGAGTTTAATGTAGAGACATACTGGTGGAAACAATACTTGTTTTCATCTGTGCATTTCACAACTGAACTCTGTAGTCTCAATATTATGTGCTTTGATGCTTACATCCCACATCTGCCTTGCAGACTTAGGTAGTGATGAATTCCATAGCTGGTAGAGATAGCAATTACCTATGTGATGACCTCCAGTCCTCTCAAGGGTAACCCTGTTTACCTAAACATACACATCTGCATACAGAGTTCTAGTAGAATTTCATTAATTCGATTTCTAGATATGAGGAAAATATCTATGCCTTTTTGAGTCACCAATACAAAAAAATTATCTCATGTTTTATGCTCCCCTGTCTGCCAAATATACACTTAATGTTAGTATCTTTTCTCACTTCTTATTTTACATTCTAAATAAGGACAGAAATAATTCTGTCTTTTTTTTTAGGCGTATTCTCGTATACCCCAGATTGGACTTGAAGGTCACTATGCTATGTAGCCAAGGACAAATTTGAATTTCTTCTCCTCATTCACTTTCGAGCATAGAGATTAAGAGCATGTGCAACCACACAAGATTTGTGTGGTACTGGGGATTTAACTAAGGGCCATATGTTTGTTAGTCAAACACTCTACCCACTGAGTTACATCCCCAGCCCAAATGAATTTTTATTAAAACAATTCCTTACAATTCATTAAAATATCTTACATAAATTATTAAACTAAAATTATTTTAAATAAAAGTACTTATTTGCTCTAATTACTTGAAGATGGACTTTTCTTGTGAACATGTTAGGGTATCAATAATCCATCACTGAGTAAATACTGTTGGTAAATTAATTTTGCAAATGTAACTAAATGCAGCTTCTCATAAGGGTCATCATATCCTACTAAGCATATCAACTCTATTAACTACATGCATGTATACATTCACCCCTGCAAGTACTCTTCCTTAGCTGTTGTTCTTTTAAGATGATGTCTTGGTAGGTAGCCTAGGCTGGGTCTTAAAGCAGTTATACTCCCTACTCAGTCTTCTGAATGCTGGAACTATAGGCATTTGCCACTAATGCCTAGCTCTTCTATATATTCTAATACTACTTTGTTATGGAACATCTTACAATTTCCTCTCTAAACTTGATAAATAGAAACTATCTTATCACAAGTAGCTATCTACAAAGATTCACAAAGATTTCAGTGCAATATGAAATCTGATTTCTAATTATGTGTGAATATAGTTTTGTGGGTATTGCTTTGATTTTTTAAAAACATTTTTTATAAAGAACCTTAATATATGACCATATTGCAAATTGATCTTATGTCCATCAGGTTATCCTCTTTTGTCCCAGCCCCCCATCCCCTGCCCCCATTCCACTGAGGGCCCTGCTTACTGTGGGGTTTTGAATGCACCAGTTGGTTCTTATGGGGATGACAATGCCTCACAGTATGCCTTCCCACCCTGTGGCTCTTACATTATTTCCACCCTTGTCTTCCACAATGTGTCCCTGAGCCTTGAGAGTGTATTAGAAGTCTCCTTTAGTGTTGAGCTCTCTATACAGCCTCTTATTTTCTTCTTTGATGCAATTTGATTCTCCTCAGTGACTACTGCCATCCCCCGGGAGAAGGCTCTCTGGCTAGAAGTGAAAGCAGTACTCATATTTAATCTTCCACTTCCTTTAAAATGTGATGTGATAGAGAAGACTTGTTTAGTGCTAGGCATTTGGCTTTCTCTTTTTGTCATTTTGATGGGTCTTGGGTCTCCCCAGTAGGTTTTCTAACAAAAACTGAGTGCAGCATTGATCAATATGGATAAACAAATACATTTAGAAGACTTTTTAGGAGCATAACTTTTCCATTTATCTAAAAACAACAGAAACTTGTCCCTAGTACCTATGTCCTGCCTAGCTATAGGTTTTTTACTTGATTCTCAGTATCCGGCACGAATTCCTTCCCACTAAGCAGGCCTCATATCCAATCAGAGAGTAGTTAATTACCCTCATAACGTATGTGCCACTATTGCACTAGTAGACATGTCTTACCTGGCTGGTTGACTTTGAGTTTGCAGGATCCACTGTTTGTTCACACTTGATGACTTTCATCTCCAAGCAGCTTGCATAGCACTTTTCGTCACTATGACAACTACCTGCAGGTGGAAGATGAATTCCATCTCAGGTCCAGCTTAAATTTTTAACATCATGACCATAGCACATGTGGATAACCAAGTGCTTGGGAATGAGTTGCATTATTTTGGGAGTATCATGAGCCCCACTCACTAACAGCTCATTGTGGGTGTCTCTGAGTGTCTCTCTGTGTGTGTGGGGAGTTACTCAATTCTGTTCCTAGGCAGGTCTCACTATGTAGCACAAATTGCCCCACAGTTCATGATCCCCCTTCTAAATTTCCCAAGTACTGGGATTATAGGCATACCACAACTTGCTAGTGAGCAGTGTGTGTGTTTGTGTGTGTGTGTGTGTGTGTGTGTATGTTTATGTTAGGGCATGTGCATGCTACTGTATGTATGTAGAACACAGATGACAACTTCAAGTGTCAATCTTAGCTTTCTGCCTTTTTGGAATTAGGGCCTCTCATATCATTTGTCAGACTAGCTGGCCAGCATGCTACCTAGGCCAGGCTCCTGCTTCTGCTTCCATTCCTGCCCTTAGGCATGTTGGGATTGCAGTATGACAAATGTGAGTACTCAAGCACTTGGGTTTTTGTGGATACTGGGGATGATCCAAACTCAGGTACAAAAGCTTGTACAACAAATACTTTATCCACTGAGCTATCTCCCCAGTTCTGTGAGTAGCTTTTAATAACATATCTGGGTGTATGTTTACCTTTGATACGTAAATATATATGTAATCATGTTGTTTCCAGAATATATAGATTTATGCAAAGATGAAAAAAAATTATGTAATTTTCATAAACAAATATTAAGTAAATTGGTACATTTCTTTATTGATATCCAAATGAAATTATCTTTAAAATGAGTACAGAACTGACCAGAAGAATTATTGATACAGAATAATATATTTACACTGTCAATTTTTTTCTCACTTTTCTGGTCTGATTCTTCTGGTTTCTTCTGCTATTTTTCTCCTTACCTTTTACTCTGGGTACTTTTCTTATTATCATTATTCTTTAAATAATTCTTAACCTGATGTATACGTACAAAAAGCATATTTGTGAAGGAACAATGCCTGACTCACCCAAATCTAAGGAGCACTTTGTAAACAGCCCTAGTCACAGGATGCTTGCTCTGACTCAGAAAGGAGCTTGTGTTTACCATGTCTTCCTTATTCATTATATCCTCAGGCAGATGAGTCAACAAGGTACCATATTTAAATCTCCAGAAAACACAATCCTGTATCAACACTTGAACCTTCTTGTTTGTCTGAGCCATGTGCTACTGGATATTTGATGGTCACAAGTAAATAAAGGCATGAAGTTTCCTGGTACTGGCAAACACATTAGGAAATTTCTATGCAATAATCATTCACTGAAGAGCAGAAGCCATTTTTTTTTTTTTTTTTAGCTTACATGTAGGTGTCAGAATTTTATTCAACAGGATTGTGCCTTAGTTCATCTCCGTAACCTACAAACAGATATGAGTCTAGGGTTTGAAATAATAACAGCAGTCTCCTCTGTGTTCTACCCTAAGTCAATTAGTCTGATCTTGCCTAATGGGGAATAGAATCAAAGCATGCTTTAGTAATTCTGACTCAGGAGGAGTGTTCATTGTAGAGATTAAAAAGCTACTTGCTTCATGTTGCATGTTAGCACTATAAACCTAGGTATGCTTGGCATCTGTGAGCTCCTGAAAGTGTCTTATTATCACTGAATGGGCACCATGCCATGCTAGCAGATGGGCATAAGGAATGCCAGAAACTTGGGCCATGTATCATTTTTGAGTATTAGTGTCTAGAAATGTATGGTATTTTAAATGCAGAATTTTGGGCTTGAAACATACCTGGAGAGAACACTGGTACACACAGGGGCTTATCACATGATAAACAGTACTTACATTGAAGAATAGATACTGATCTGTAACTCGCTCTCTTGATTTTCTATTTCCATCTGAATTCACATTGGTTTCTAGGAATTTTGTTTCTAAGAAACTCATAAGGGCATATCACAGAGGCAAGATACCAAAGATATATATACATGTATCTCATGGACAAAGTCTTAGCTATTCTCAGTGTAAGCTTCATGGCTGGTATGATGTGACTTTAAGAAGTAATTATATACTGTTACTTATTTGTGTATATACCTCACACAGTTATTGTACAAATGAAAGGAGATGTTAAGAACTTTTGTTTTAACTGGTAGTATACAAGCTTGCTTTTCTATTGCTAATCCAGTTATGTGGTGGAAAATGATAAGTTTAAGTTTGGGCATCAGAAGATCTTGTGATGGAGTTGCCACACAAGATTAACAGTGAACTCTTATCATGACAGAGTTGAGATGGCCCTCCCCTTATATGAATAGAGTAGGCCTTCAAGAAATCTTCACTCGACAGGTGAGCAGTGGGACAATTTTGACACAATATCTATACTGCCCAAGAAAATGACAGCTGAGAAAAAAATTAGTAATTTAGGGATTATAGACAGCTAATGTAGACCACATGGGTCCCAAAGTGATCTTGGAAGTATAAATTATTTAGAACTCTCTTTCTAGGTCAGTGCCAGTTGACCATATATTTGTTCAGCCCTTTTTTCATATTGGATGTGGCCTTTTATGTCTACAGTTTTTTGACTTTGTTCTACTTGACTTCTGCTCAAATAAAGTTAGAAAACAAACATGAAAAATGAAAAGATAAAATCTGGAAGGTTTAAAAAAAATAGTTTTGTGTTTAATATAATTTACTCTCAGTATATAATCACAGCATAGCAGGGTATCATTGCATACTTGATCATAGGGGCTAAATAATAGAAAGGAAGAACCAAGCCTTGTCTCCTAACCTTTCAAATCTAAAGTTGAGAGAATTCAGAGCTGTTTTTCAAAAAGTGCTTTGGTGATTATTGTAGACTGAATTTGTTCCCTTCTCTTTTGCCAATGATGTAGGGTTTTTTTTTTTTGCTTTTCTTTTTTTTTCTTCTTTTTTATTAGTTATCAATAGACTGTGCATAGAGCCATGATGGTACCATCATTAGCCTTCTCTCTGCCCTCCCCCATCAGGGATTGTGGGTCTTGCATTGTGGGGATAGCCATCAGTTTTGGGGGTGAGGCAATGTCTCTGTGCATAATGACTCAACTTATGGCTCTAACAATCTTTCTGCCCCCTCTTGTGTGAATTTCCTTTGTTGGGTTCCTTTAGGTCTATTTCAGCGAGGAGGTCATGGGAGTCTCTGGATCTCTGGTTTGGTAGGGGTTGAGTGTTCTCTGTGTCTATCTCCTTCACTCCTGTGCTGATACCAGGTTCGCTGAGAAAGCAGCATTTTTGATCATTTCCCCCGTTATTCTATGGGTTCAGCTGGTGCCCTGGTGAGGTGCATTGAGCTGATTCTCTCCTCAGGTTCTGTATCCATCTGAAAAAGAGACACAAATTCTCCAACAGAGAGTGAGGTCAGTGCAAGGTACATGGATAGCCATTCTTGTTTTAGAGTGAGTTTAATGGGTGTAGGTCCTCTTGTATCCCACTATTGGTTTGATATTGGCGGGTGAACTCATTTTTGGATATGGTTCTGACTTGTTTTCCAGTTCCAGGTACGGGTTCCGTTCCACTGAGTAGATCCTTTAGCCAAATCTACAGCAGTCGGTAACCCACCATGGCTGTGTGCCACTCTTGCATTTGTGTGAGCATCACATCAGGTTGATTGCTGCTGGGTAGTTTACATCACGAATTGCTTAAACAGATGTTGGTCATTTTCCCCCAGTTGCTCATGTAGTACCTTCTGGCACTAGACAAGCTAACTGTCTGGGGACTGTCTCTTCCAGATTCGAGCCAGGTCACTCCATGTTCCATCCAAACAGCATATGGTGTCTTCAGCAGTAGGGTCTTACCATTACCCTTTGGTGAGTCATCAAGTACTCTGACAGAAATCTGTCTTCTTTTGGGAAACCTTGTAGGTCTCACTGATCAACAGCTCATTGTGGATGTTGACCACATGGTGGTACTGGGAATTACAGGTCAGTGCCATGGGAAAAGAAGGAAGAAAAATATAGGTAGTATGAAAGAGAGAGAGAGAGAAGAGTAAGAAGAGGGGATGAGAGAGAGGAACAGGAGAAGGTTGAGGTTAGTCTTCATCCTACCCTCTCCAGGCCCCTGGAATTCAGGTCTTCTCTCTAAGCACCTGATGAAGCTTCAGCCTGTTAGTGTGTCTTACAGGTTATAGGATTTTTTTGGTATCATTTCCATTTGGGTCCAGTTGTTTGCCCCCTTACCCTCCCTTATCTCCCCACCATCCCTATTGTCCAGTCCTAGAACTGTTTCTTAGGTGTGTCAGCATCTCGGACAAATTCAGGAAGGAGCCACAGATGAGTGAGACCATGCGTCACTTGTCTTTCTGTGATTGGGTGAGTTCGCTGAGATGATCTGTTCCAAGTTTGACCAATGAAGCAGTTTTATGTACATTGAGTGGGTGGGAGAAAATGAAAAATCAAATGAAGTGCATCCTGTACAAAGACTTGTGAACCTGTGACAGCATAAACATGATTGTTTTCATATTGGCAGAGCATATCTCAATGGGAACCAAACACATAGTGAGAAATTAGTACACATAATGGAGAGATGGCTTAGCAGTTAAGCACTTGCCTGTGAAGCCTAAGGACCTTAGTTCAAGGCTCAATTCCCCAGTATCCATGTAAGCCAGATGCACATGGTGGGGCATACATCCATCTGGAGTTAATTTGCAATGACTGGAGGCCCTGGTGCACCCATCCTCCCCCCATCCATGTGCTCTGCCTCTTTCTCTGTCTGTCTGTCACTCTCAAATAAATAAATAAAAATAAACAAAATTAAAATATGTTTTATTATATCAGAATCTTCATGCTTGTTGATTTTATCTCCAATATTTCTCTCATTTTATTTAATATCCTAGTTTTGGTTTGTTTCAGCTACATGAAATAACCTTATATCTGGAACATACAAAGGTGGAGGAAAATCCCTACTTTAAGTTTATCTCAATTTAATTGATGGGATTTTCATCTGACAAACTAGCACTATCTAACAGGTGACAAGGGAATTCAAATGGTGCACACATTTGGATTAAATTGTTTCCTAAATAAATTGTCTTCTCTTAAAAAATGCCAATAATCTCACAAAAATGAATTCATTAGAGTAATAGGTGGCATTTCATATTAACACAATTTAGTCCCTCTTTTAGGAGATTAATTAGATGAGAGAATAAAAATGATATTAATTGTTGAATTGATGTAAACTTCTATGTTTAGGGAAATTTTAAGAATGCTTCAAGTGAAGCAGCCCTGATTAATGTTTTAGATGTATTATTATGAGTGGGAATAAAAATAAGTTACATTGAATCTACACTAGTAGAGTATGGCTTAAATAAAACTGACATCACATATCAATTTACTGTCTTCTTTGACATATTAGATATCTTTTTTTTTTTCCACTAAGAATACCCTCAGGAAAAGCATAGCAATACAACAACAAAAGAAGGAAATGAGTTAAATAATTCTAATTTTTTTCACACAGATATGAGCAATGAGCTTTTTATGTGTCAGACATTTTATGAAATGCTGGAAAACTCTACAAATCTACTGGAATAAAAGAATGTGTTTCTTTCTATAAGCTTCTTGCCCTCCCATCTAGCTGCTTTGACACAAGCTACATATTGACATAACCATTACCAATATCTTTCTAACTGCTCTGCTAACAAATGCTTATTTCAACGTGTCTCCAGAAGTGGGTCAGTGTTAGTGATCAGAATGGCATTCATGTATCAACACTCCATAACAGTGTGCTATCATTTCATTGTAAATATTGAGTAGTATATTTTCATATAAATGGAACCCTGGCTATGTTGTTCAAAACAATAAATGAACTCCTAACATAGCTGCATCAGTTTGTCTAATATTTTCTTATGATTCCAAAAGGATTCATTTTTAAGAGAGTCTATTTTTATTGGTAGAAGCAAATACAAAGTATTCCCACAGTACATGTATGCAAGCTAGAATGAAAATATTACCTACTGCTGGGCGTGGTGGCACACTCCTTTAATCACAGCACTTGGGAGGCAGAGGTAGTGAGTTCAAGGCCACCCTGAGACTGACTACATAGTGAATTCCAGGTCAGCCTGAGATAGAGTATGACCCTACCTCAAAAACCAAAAAAAAAAAAAAAAAAAATATTACCCACTGATGTTGTTAGAATGCTTTACAACTTAGAAAGCATCTTCAACTATCACATCGTACTTTCAAAGAAGAACCCGAGGCTCATGAGAATTAAGTGGTTTATATAAGATCCCACAGCTGATGAGTGGTACAGAGTGGACATGAAATCTTCCAACCCTACGTTCCAGTCCCTCCCAAAAGCCAAGTATTTTCCCTAGTGGGTGCTCGAAGGTATAGGCTTTGGGGTCAAATGACTTGGGTATCCCAAAACTTGAATAAACTATGGGCAAAATATTTAACACCTGATTTCCCATATGTTGTGAAACACCATATTTCCCTTACGAGCTGTGAGGATTAAATAAAATTGTGCCTATATAGCTCTTGTGCACAGAGCCTGGCATACTGCATCAACTACAAATTATTGTTACTCCCTAATATGTGCAACCACTGCTTGCTTATGTTGACTTTTCATCATTTGTATACTTGTGTGTTTTGACTATCTCCAAATCTTGTCTGTTGAGTTTCTCAAGGGAAATAATTTGCATTTCTTTAAATTCTCTAGATGATAGAAAAATGTTCTTGGAAAGAATGTGGAAATGAATTGTGCTAGAAAAAGCTTTTGAATAAATAAAAACATAATGATTCAATATGGGACTTAATTAAACTATTGGAAGTAATTGGAACCCATTATAAGCAACCATTCTAGAGAATATGAATAACTAAAAGTCTGATTTTTTTCACTTAAAGTCCAATTAGTAGTAGTGCCTCTGAATTATTCTGCCAATACTTCGTTAGTTCATTCAATGATGCAGAAACTCCCTGCCTTCACATGCCATCCTTTTAATTTTTGCAGTCTAGACTTTTGTTTATTTTGACACCTTTCTCAGACATATATCTTTATCTATCATTGGATCCACAATCTAGTTAAGGTTATCACATCTGATCTTTAAAACTTGGTTACATATTTAGTCGTATTTAATCAGCCATAATGTATTAAAAATCTTTTCTTTAAAAAAGGACTTTATGTCATCTACAGTAAGCAAAGAGAAAAAAAAATTTTTCTTAATATAAAGCTACCACATCTGAGAGTGGTAGAAGGAGAAACAGCACAGTATGGGTGAGGGTGCCAAACGGAACAAAGGCATATTAAATGCTAAATCCACTTTGTGAATTTCAAATTAATAAATGTTTATGAGTTGTGGGGTACATTCTTTATTTATTCTCTCTTTTAACTGCTAAATCTGAGAATATGAACTTTAAGATTTCTTCAACCTCCTTGCTTTTTCTGTATCTGGGGTCACATCCCAGTGCTGTACGTAGTGTTGTGATGTCATAGAGAATAATGACTTCAGCTGAGGTAAAATCAGCAGGAGCTGATCTACTCATATCCAACTGAGCACTTATTTTTAGGAAATATTCTTGGTAACAACAAAGTGTTATAACAAATGAATGTGCCCCTCTCAGATTTTCTACTTTTTGTTTCCATAATAAAAAATTAAGATTATTATAAAATATTAATTAGAGTAAAATGGTCAGCAATTCACAATCTATGAGAACAACTTGCTAAGAGACCAAACTCCCTGGCCTGGAATCACCTGGGACCATTCAGAAATCTAACACTGAACTACTGGGGAATAAGGAGAACAAGGACCATGGGTCAGGTATTAGGGCCGCGTCAGAGCACAAGGTCATGAGGTCCCCTGGCTCCCAGGCTCAGGTCAGTAGGAAGGTTGGTTCTGTAGCCCTAAACAGAAAGTTTAGTGCACTTTCTTATTCACTGGATAAAGCAAAGAGCTCCAGGCATTCTAATACACCACAAATCCTGGTTGTTTATATGAGAAAATACTAACCTTCTAGTCAACCTCTCATTGTCTCCTGACAAAAGGGAAAAAAATTTCCCTGGCATACCATAACTTCTGGAGAATTCTCCCTGCATATAATTTTACATATTCCACAGATGTGGTTTTCTTATACACAGAGACACACTAACTGTGCATCATATGTGGATCTATACATGTGTAATATTTTAATTCCTTTGTGTGGCATTATGAGAATATGGACCATCCCAGGATTTAGTGTGATTGTAAAAGAGTAAGTCTAGACTGCGGTGAGACTACATATATTCAACAACAGATCAGGAATTTTTACAAGTGAGACCATTATTCCAATTTTTTCATTTTAAAAATGAATAAACTGAGGCTCAGAAAGTGCATTGGTTAGCTTTTGCTAATCTGTCAGAAATAACATGAATAAGGAGGGGTTTACTTTGCTCACAGTTTCAGACATGTTAGTGTATCATTGGGTACAGGAAACAGGGCAAGAGGGTGCAGATATCTCGATGTCTTCTCCTTTTCTCCCTTTAATTCTGTTCTATACTCCATGCCCATGAAATAGTACCATCCCTATTAAAGATAGATCTTCCCAAGTGGTCAGTTAATGCTACCTAAATATACCCTCACAGACACATTAAGATATACCTCAGCCTCCTAAGTGGCTCTAAATCCAGTCAAATTGACAATCCTCACAGAAAGTTTGAATAATTATAGTATAAAATTAGTAGCAGATACAGTCTGCTATCTTCAATAATTGTAAATAATGACTTTAAAGACTTGATAACTCACAACTGTGACAATTTCTCCAATCCTTACTATATATAAAACCAATGCTTAGTCGTTTGCATACATCATCTCATTTGTTGACTATTGGTACCAGTACTGTCACCATCCCCATTTTGGAGATTAGCATCTTGTCTGAGACCACATGCAAAACAATGGTAAATTCAGAATTTGAATTTAATGCTGCCAGATTGATGTTCACTGTTCTTAACCAAGGATATTTCTATGTGCAGTGAGACTTTCTTTATATGCTTGTGATGAAAGGAAAGGCAAAGACACCTACTGGTCGGTATATTATAAAATGCTTAGCATGATATGTAGGTGACACAGCAGAAGTAGAAGCAATGAGGCTATAAATGAGCAAAAAGAGTGCACACCCCACTTATGCCTCCAGGAAGTGCATGAGCAATAGGAAAAGAGGATACTGAGTGTGGTGCAAGGGAGAAAGTGTGAGAGCCAACCTCCTGAAAGAGCTAGTAATAGATGGTTACATGCAGAAATTAGTGAAGGTATTTTGAACAACCACTTTTTATACTTATCAAAATTACCTTAGTTTTGCTACCTGAAAAACGAAGGCACATAACTTTTTACTTGACAATTGAACTGCTCATAGTTGATGTGTTTATCTGCCAGTTCAGAGAAGCAAGTTATTTTGAAAGGTTATTCCACAAAGAAATCTATTGTTTTGCATTACATTATGGGATTGTCTTTTTTTTCAACCTGAAAAAAAAAAAAAAACATATTATCTGCTAAATGGTCTCCCTTCTAGGTTTTAACTACACCAAGTTTTCAGTGGATACTTTTGCATTTTCTTTTCAGGACTAGGAAATTTTGAAGTGATTATTGGGAAAGAAATTTTAAAAAGCAAGTGTGTTACTTAGACAGACTTGGAGGATGGGAAATAAAGTGAAGAAAGTGTAAAGGATGATTAGATTTCATGTTTTCGTTCATCATTGAAGCTTGTTCCTATTAATTGACCTACCTTCCCCACTGTCAAGGAAACATGAGCAGAGGATGAGGTAGTAATATTAAATATTATAGCAATAGCTACATCAAAACAAAATACTTCATTTTTCTGAAAAACATGAGCACATATGTTTCATTGAGCCTAAGCCCAGATCTATAACTCAGCAATACCAGATTCATAGTAAACCTTAAGCTGGGTGGGGGGCGCTCTTCTTCAGATTACTTTGAATGCTAGTACGACCAGCAAAATCATAACAATAGGAAAAGTGTTTTCTGAAGTTAAATTTTATATCAAATGTTGAACATGATGAGCTTTTATGTCCTTGTCACCATAATGGACATTCCTGGGTATTTTTGGCATGTCAGTCAACTACTTCTGGCTTATCCTATTCCTGTTACTGTCCACCTAAAAACAAAGTTAAGTCAAAACAAAGCAAAAAATAAAACTTCACTTTTGCAGTCCCTCTGAGAGCCAAAAATAAAAAATATATATATAAAACAGGCTTAGGTTTGCTTTCAGAAAAGCAGATAACTCTGCAATTGACACTTGACCATTCAACTATATGTCATATGGCTCTGTTTTCAGTATTAAATCACATAATTAGTAGTACACACATGAGAGGAAGTTCATTCAATTAAGTTCTATCATTTTTCTTTTGTCTAGAACGGCATTTTCCTTCTTCACAGAAGCAGCCCTTATTAAGTGGAGGGTGCTGTATTTGACGCTCTTCACTGTCAAGATGTTCCAATGATGAAAATATCATCTTTGATATGCTCCACTGGAAACGTCTTGCCTCTGGAGCAGAGATGCATCTCCCTGGAGAAGGCTGCTTTGTATTATGGAGCAGGTAAACAAGGCAGGGATGGAGTCGCTTCACTGAAGACTTCTTTTTAGCACCACATTAATATGCCTGTGCTTCATGTCGGTGCTTCTCAAGCAGGGTAGGTAGTGCCCCTTGCTTAGATTCTGCTACTGACAAGCCAAGGGCTGGAGGGTAATTCTTGCTGGACTCTGCAGTTTTCTGGCTTTCCTTGTTTGACAGAATCCAATTCTCTTGACCTTCAGGACATGGAGCAGAACTCATTGCTTCCACCTGGCCTACCCAAGTAAGTCAAGTTGTGCTCCCAGAATACTGCTGCCATGGTTAGTTTAATTTTAATTTATTGCAGAGATGGTTTTATGCATATGACTTTATAACTGTGCAAGCACCTTGAGACCTCTGAAGGTCAAATAAATAATAAATGCTCATTAAGAGCTTGGTGGTTTTGCTGAAACCAGCCAACAAAGGTGTCATTGGTGATATTTTCATGTGGACAAATAGGATCCCAGTCAAGTAGGAACTAGTATTAAACTATTAGTAGTGTTTGACTTTGTAGCCTCAGTAAATCATATGCCAGCCATGCATTTCAGTCATTAAAATAACGGGACCCTTAAAAACTACCAGTTACTTAGTATTTAATCTATTTTCCCTTTAAGCCAGTGGTACTTTCCTGGATTGGTTTTCTTTGCTGTGTGTGTGTATTTGTGTGCATTAAATAGAGGATGGGAGTGCAGGTGGTAGGGGGAAGGGAGACTATGAGATCCCCAGAATGTCCTCCAGCTTTGAGATGTTGCACAAGGAAATCCTCATTGTTTTCCTTGTGTTTGTGATATGAAAAGTGCTCCCAGTGAGTCAAAGGCTAAGTATATGGCTCAGTAGATAAAATGTTTGCTACTCAAGCATGAGTAAGGAGGTTGGCACCCCTGAATCTAAATGCCAGAGGAAAGGGAGGCATTTGGTATCCCTACCATGCTTACCAGCCACAAGGGAGTCAGAGACAGTTGAATATGCTGGAAGCTTGGGAGTCAGTTATGCTGGTGAAGAGGCAGTGGTGAACAACATGAGACCCTGCCTCCAAGAAGGTCAAAGGCGAGGAACACAACTGAAGGTTTTCCTGTCAACACCACATAGGCTGTAGCATGTGTGCCCACTGCTCACACACAAGAAAACACCCATACATATATGCACACCATGTGATGACAACAACTAAACTCCTTGCAAAATTCTTGTATGCAAATATTTTGTGTCAAGAACATCTAAGAGAGTTTGGCTTTCATCTCTGGCATGCTGTTCCTTTCCCCGTCTCCCTCATGCCATGGTGGATCTGTCTTCATGCCTAGGGCCTGGATCTATAGGAAGGAGAAAATGAGCAATGTGCCCAACCCCTTCTATCTGAAAAATACTCAAAATCTGCACCTTTCAACATGAATAATATTTCCTTCTCAAAGAAAAGAACAAAAATAATGACAGTTTAGATTAGTAACATACATATAATTTTATTAAGCAAAATAACATCAATCAAGCAAGGAAACCTGCTTTACAAACTGTGTCCCAAGTATGGTATCCTTCCTATTAACTTTGAAAATATATTTATAATATAGTCTTGCACATGCCTTTTCTCCCTTTATTTATTTATTTATTTTTCTGTGCTAAGGATTAAACCCAGGGAGTCATATATGCCAGGAGAGTGCTTTACAACTGAGCTGTGTCTCTACTATATTCTATCCCCTATCCTCAGCATACTTATAGCTAAGGAAGGATAGCTAAATGTTGGGCTTTTTATTTTAATTGGCTTAAAAATAATCATAATCTTTTGAGAATCTATGTTTTCCTAGGAAAAAAAAAAAAAAATGAAACAGGGGCTCAAGAGATGGCTTACTTTTTAGGGCATTTGTCTGCAAAGCCTAAGGATCCATGTTCAACTCTTCAGATCCCCATAAAACAGATGCACAAAATTGAGGCAAGTGCAAAGTCACACATGCTCATTAGGTGGTGAAATCATCTGGAGTTCTATTGCAGTGGCTGAGGCCCTGGTGTGTCAATTCTCTCTCCCTCTCTCTCTCGCTCACTCTCACTCTGTCTCTAAAAAAAAAAAAAAAAAAAAAAAGAAAGAAACAAATGCCAGTTGCTTAATAGAATAGCATTATTATTATTATTAATTGATCAGGATAAACATCATATATTATTTAATCATTTATTTTATGTGTCTATAGTTTGCCTTCCCATTTTAAAAACTTGATCCATGTTATCAACTAAATTAAAAGAAAGAGGTGCTGACATTTGGCTCTGCTTAATTTCTAAATTAAATTAATAGTTTTCATCCTTCTGTAAAGCAATTTTGAATTCATTCTCCAAAGGTAGAGAAATAGAATAGAAAGAGGTGTAGGAAAATAGAGCACTACCCCAAAGTTGTTTCTCTTTCTCTTTCCTTCCCTACACATACCCTCAGTTTACTTTTACCAGATTTGATTATGTCACCCACAAATTCTTGGGATCCATTTAAAATTCTTATATTGTTTTTGATGTCATTGAGGTTTTTAAAATATTTTATTTTACTATTTATTTTAGAGAGAGAGAGAGAGAGAGAGAATGGGTATGGCAGGGCCTCCAGCTATTGCAAACAAACTCCAGATGCATGTGCCCCTTTTGCATCTGGCTTACATGGGTCCTAGAGAATCAAACCAGGATCCTTTGGCTTTGCAGGCAAGTGCCTTAACCACTAGGAAATCTATCCAGCACAGTTTTTTTTTTTTTAAGTGGATAAAGTCAGTTCATTTTTCTATTACCAAAACCCATCATTATCCTGATTTGCATTATTGACTTTCCTTTTAAAGTTTATAGGCAGCATAAGAAAACATCAAGAGGAACTATTTTAGTCTTGTCAATTCTACATGGCTCTTATGCATCCAACTATCTACAATAACCTATGAAACACTTCTATTTAATAGAGAATGTATTAGAGAAAGTAGCTCTTTTCAACCCTATTTCAACTGCATTTTGAGATATTGTTTTAGACTTATGGGATTCCCAATGTCCAGACATGCACATAGAGGCTAATAAATATAGTGGGAAAATCAATATGAATTACAAGGGTATAAGAACTTTACAAGGTTTCTCATATGCATTATGTCATTCACTCCTCATGACCACTGTGTTAGGGAGGTGTTGATATTTACCCAGCTGGAAGAGGGAGAAGTTGAGGCTGGGATATAAAGGATTCAGGGTGATCACAAGGGAGCAGATTCCACCTAGTTCTGTCTGAACCTGACAACTGCTCTGTACACAGTGGAAAGAATGGTGGCAACACACAACAGACAGCTTCTGTTCTAGATGAAAGCCAGTAGCTAAGAAACCTCATTGCTAAATGGGTAAGGACTGCATATTTCTGCCAAGCAACCCCTCTGCTATAAACATAGATTCATTCTGCTATTGATATGTTCTAGAAAAATATCGTTCCTTTTACTGCTACATTCTTCATAAGGTATAGTGTCCAGAACTATAGCGTGCCAATCTTTACCATGCTTTCTCAGCATTATTTGCATTTTATTTTATTTATTTATTTTTATTTATTTGAGAGAGAGAAAGAGGCAGAGAGAAAGAACGGGTGCACCAGGGCCTCCAGCCACTGTAAATGAACTCCAGGTGCATGTGCCCTCTTGTGCATCTGGCTTACATTGGTCCTGAAGAATCTAACTGAGATCCTTTGGCTTTGCAGGCCAATGCCTTAACCACTAAGCCATCTCTCCAGCCCCCATTATTTGCATTTTAAATTACTGAAACTATTGTAGCCAATCACATTGGAAGACGGAGGACATTGTTATTAATTCCAAGCAAAATGTAGGGGTGCAGGTGACATTGAGCACTCTACATTTCTAAATCCCCAGATGTTTATCAGATATGTCTGTTTTCTCTAACTCCTATGCAAAAGGGAAGCTCAGTAAAAATATGTCTTTTTGCTTTTGTATTGACAAAAATCTAAGAACAAATGTTTTCATGACCATAAATAAATAAATAAATAAATAAATAAATAAATAAATAAATAAATAAATAAATAAATTGAGTGGCTGCAGTTCAATCTATAGTCTATTTATTTGTAGCTTCTCTGAAATGTGTCTCTTTTGTGCAAAACTTCTGACTTGATTGCTTTTTAGAGCACTGCAACTCAGTCTTGCCCTGTAGACCAGAAGACTTAAAAAGTACCCTAAAATGAAGCCAGATAAAAATTTCAAGGAAAGGTTGTGGCATAAGAAAGTAAAATGGGAATAGAAGAAACTCTCTAGAAGAGTTATGATTTACTTAGGCTCATTAATTCAACTACTATTTTTCATGGTAATTTCCTCATTTATAAAATTATAAGGCTATTTCTTCTACCCTCTTATTCTAAGTATCTCATCATAAATGGGAAAATAATAAGGAAGACTTTAAGTTTAGATAATTACAATTGTACTAGTCAAGTACATTTTGGGTTGGTTGGTTGTTGCTTTATTCAGATAGGGTCTTACTCTAGCCCAAGCTGACCTGGAACTCACTCTGTAGTCACTCAAACTCATGACAATCTTTCTACCTCAGCCTCCTGAGTGCTGAGACTAAAAGCATGATCCATCATGCCCAGAAAAAAAAGATGTTCTTAAATCCATATTAAACATGTAAGAAATTTTTAGTATTTGAGTGAAGAATCACTCCTATACCTGAATTTTGGGACACTGGATTTTGAACATTAAGCACACCAAAAAAAAAAAAAAAAAAAAAAAAATTGAAAACAATCAAAAAAGGAGAAGTGGAGGAGGACCAAGGAGAACAAGAAATGTGCATGGAAATGTCAATGTTTTAACTATGAGTCAGTATTCCTGTTTTACTAATGCTAACTTTGCCATTGAAATAGTCAACACAGTGCCTAGAATATCAAACATACCCCATGCCCCATAAAGTGACCAGCTCAGCTCTCACTCTTGCTACTACCATGCCTTCCCCAATTTGAAGTTTCCCCTTGAAACTATAAGCTGAATTAAATCTTTATTCTTCTTTAACTTGCTTCTGTTCAGGCATTTGTTTATAGCCATGAGAAAGCAACTGATAAAGCATTAAAAAAAAAAATTCCTACCTCTGCTTCTTAAATTCTAGGATTTCAGACATCCTCCACCACTCTTAAGTCAAATATTAGACTTTCTTTTTTCATCTGTAAAGTTATATGTGTACCATGGTTTTGTAGAAATCAAATTGAATAAGACTTTTAAAATTCTCAGTAAAGATTATTACTTGTTATAACAGTAATTATTTTTTCAATTTAAACTTTAAAACTGGGGCTGGAGAGATGTCTTAGCAGTTAAGGTATGTGCCTGTGAAGCCTAATGACCCTGGTTCGATTTTCCAGGTCCCATGTTAGCCAGATGCACATGGTGGAGCATGTGTCTGGAGTTTGTTTGCAGTGACTAGAGGCTCTGGTGTGCCCATTCTCACTCATTCTTTCTCTCTGTCTCTGTCTCTCTCTCTCTCCCCCCTCCCTCTATCATAAATAAATAAATAAATAAATAAATAAATAAACAAATAAATAAATTTTAAAAACTGTTTCCTTCACCCTGGCACTGATTATCAGCTTCCCTATAGAAGCAGCAAAATCTTGCTCATTTTTCTAGTTCCTCTGTGATTTCAC
This sequence comes from Orientallactaga sibirica, assembly GCA_036365145.1. Lineage (NCBI taxonomy): Eukaryota > Metazoa > Chordata > Mammalia > Rodentia > Dipodidae > Orientallactaga > Orientallactaga sibirica. Next base: position 53,375,316 of record JAEOAD010000004.1, on the reverse strand, counting down.
GTGGACCTTGGCTGAAATGTGAGGGATAGTTTATCTCCTTGGGTCTCGCTACCTTCTGAAAAAGAAAAACAGATTCTCCAATGGAAAGTGAAGTCAGTGTGGGTTAAATTGGATGAATGTTATTAATTTAGGGAGATTTTGATGGATGAAGACCCCCACAACCCAATGGGGAATACTAGCAACCCCACTGAGGACGCCTCCTGTGGAATGGGAGCACAGAGGAGGGAAAAGATGGTACAAATATATGATGTATCTATACAAAATATGCTCTTAAAAAAGAAAAAATAAAACTGATGCATAAAAATAGAAAAAAATTGACATTCTGTTGGTATTTTCTTCTTTGTGTCCTCCTCACAACAAAAGGGAGTATCTAAGGGAATTACTGTTAAGCAATGTCTGCTGGGCTTGGTGTTATATGCCTTTAATACCAGCATTTGGCAGGCAGAGGTAGGAGGATCCTTGAGAGTTTGAGGCCAGCCTGTGGCTATGCAGTGAATTCTAGGTCAGCCTGATCTACCTAGGGGAAAAAAAGAAAATGAATGTCTGTATTAGGGGAAGGGGAGACTAAGTCAGTATGTTTGCCTCACAAAATATGAGGGGATATTCAAATTGGAGTCCTTGTACTCACATAAAATACCTGGGGTGGTGACCTGTACTTATAATCTTAGCACTGGGGAAGTGGAGAAATCAAGGTCTCTGGAGTTCATGGCTAGCTAGTAATTGGTGAGCTCCAGGTCAATGAAAGATCTTGTCTCAAAAAGAGATGGATAGGATACTTAAGGATGATATTCAGTGGTGTTCTTTGTCCTCTGTGAATGTACACACACACACACACACACACACACACACACACACACATGGAGATGCATGTATACATGTAAATGACAAACAGAAAGGAAATGTTTGTATTAGAATGTTATTGTATGACTTTTCTAATAATATTGAGTGCTATTGTTGGGCCCTAAGAGGTCCGGGTGTGAGGCCTAGTGGAACTTCCTGAGCCTGACTAGAGTTTGGCAACCTGTCTTTGGCCTATTACTTCCGCTTAAGAGTGACTCAGCAAGGCCTAAGCTGAAACTGCCTCCACCCAGCTACTGCTGACGTGGTGAAATACTATTGGCCCTTACACCTTTTTCCCATCCTGAGACCCACCCTCTTTCTCAAAGCTATATAAACACCTTCCCACTACAATAAAACGAGTTCTTGCCTGGACAAGACTCCCGACCCAGTGTGTTTTTCTCTCTGGAGTTTTAGAGGAGGGGAGTCTGGGACGCCGACACCCATCATCCTGCTCAGCCTCAAGAGGAGCCGCTGGTCTGGCTCTCTCTTCAGCTCTACCTGCCGGGGGAGGAACCAGCATGCTATTACTAAAAATGCTGATGGAAAAATTTAAAGGTAATTTTTTGGAGAATTTTTGGGTTTTTCTATCTCCTCTTCCCTCTTCTATCTCTGCAGCCATGGGTATTTTCCATAACTCATTCATGAAACGATGAGTTTCTATTGGGTTTCTCTTCACTGAGTCCCTATTGCTGCCAGGAAAACAGTTGAAGAAACCATTTCCTTATGAAGAACTATCACCTGGGTCCCTCCTCATTCCTATATAGTAATAGATGGATCTAGTCTTGCTTCATTGTCCATACTCCCCTTTAAACACATCATCACATTGGATTGAGGGCACACTTTACCATCATATAACATCAAAAGGTCACATTCTGAGGAACTGGAAGTTATACATGGGCACATTTGGGGGAAGGCAAATTGATATAACATGGTAATGCTTATGTCAAGTCACAGTTTTTCAAGTAATATCAAATAGCCAGAAATGTGACAGTATTGTCAGACAGAAACACGAAACATTGAGCAATTAATGTTCCTACCATAGAAGTATCAGATAATATAGTTTTCACTGAGTTCACTGTTGGATTTAAGCTTATATATATTACACATTCACAAACATATAAAAGATATATTTACATCCTGACTTTATTAATTATTTTATTTCATTATTTATATATTTTTGAGGTAGGGTCTAGCTCTAGCCAAATCTGACCTGGAATTCACTATAGAGTTTTAGGTAGGCCTCAAACTCTCAACAATCCTCCTACCTTGGCCTTTTGAGTGCAGTGCTGGGATTAAAAGTGTTTGTCATCATGCCTAGCACTTCCTTACTTCAAAATGCAGTTACAACCCAGAAACAAACAAAAATAGGTCTGACCAACTCCAAATGAAATTGTAAAGTGTGATAACTAAATGTATGTACTTATTAAAAAGGAGTTTGAGATCAGTTTATTGATGCCAACATAACGTGAAGTTCCAGCATTTGTACCCGGTTGATTTATAAGGTCTCCACCAGAGACCTTAGTCTTGTACCCTGAAAGCAGTGAGACTGATCATTAGAAACTGAACAACTCTTAGTTGCTAACGGCTCAGCTTACTTTATGACCAAATCTGGAAAGAGGCTATATATTCTTTGTTTTATCCCATTTGTATATAATAGAGAGCATGGTATCTCTTTCCTCTCATGTGCTAGGGCAAGGTTTCTGTCCTTGTCAGGAAAGAAATTCTGCCTCTTTTCTAGCGCAGCTTTTGAAGGTAGATTATTAAATTTCCCAACACAGTTCAGTTGTTTGACCCAAATAGTTGCATACATCCTGGGTATTTTGTTGTTGTTATTGGTTTGGCTTTTTTTTTTTTTTTTTTTTTGAGACAGGGTATCAAATAGCCCAAATAGGCCTTGAATTTGGTATGTTGCTCAAGCTGGCCTTAAACCCCTGATCTTCCTGCATTCATCTCCTGAGTGCTAGGATAACAGGAATGGGCCACCCTTCCTGGCTCACATGCTAAATTGGCCATTAGTTGGAAGCAAGAAGAGGGTAGTGATAGAATTCAGCTAGCCCCTTCTCTCACAGCATTCAGCATTGTTCACAAAACATGTATCAAGTCTAGTCAGCTATTGCTGGTGAGTGCCTGAACCTCCATGTGGGATACCAATCAGTACAGACCGTGAGAGAAAGAGAGAGAATGACATTTCTCACAAAGAACATGTTGTTTCCGTAGGTCACTCTAAAAAATAAAACCTTCAAAAATCAGTCATAGAAGACCCTTTGCATCTCAGACTATAATTTTTGAGGACATGATGTAACAGGCTATTTATAATCTTGAGAATATTTGGTTTTGGTGTATTTCAAATGTTGATGTTAGACTGATATGAAAATGCCTGTTAGTGTTCCAGAGCCAGGCCAAAGGTCATTCTATCAAACTCAATAGAGTAATAAATAAACCAGAAATAGTGTTTTAAAAAGAATATGAAATATGATAAGTTGTCAAGACTTCAAGTTCATGTTGGCTTATTATTGCCTATCCAGCAGGTATAACAAAGAGTTTCACCTCTGCCCTCACATCTTAGCTTCCTAGAGAGATCTTTTCCTGCTCACCAAGCCATGTTTACATCAGATGATTGGCCTCATTCTTTTATAAATTCTTTTTTTTAATACTCATTCCAATGCATCTTTTAAAGTATATTTTATTTATTAATTTGAGAGAGAGAAAGAGGGAGAGAGAGAGAGAGAATGGGCACGCCAGGGCCTCCAGCCACTGCAAATGAACTCCAGATGCATGCGCCCTCTTGTGCATTTGGCTTATGTGGGTCCTGGAGAGTGGAACTGGGATCCTTTGGTTTTGCAGACAAATGCCTTAACTGCTAAGCCATCTCTCCAGCCCTTTTCTTTGTCTGTTTTTTAAAAATATATTTTATTTATTTATTTATTTATTTATTTATTTATTTATTTAGAGAGAGAGAGAATGGGCTCCAATGCATCTTAATTGTACTAATTCTCTTCTTCCATCAATATGTCAATAAAGATTTTGAATCAAACCCAATATATTTGCAATATCTGAAATTGTAATAAGTAATGCATTCCTGATGAGATATTGAAACCATGTATGTGTAAACATTACTAAAGCTAAACTAGCCAGGGGAAAAGATCACTATTAATTTGAAAGCACAGGACTTATTTTAAGGTTTATTTCTGCAAAAAGAAAAGAAAAGAAAAGAAAAGAAAAGAAAAGAAAAGAAAGAAAAAAGAAGGAAAGAAAGAAAAAATACTATCTTGGAGCTTGAACTAGAAGACAAGGAAAATATCTGGTTTTAGCACTGGGTTACTGCTTTACAAACACATGATCTCAAGGAAAGGAAATTCAAAGCTTTTTTTTTTTTTTTTTTTTTTTTTTGGCACTGGCTTTAAATACTACCATTGTAGACTTACCTTCACAGACAAAAACATTGTAAATATGAATTGTATTACCCTATAGCTATATAATCCTTTCATAATTTTTAGATCTTACTTATGCTATGTGCTCTAATAATAACCCACATCATCCATTGCTGTTGCTATAAATGACATCTTACAAGTGAAGATTTTCATCACATGCTTTGATATTCTGCTGTCAAAGCTTTTGAAAAATTAGAATAATGGAGCCAGTTGGTGTCAATAGACAGGAAAGGAAATAACATTCTGCATGCACAGTCACCTTTTAGATGTGGGAGTTTATACTCTTTTCCTGTCCATCTATAATTCTTAAGCTACTTCCAGAAAAGCTTGAGAATAGGAATCATGTGCTTGGAAAGAAAGTCAGAACCTCCACTGCCTGCCCTTTTCACCTGCTAAGATGCTTTATTGACCCAGCATGTGAGGAGGCAGTAATGTTTTATAAAGCTTCCCTTTAAGACAATGACATTCTAACTGTAAAAAACATCGTCTTTTTGAGCATCCCACTTTACAAACTAACTTGCTAACGTCTATCCAGTGTTACAGCAAGGCTTAAGGTCCCTAGAGTGTGACGACACTGTGTTCAGGATGTTTCCATTTGAATGCCAGTACTAGCAGACAAATTGGGGATCATAAACTCTGGTACATAGCCAAGGTTTTCTAGATCAACAGGAGACACTCAATACAAGGAACAGAGAAACAGGCAAGGGGGTAGATTCACCTTTCTGTAATCCACACACCTTTGTGATGCCCTTACAAGGATTTTGAGTGCATTTCTGCCAGTATCAGCTATGGTGAAGTTCACCTTCACTAAAATCTAATTCCAGCACTAACTGGCAGGCCAGCACTAGTGAAAATAACATTCCGGTTTCCTCCATGACCTCGGTCCCGACATGATAACGGGAGCCCTCAACAACTCATTTCTGGCTTGGAATTCTTGATGGTTTATTTAGCTTGACTGACTGCCAGAGATCACCATTATGAATACTGTTGCTAGGGAAGGCCTGTGTAGTGCTGTTTGGCTTTTAAAGGGGTCAGGATTTTGTAAGATCTCAAATAACACTCATGGCTTAATGTCTGCAAACAATGCAGCATTTAACATTTACTATGCACAGAGAAGATCATAGTTCATCATTTATTATTCAGAAATTATGTAAAATATTTTCATCATGGAATATGAAGAATGCATCCCAAATATGCAGGTATATAAACAACTCATTATAAATTTAACTTAAAACATCAATATGAAATCAAAGAGGTATTTGGAGTTCTGTGACATCAAGCTAAATTTAAATATTTCAGAATTCAAACTTTCTGTGTCTTATTTTTGAAGTGCTTTGGTACTCTTTAGAGAACGGAACATTTATTTCTTTACCTCGAGACTAACATTTTTGTTGTTGTTGTTGTTGTTTTGATTGTTCGAGGTAGGAATTCATACTAGGCCAGGCTGATTTGGAACTCACTATGTAGCATCAGGGTGGCCTCAAACTGATCCTCCTACCTCTGCCTCCAGAGTGCTGGGATTAAAGGCGTACACCACCATGCCTGGCTGAGACTAACATTTTTTTTTTAAAAAGAGTTGGTGGTTGGCTGATGGGAATTTCCATAATGAGTTTCTCAATTCATGATGTGATTATTTCATCTTTTCATTTTATATGTTTCAACAACATATTTTAATTTCTTATAAGAGAGTGATTATTGGCTCTAGATTTTATGAAGAATATAAACCACATAGACCATGTAAATATGATGTGAATAGGGTGGCAAGTGTAATATGTTTCCCTAGTTTATAATTTTAATCTGGGAACTCCTCTCAAATGGCCCAGTACAGTTCAATACATGATAAAAACCAATAACTTGGATTAGAACAAGCATAGATTTAATAGGCTATTGGAATAGTATAATATATAAATAATACAAACATTTGGCTAGATTTTGTAGAAAGATGAAATGATTTTCAATGTTGCAGATCTGAGAAGGAACCCACAGGTGATAATCAAGAGCCTTAAATCCCTTTATATATTATATCCATTTGTTTTAGAAATGAATCATATTCAAATTATTATTTTAATTATACATGGCACTTAATAGTACATCCTGCAAAGTTATAAATTCTTCATAATATTTAACCTCATTACAACTCACATGAAGTCTTTCTAGGACAAGGTAACTGTCTAGCTTGATTGGAGTATCACATATTGTGAGTCATCTTAATGAAGTCATCTTCTTCCTGCTTAGTTTCAGTTGCTATTTTTCCACTTAGCTGTTTGCTATCTTCCTTTTGAGTGTTTTTGTAATTTGACTTTTCCCAAAGGTAGCAAATATAAATCATTCCTGTTCTGAATTCATATTTAGTGAGTACTAATTACATGTAGACATATTGTTGGGTGCCCTAAAAATTGTCATATTTCAAAACCCTTTACTTGGAACAAGTAACATAGCAAAGACTAAAAAAAAAAAAAAATTTGCATTACAACAGCCCATAATTATACTTGGTAATTTTATGAACACAATTAAAACTTACATTTAAGGGGCTGGAGAGATGGATGAGCAGTTAATGAATTTGCTTATATAGCCAAAGGTTCCTGGTTTGATTCTCCAGGACTCACGTAAGCCAGATACACAGGGGAGGCGCACATCTGCAGTTCGTTTACAGTGGCTGGAGGCCCTGGCACACCCATTCTCTCTCTCTCTCTTTCTCTCTCTCTCTCTCCCTCTCTCTGCCTCTTTCTCTCTCTCAAGTAAATAAAATATAAAAAAATGTTTTAAAAATCTTATATTTAAGTGGCTTTTTTATGTCTTCACTTTGGAGTTTTGTTTGTTTCTGAATTACATTTATAACATTGAATTATCAGCTGCCATTGACTTGAATTAAACTCATTATGATCTCACTCATGTGGCATTTGTTAGGAAACAACAAAATAAATAAATAAAACAAATTTCAAAGTGAGCCAGGTGACTTAATACACATTCTTTTAGCAAATGGCCTTAATAAGTCTCACTAGACTACAACTCAGCCATTAATGCGCTGTTGACCCTGGCAAGTATAATATATGCTTAAAAAAAGATGTGTGCATCCTCCTTATTCTTCTGTAAAGGATGCTCTGGGCTCAGTGAATGCCTTCAGTGACTTGGATTGAATGGAAGTGCAGGCATAATGATTTTCTTATTATTCCTTTATGCCTGATGGGCTCTTAACTAAAGTAAGGAGTGGAAGAACCATGATAGATAATTATGTTCTTCTTATTCTGTGTCACCAAGACATCCAAATGTTTTTAGTAGGGAAAGAAAATTATCAGCCATCCAGGTGCTCTCGGTGGCAGTGCACCACATACTCCCAGACTAATGGCTGATTATGGGTATATGCTTACGTGTTCCTCCTTGCATGGGACCTTCTTGAAAAATGGGGCTGGGAGAATGGCTCAGTCAGTAAAATAATTGCCTTGAAATATGAGGATCTGAGTTCAGATCTACAGAACCCACATGAAAGTCAGACATGGTGGTGTGCCTATAATCTCAGTACTGAGCAGGCAGATACACGAGGATCCCTAGAATTTATTGGCTAGCTAATCTAGCCAAATTAGTGAGCTCCCAATTCAGCCAGAGACCTGGAGTTAAAAACAATAAGATGAAAATGATTGAGAAAGAAACCAAATATCAACCTCTGGCCTCTATACACACACATGCACACACGTTCACATATATCCATACACATATAGACATCTATACACACATGGATACTACACAAACACATCCAAAAAATACCTAGGTCTAAATGCCTGAATGATCCACACTTCCAAGTTGTGGGTCTTACTGTATATTTTAATTAAAACTATATTTATCCTTTTCACATTTGTCATTTCTCAAATGATAAAAGATCCTTTAAAAAATGGAAGAATTACCTGGGATTGCCTAGATTAAGAATTGACAGAACATGATCACAAATGTTTTCAGCACAATGTGCTCTCCATGCAAAAATAAAAATTAAAATTAAAAAAATGAGCAGAGGATATCCATTTTTCCCATGGGACATCATTTTCCCATGGGATACTGACAATACACAGATGTTCTTGACCCTTCCCATCTGACAATGGGGGTCCAGAAAGAAGAGGCGGTAACATGCAACAATCTATCTCTGCAGTTTTCTAAGCTCACTTGACCTGTATTCATTTATTCAATAACTTATTGCTTAAACTTTTCCTACTTGTGTCTTAACCTCCTGTGTGGTAAGATATCTGGTTTTCTTCTGTCCCCTTTTCCATCCCATTCTTGGAATCTCAAGCTCTGTAACTCCACTTTTTTTTTGAGGTATAAATGATAGATACTTTAATTTTCTGTAAAGCCAAAATGAAAACAGGAGGAATGTGGTGGGATGAAAAGATGTATAGGGTAGGATATGTCATGGTCATTAGTTTCTATGGATATCCTGGCTATAAACTGTTATTTGTACTGCCCTGAAAATAAAATGATATGTAGAGATTCAGAAGATGGTCACATGGAGTTATAACTGTGCCAAATTCTGAACTTGCCAGGAGGAAAAGAACAGTAAATAATATTAACAACAGAGAGATATATTTCTTTTTAATTTTTTCTGACTTATTTTTATTTATTTATTTATTTATTTATTTATTTATTTATTTATTTATTTAAGAAAGACAGGAGGACAGAGAGAGGGAGAGAGAGAGAGAGAGAATTGACATGCCAGGACCTCTAGCCACTGCAAACAAACTCCAGATGCACGTGCCACCATTCGTCATCTGGCTTACATGGGACCTGGAAAATGGAACCTGGAAAATGGAACCTGGGTCCTTAGGCTTCACAGTCAAGCATCTTAACCACTAAGCCATCTCTCTAGCCTGAGACATGGTTCTTAAAGGAAAAGAGAAAGTGTGTATGTGTGTAGAGTGGGGACAAGACACAAGGACTAAAGTCAAGAATGATATGCTCATGGTGACCAAGAAAAGGACAATGGCAAAGGAGGTGGCAGGAAGGTTATGCAACTTAAGTCTTACTGACATCATGCTGTAGAGGATCCCATATTAGCTGACACCTACAAGAAACTATTCTCAGTGTCTGGGGTGATCACATATTGTCAAAACTTCAACTTGGTAGGTATTTTGCATGCATTCTTATGCGATATTATTCTAAGTTGGTAAAGTCTTCGGAACTATTTACCTGTCAGGTGAATGATGAATTATATATGTATTGTTTTGATGATACCATGTATTTTGAAATCTTCCTAGTTAATTAACAATGTGGCTTTAGGAACACAATCCATTCTTAAGCTACAAGGTCAACATTAGATTATAGTGTCAAATCTAACTGCATGGAGACACCTTGCATCATTATTCAATTAACACAAACATCTGATGTAAAAGTTCAGCAGGGATTTAATCATTGAGGGAAAGTTGATATTTAACAGATTCCAGACTTTGATAAAACAAGGACTTTGTTTCTTTAGTCCAAAGAGAGTAAACAGAAGTTATTTGTGGAATGCTTATTGAGGCTCCCATGCTAAATCCTTTATATTGTTTCAGTTCATTCTCACAACAATGAGGTGATCTGCCATCATTAACAAAATTTGTGAATGAGAGAAGGAGTCTTAAGTGAGTTGAAAAGTTTGAAAATGTTGAGATGAACATTGCATTCCTGGGTTTGGTTTGTCTATGCCCTTTGAGCCACGGTAGAGTCAAATGCATTAACAGCCCGCTTCTTGTAGCTTCTTCTCTCCTAGACCACTTCCTTCACCAGGTCTCCCACACAGAAATCTTGTCAGGTTTTCTTTTTCCCTGTCCAATGTCAATACTCAACCAGGTCATCAGAAATTTAGAAAAAGTTACTGCGTTCATTTTTTACATGAGCATTGTTTACTGCAACCAAGATTCATTTAAAAAGTGAAAATGAAAATAATCTGTATAAAAAATTTCCAGAACTCATTTCCTGTTTTAATATTTGGTGACATTTAGACATGAAGTCTACATGATACTCTATGAAGACCAAAATGAAAAATAAAACATACAAAGGAGAATAACACATTTCATTTTATATAAGGACTTCATAGCTGTCTAATATTCACAGTGAAATGAGAAAATTGGCCATTTTCTTCACTCGTCCTTGTGACTTTAAGATCCTCAATAATCTACCAAATGCCGGGCTAGCTACTGTCACCTGGACTCATAAATCAATGCAGATGAAATAAGGTTTAATTAATGCTAAATGTAAACTGAATTTTATTTCCATATAATCTCGGTTCTCTTTAGGGGTGCAAAAAAAGTACAATGTTTGAATACTTATTTATTTAAAGCACCAAATAATCAGCACATTAAAAAAAAGATGTTATCCTATCCTTAAATAGCATTGGTATTGAAGGAGAATAGGAGAAAGCTAGCTTTTTTAAAATGCCGTTTCAGGTGGACTGACCCTTGCGTCCATCCTCCAAATTTACTAGCCTACTGGGTCTTCTTGCATACTGGAAAGGCTGCAGCCTTCCAGCCCCTCCCCCTCTCTTGACATGTCCCTTTGTGTGTGTGTGTGGGGGGGGGTCACTCTAGGCTCCCTCTCATCTCCTGGGTGGAGGAGGGAAAGCATAATACAAATTCCTTGGTCTGGATGGTCTTTTGCTTGTCTCTGCTTTCCAGTTTCTTCTCAGTTTGATTATTTACGTGATTTTCCCCGAGTCTGATCTACTGCATGGGTGCTTTCACTAACTCTAGACCTGCAACCTGTGTAGTTTCCTTAAACTCAGATTAACCGTGAGTTTAACTCTCTTTATTACCCATTTCTCCTCTGAATGTCTTGATTTCTGCTTTAATATTTTCCCTGTACAGGAAGGCACATGGCAGATGTCGTGTGTGTTCTAAGTCTTTCTATGTATACATCTAAGTTCTATGCTCCAGGTGCTTGCAGCTCTACTCCAGTTCCACCCCCTCAACCCTCAGTTTCTCCTCTGCTTTGATACTTTCCCTCTTCAGGAAAGCACATGGTGGATGCCATGTGTGTTCTAAGTCTCCCTGCGTTTACATCTCAGTTCTATCCTCCATGGGCTTGCCACTCTACTCCGGTTTTCCTTCCCAAAATTCTCAGTTTCTCTTATGCTTTGATAGTTTCCTTCTTGACAAAAGCACATGACAGATGCCATGTGTGTTCTTTCTGAGTCTTCCTACCTATACATCTAAGTTCCATCCTCCACATGCTTTCAGCTCCACTCTAGTTTTTCTCCAAAAATCTCAATTCTCTTATGTGAAACTATACATTTTTCCATATGAGAGTGTGTTTTGTAAGTCACACAGTTTGTGACTTCCCTCCAATTAAATTTTATAATTCATAATTTATCCTTTTTGAGTATATTTTATTAATTCTTTACTAAATGCAGGGCAGAATCCAACACTTGGGATACATATATTCTGCTATACCCCTCCTTAACCCCACAATCTTAGAAAAGATGTAATCCTACCATTAAAACATTGCTATGCTTTAGCAGCTGTCACTTTAGTAACATAGGCAGAATTTTTGTATTGGGAATGAGGTGTAGCTTTCAAGATTATTTGATCCATCATATGATAAATTTAAAACATTCCTAAATTCATATCCTCTTGTAAACTCTTAATAACTATAGAAAAATTGGGAAAAAGAAAGCAAGAGTAGGTAAATACTCTATTATAGCATGAGAACACAGAGTAACATCATTACCTTTCAGGAAACCTCCAACATGTCATATAAATGTACACCAGCATTATTGTGCACAGCCACATATGAATACCGTGTTTCAGCATTCATGTGTCATGGCTTCTGAACCCTGTGATTCCAATAGAACTTTCCCCACCCTCCCCATTTCCCTGCCATAGCATAGTATCATTTGTGTTAGTTAACATGGCCACAACCTGATGGAAAGAGAAGAGAGAAAAGATTTGTTTTGGGTTAGAGTTTCAAAGGTTTCAGTCCATTATAAACTAGATCCATTGTTTCTGGGTCCTTGTAAAGCATAATTTCATAAGGGAAGGGAATTTTAGAGCCCAGCTGCTCATCTTATGGTTGCCAGAAAGTAGAGAGCAACAGAGAGGGACTAAGACCAAAATATTGCTCCACAGCGCACCCTTCCCATCAGAAATCGATTCATCCATCTAAGCCCCATCTTCCATAGTTATGCCACCTCCAAAAGACTACTCATATTTTTGGCCAACTGTAGGAATTACATTCCTCTGTTGGGATAAAATTCTGGGCCAGAAGCAGTTGGTGGAGAAAAGGGCTTCCCGAAGCTTATAGTTTCCAGGGGAGTTTGCTCATGGTGGAGAAAGCAAGGCAATCATCACACATCTTCATATAGCAGCAGCAGCAGCAGCAGCAGAGGAAGAGAACATCAAGAGGGAACTAGCTCTGAACGTACAGTGGGCTGGACTAATCGGCCATAAGGTTGGCCTCCAGCTGCAGTACGCTTGCTGCAGCAAGATTCCACCTTCCAAATTATCCACCAGTTGGGGACTAGCAGAAGTTTTAATCAGAAACATGTGGAGCTATCTATAGGCGCCATTTTACATTTACCACATCTACCAGTGGATTAAAGCATTGATTAACTCAGAGCCCTCATGACCCAATCCCCTCGAAATGACTAGACCTACCTCCTGGGACCTAGATATCACCACCCAAGTATTTTGGGGAGGCACATCATTTCCAAACCATACCGTTGCTTGTGATGCTTCCTTTCTGCACATCCCATCAAAATACCCCTTGCCTGTCTCACAATTCATGCTCGCCTAATAGCTCAGAAAGATTCTTGATTTTAAGTTGTAGATCAGAAAGAATGATTTCAGCTCAACAATTCTGTTTCTTTTCTAAGTTGGAAGCTCCGCAGTATCATGTAAACTCCAGTAACTTAGAGGCATCACGAGAGCAAACACCACCTATGGATGAACCAGACTTCCCCTTCTCCTGATCTAATCAAAAGACATTTTTTATCTTGTTTTCTCCCACACATTCATCAACTCATGTTGAAAATGAGTCAATTGGTGAGGGCAGTTTGTCTGTGCCCTTGAAGAAAATACTTTTGGCCATGATGAGCTAAGTAACAAAAACTTGGACTTTATTGACTCACCATGGTTAATATTGTAGGCCCAGCACATCCTCTGCTGTGCACCAATCTCCCTGTCAGAGAGCTCTGCTTTCATTCAGCTATGTATTAATGGCTTTTCCCTTTTCTACCAGAAAGCCTCAAATCCATATGTTATTTTGCATTATTTTTGTTTGAAAGATTCCAATGGAGTTTAGGAATATGTCATGTTGTGAATCTGTTAAGAACTAGAAAACAGTTGAGAGATGGTTCTTCTCTATCCATGGCATGTCTACTTGTGTGCCACCTTGATTTGGTGTTGGCTGTGCAGCTTCTGAGAATTTGTCTATCCTTTCAGTCTCTACTACCCACTTGCTCCTGTTAACCACAGGCAGGGAATGGGCTACCATATTGTAAGTGTCACCGCTTGAAATAATGACTGATTGTTTCATCCAACAATGATGTTACAAGGCCTGAAACAGCAGTCATTTAAATATAAATTAAACTGATTTCTATAAATTTCATGTCTCAATGTATGAAATCAAGATATTTTTGTAGAAAAATTTAGTAAATAACAAACAAAGCATAAAAAATAAGTAAAGATTAGTCTACTCATATGTTTATATTGGTGCTCTCAGATGTATTGTTTAAAAGGTTAGTTTGGTTTTAAGTTTATATTAAAGTTTCAAAAGAGACTGTCATTGAAACCCTGTGATACATTCTTTTAATACTTATAAAAACCTATGGACACCATGATTTTAAAATTCTTTTCAAAAGACTGAACCCACATGTCCTTAATTTTTTAGTTACATTACTTAATTTGAGTTTCAACAACATCCTCATAATTTTTAATATGTCATTCATAATGTTTGGGTAGAGTGGTATTTACTGGAATATTTTTTCTCATTTCTTAGTCATAGATCTCATTGTTCATCGGGATTACTTAGAAGATTTTAAATTTTTTTTGTCAATATTGTGTTTAAAAAAAAACCTAGGTTGGGACTGGAGAGATGGCTTAGCAGTTAAGGCACTTGCCTGTGAAGCCTAAGGATCCATGTTTAATTTCCCAGATGCACAAGGTGGCACATGCATCTGGTGTTCATTTGCAGTGGCTGGAGGCCCTGGCATGCCCATTCTCTCTCTCTATCTGCTTCTTTCTTTCCCTCTCTCTTCTAAATAAATAAATAGAAACATAAATATTATAAAGACTAGTTTGAAGTAAATATCATAACAACGACTTTCTGTGTTAGGGCTTTTTATTGAGGGGACAAAATATCTGCCACAATTTCTTCTCTCACATTATGGATTGTCTCCTGGAACTATCAACCAAAATAAACCCTTTTCTTCCACAATCTGCTTCTGGTTGGGTAATTTGTACCAGCAATGAGAAAGTAACTAGTACAGAAGGTCTGTAGGACCATGGCTACCCACTTGTATAACTCTGGCTACTGGTATCCTTGCTGTTCCTTGAATAAGCCAGACACATTCCAACCTGTGGCCTTCCCTTCACCCATTTCACCCATTTCCTTTGCTTGAATCATTCTTTCTTCAGACAGTTGTATGAATCACTTCCTTGTCTTTTCCTGGTCTATGCTCAAATGTGACCCCTATAAGGCCTTTTCTGACCATGTTATTTACAATTGTAAAGTTTTACTACTTGTGTGATTCCCTCCTTCATCAAACTCAATAACCCGACATTGTGTGTGTGTGTGTGTGTGTGTGTGTGTGTGATTTTTCTTCTGCCTTTTAGTAAAAGTTCTCTAGTTGAATGAGATATTCTCATGCTGTGATAGTGCCTAACACATGGTTAGCACTGTGTCCACATTTGTTAAATGAAACATTAAACTTAAATTCAAATACACATGGACTTCAAGGAAGGAAAAGAAGAAAACAATATAATATTCTAAGTGTTTGATGTGACAAGGTAAAGACAAATCAGGTTTGAGCCAGCTAGATGTTGGTAAATGAACTTTTTCCTGTTAAGTAAGCTTCTTGTACAAAATTCAATGTTGTTCTAAAATAAAAGATGTTAGCAAAATTTTTATTACAGTATCATAACAATGGCCAACATATGAAACTAGTCTGTGTAGTCTATGTGTCTATCAATGAATTAATGAAAAAAAACTATGATACATATCTCTTTAAAACATTATATAAGTATTAATAGTTTAAATATATGGATATTATCCACATATGCTATATAAAATTAGAATAATTATCAGGTATTTCCATTTAGGACCATATAAATGAACTTGGAAGACCTTGTATTAAGTCAAAGAAACACTACCCATAAAGCATCTATAGATATAAAAATTATTTTTCTACAATTTTTTTTCACAGAAACTCAATGATTGATGTCCTTGGGATGCAAATGTAGGGCCTCACTCATCCACTTTCATTCCTATGAATCAGCAGAATAGAATACTGTAAGCAGATTGTCACCATATGCATTGTTGAGTGACCCATGCAGCCCTTATGCACACGTGGGTCCACCAGAGTGGCTAACCCTCACACAATCCATAGTACTCACACCACACTTAAGTGTGCTGCTGTATCTTACCCTGTGGAGCAATTCTGTACTCCCTGTAGTCTGTAGGTACCTGCAGATATAAAGGTACACACTAAAGTGCCATCTGGAAGTAAAGCCAGTGTAGATTGTACTATCACTATCCCAGAACAAATCTCCAAGCAGTGGTTTTAATAAGAAAGCCGCCCAACAAAACTAGTATAGGCAAGTGGCTCATAGGTAGAGAAACACTAACAGCATAAGGACACAAGATTGATGATCTTCTGATGAACTATTCATAGATTATATTCAGAAAGCTTAAGTAGACTTAAGAGAGCACAAAAATTTCAATGAATTTGGTAAGATAATACATGATATGAAAGAGGAATTTGGAAGAGTGATAGAGATAATAAAAATGAACCAATCAAAATCATACAGACAAAAAACACAATAAATGAAATACAAGAAGAAAGAGTGTCTGAGCTTGAAGAGAGGCCTTATTAAATAAACTAATAAGAATATTATTTTGTTTTAAAGAAAGGGAGAAAAAAATTGGAAGAATGAAAAATGAATTCAAGAATTATGAGATCTAAACTTTTGGAATATTTTGGAAGGACAAATGAAAGGGGAAAATAGAAAAAAATTTCAATAAAATAATTCCCAAAAACTTTCCAAATCTTAAAAATGATATGGACATCCAGTTCTAGTAAGATCAAATGCCTTCTGACAGACTTAGCAAAAAGAATAATCTTCTAAGACTTATAATCAAATGGTTAAAAGTTAATGACAGAGAGAATTCTCAGAGCAGTAAAAGGACAGCATCAAGTCACTTACCAGAACATCCAATGAGCTCACTGCACAATTCCAAGTAGAAATCCTGTTGTCCAAGAGGATTACATCACAGTTCTCACAAATAACCCATCAAGTATGTTATGCATAGGAAAACTATTCTTGAGAAGTAAGGACCTTCTGAGATAAGCAAAACTGAGGGAATTCATTACCACTAGGCCAGCCCGGTAGGAAATGCTTAAGGGAATTCTATACTCAAAGGAAAGGATGGGATCTCTCAAGGTGAATTCATGCATCATCACAAAACTCAAGAGTTGAACACATACATGAAAGAAAAACAGAAGAGATCCAAACACAGAAAACAGAGAAAACTACAAACCCCAAAGATGAATAAGGAAGGCAGAAAGTGACAAACGGTACACACAAGAACAGTCACAGAACAACAAGTGCACAGCACTTAAGCCCAGAAAAGAATCCTACCAACATTGTCAACTGATAAAGGAATTCAGAAGGTTATTGGATACAAAATCAGCACACACTAATCAGTAGCTTTTTAACACACCAATAAATAATAGAGAAATAAATCAATAAAGCAATCTTGGTAGTAAAAGCTACAAAAATAAAATATGTACTAAAACTTTTATGAAGGAAGTGAATAATTTGTACCATGAAAATTGTGGAACATTGATAAAATAAATGGGAGAGGTCATCATCAAAAAATAGGGATCCCATATTCATTGCTTAGAAGAATTAATATTATAAAAATGTCGCTATTACCCAAAACAATCTGTAGATTCAAGGTAATTCTTTTTTTTTTTTTCCAAGGTAGGGTTTCACTCTAGTCCAGACTGACCTGGAATTCACTATGTAGTCTCAGGGTGACCTTGAACTCATGGTGATCCACCTACCTCTGTGTCCTGAGTGCTGGGATTAAAGGTGTGCACCACCACGCCCAGCTCAAGGCAATTCTTATTAAAATATCAATTACATTCCTCATATATGTAGTACAAAACTACAACTTGTGTTATAAAACTACAAAAGGGGGAATGGGAGATTGGGAAGAAATAAACACAAAACTCAACCCAAAATAAACTGGTACCATATAAACCTTTCTCTTTGCTAGTAGACTAAAAGATATAAACCACAAGAGGAAAATGGGGGAATCATCAGGTAAGAAGGGCCCTAGAGAGGGTGGGATGAAGCCTAACCTTAAAATATTTGGCTCTGTCCTGTAATCCCCAGAACCAAAAAGTGGGTTGCAACCTATATTGAGGTGTTGATCAGAGATACCTATGTAGTCCCCAAAACGAGACAGGCTTCTGTCAAAGCACTTGATTACCCACTTGAGGTAAAAGGTAAGATCCTATTACTGAAGATACCATATGCTGCTGACATAGAACACGTAGAGATCTGGCTGGAATCCAAAATGGAGCCAGTTCCCAGATAGCTAGCCCATTTATTGCCAGAAAGCACTGCATGAGCTATTGGGGGAAAGTGGCCAACAATGATGTGAGTAAGTGGGGGTCAAAGTTTCTCAAAAGCAACCAGCCTGACAAGACATACACCTGTCCAGTGGTGGCACACAGTCTTAATGGGTAAACAATGTTTTCTGATTGGCTAAGAATCTGCTTAGTGGAAAGGAACCCATACCTGGAACTGGTAACCAGGTCAGAACTCCATGAGACCAAGATTATAGTCTCCAAAGACAAGTTCCCACTTGTCTTTGACCAAAAGAGGAGTTACATCTATCAAAACCTCTCTAAGTTAACAATGCTTATCCCATTTAATCTATGCTGACTTCATTTTCTGCTGGAGAATCTGTTCTTCTATTACAGAAGGTATTAAGACCCAAGGAGATAACATACCCCTCACACTTCAGCCAAGGCCTGGGTGAAACCACAGAGACTTGGTGAGATAAGCAAGAGGCTGTCTCCATGGAGAGCCTGACAAGCAGCACCAGGGTGAAGGAGACAGATGCTGGGAATACTCAACACCTACCAAAGCAGAAATCTAAAAGTTCCTGAGAGCTTAACACTGAAGTAGATTTAAAATACACCCACTATGGTCAGGGAATTTTGTGGAAGAAGGGGCAGAAAGATTGTAAGAGCCACAGCTTAGGAGGACATACCAAGAGGCAATCCCCTTTCCCCCCACCCATGACTGATTGCTGCTCTCACAGTGTATAACCCACAACCCTATAGTAAATACCAGCATCCTCACTGAGGTGGGCCCTCAGCAGATTGGGGGCAGGGAGGATGGCATTAATGGTACTACCACATGATTTGTCCATGCAAAATACATTCTTAATTAAAAAATAGGTAAAAATAAAATAAAAATACTACAAAAGAGCTCAAGTAACAAAAACAATCAAGAGAAAAAGGAGAAAATGGAGGCACTGCAATATCTGACTTCAAAATAGAATCTAAAATGATAGTAAGTAAAATAGGAGAGTACTGGAATTAAAAAAAATAGGCATACAGATCAGTGCAACAGAGAAACCATAAATAAACTTGTGTATTTCACACTGATTTTTGAAAAAGGCAGCAAGAATATTTTATACATAGGAAAGTGTTTTCAATAAATGGTGCTGAAAAAACTTGATACCTATATTGTAAATAGACCCATTTTTCATCCTACATGTAAAAATCAACATAAAATTGGTCAGACTTAAATATAAATCCCAAAACTATGCATTTTGGAGAGGAAACCACAGGGAAATGCTGTAGGACATTGATCTTGGCAGGGTTTTTTTTTTTTTTTTTTTGTAGCCCCCACAAGTACAGACAACAGAAACAAACAAATGGGACTGCATCAAAACTATAAAGTTCCTATAACACAGAAGAAACCCTTTAATGAAGAGAAACTAGAGAATAGGATGAAATATTTGTGCACTTCCCATTCCACAAGGAATTAATTTCATATATATATATATATATATATATATATGTGTGTGTGTGTGTGTGTGTGTGTGTGTTGTGTCTCAAATAACTTAATAGTAAAAGAAAAAAAAAAACAAATAATCCAACTCAAAATTAAGTGAATGGTCCAAATAGACATTTCTCCAAAATGGTCATACAACTGGCCAACATTATCAAAACTATTTTATACCTTTGTAATTATCAGGAAAATGGAACACAAAATCAGAATGATATATCATTTCACCTCAGTTATAATTGCTAGTATCAAAAAAAAAAAACTTTTGAAACTAGCAAATTCTACAGAGGGTGCAGAGAAAAGGGACCTCTGATAAACTTTTGGTGGAAATGTAAATTATCAAAACTAACATTTTTTTCAAAAGTAACATTTAAAAAAAAAACTAAAATAGAACTAGCTTATAAGCACTCAATCCAATCGCCAGGTATATATCTAAAGAAATCAAAATTACTATGTCAAAGATATATCTGCATTTTGTGTTTATTGCAGCCCTAATCACAATGACCAAGTTATGCAATCAATTTAGGTGTCCCTTAATAGATGTGAGCATAAAGAAAATGTGTTACACACCCAAAGAAATATCACTCAGTTAAGAGAAGGAATAAAATTCTGTTATTTGCAGACCCACGAATAGAACTGAAGCATATCATGTTAAGTGAAGTAAGTCAGGCACAGAAAGAAAAATACCACATGTTCTCACTTTTATGTAAAAGCTGAAAAGTTTATGGCAAGAAGGCAGAGTGTGGAGTTAGTGCTTACTGGAGTCTGTGGAGGCTGTGGGGGAGGGAGGTAATGATAGTTAATTGGCAGGCAGGTGTTAGGTAGGAGGAATAACTTTTAATGTTCCATAGTACATTAGGATACCTATGATTTACAATAATTGACTTTTTCAAAAGAGCTAGAATAGAAGATTTTGCATGTTTCCAACACAAAGAAGTGTTATATGTCAGTTGATGGATATGCAAATTACCTTGATTAGATGGTTACACACTGTATATAGTATAGAAATGTCACCCTGTCTCACATAAGTGTGCATAATTTCTCCATGTAAATTAAAAGTAAAAAGCTGAGCCTGCTCAAGTATTTTTGTTCTAACTCAAAAAAAAAAAAAAAATAACTTCACCTAAATTCTACCTGTATGACTCAATAAAAAGTAATGTGTGTGTATGCTCTTAATGTCATTAACTTTTATTATTGGGGAGAAACCTCCAGCAAAGGGATATAGGAGTAGTTGTTAAAAGATGTTTACCTTGAATGCTGAAATTGTATAATATAACAAAGTACTGTTAAAGGAATACAAGCTCAAATTTTATGTTATAATAACAGAATATGGAAAAAATCAACATATTGTGTTAAAACTTACTTTGCACATGTTATTAACAGTCTTACAGCATTTCAGATTGCTTAACAAATACTTGCTTGATTGAGTAAATAAATAACGTTTACCTATCAGAAATTAAAAATAGAAAACTATGGAATAGTTTCATGGAATTCTGAAAAGGACTGCAACAGCTGGAAAAAAAAAGTCACGGTACATAGGACACAAAGTACAGGAATGTTTGAACATTTTCCAGAGTCACACTAGGAATGCCAACAAACCTGCAGGGCAAGAACAGGGCAAAGTTGGGGCTTGAAGCCAGGAGGCCTGAGGCAAGATCAGAGCCTTATCTATGATAGCAGCTATAGGTAAGATCTTGGGCCTGCAGGTAAGGGTCCAAGGCCTGCTGAGGTTAAGAGCCAATGTTAAAGTCTCAGGCATAATGGCCCACAACAGAATAAAGAGAAATTGTGACATTTCCTCCTTCAAGGTCAGATTATCACTTGAGTAATTTTGAGATGAGCTATCCCAAAGAAGTCCCTTCAGATCTCTTCTGTTAATGTGTACATATTTGAGAAAAATTTGTCATGGTTTCCAATGTAAAATGCCTATCTTTTTTCCATAGTCAAAAATCCAAATATTTGTCATTTACCATATCAACACTTGTACATTCATTAAATTTACTAAGTCAATCTGACTTTTCCAAGCAAGATGTTCCCATTAAAATAAGAACACAATTGATGTGTAATAGCAGTCTCCTTCTGACGGTTAAGACACAACCAGGCACATTCCAAGACCCTCATGGGGGTGGAGCTTCCAAAATCCCACTGTGTTAACTAGGGTTTTTACTTTAGATGGATGTAGGAGAACCTGTGGGGTGCTTAGTATAGTGACGGAGAACTTGTTGCATAAGCATGGGACGATTTAGTTGCAGAAGCCCTATCAGCATTCACATGTGTGTATTATTACATATTTGAGCAACAATTGAGGTAAGGATGCCATCAGATGACTCAGAAAAACCTTGAGTTCAGCAGTCATGGTGATGCATGCCTTTAATACCAGCACTCGGGAAGCAGAAGTAGGAGGATTGCAGTGAGTTCAAGGCCACCCTGAGACTACATAGTGAATGAATTCCAGGTCATCCTGGGCTACAGCAAGATCCTACCTTGAAAAAAACAAAACAAAAACAAACAAACAAACAAAAAACCCCTTGAGTTCAATAACTTGTCTTATGGCCAATTATAGTGCAATATAAAAGATAAAGAACTGAAACCCATCAAGTACCGTGTTCTAGAACAAAGAGAGAAAAAGCCAATTAAAAGGGTGTTATTAATTTACCTTAGACAGAGAAAGCTTAAACAGTCAGGGATGCCCTATGTTTTCCACAAACCCATAGAAATATAGTTCTATCCCACTGAAAGAGAAATATAAGCAAAACAAATAAAACAAAACAAACAAACAAACAAACATGCAGGGGGGTGCTTTATAATGAACAATGTTATTCAGTTATAGAGTGGTTGCCTGGGGCAAGAGGTTAGTATCAGTGAGCACTTCCCCCACTCACTGATAGGATAGGAGGTGCTCTGAGCAATGGATGAGTCTTGTCAAGAATTGAACTTGTTTTTCTGTCCCAGTGGAAGCCTTGGACAACAGCAATCTCCCAGTACCCACCTCAAGTGTTAAAGTGATGGGGCTTGATTACAGAGAAGTGGCTATTGTAGTCAGCTCCACATGCTGGACATCCAATCAGATGCAGTTTATGGGATGAAAAGACTTATTTCAAGCTTACAGGTCCAGGGGAAGGTCCATCAATGGCAAAAGCAGCTGGCTCCCTTTCATAGATAGAAGCAGATAGAAAGAACCAAACAGCCAGCAAACACCAAAAGCAGCAAGCAGGAATGCTAGAACTCAAACTGCTCTCCACACACTTTTGGGCTGGTATCAGATCCACCCCCAAACACATTTTAGCCATGGACCCCAGGATTTGCCAGTGACACCTCCTTCAGCAGGCTGCTAGAGACTTATTCAGGAAGTTTAACCTTAATCAAAAATCCTTGAGGCTATTGGGAGACATACATTAACATTAAAACTACCACTTTCCCTTCATGGCCCCCATAAACTAATAACCATATATGATACAGAAATGCAATGTGTTCTATGCAACTTTAAAAGTCCCCATAGAGTTCATCAATCCCAATGCTATTACTGACACCTTCATGTTGCTGGCAGAAAGCACTTGACCAAAAGCAGCTAATGAAAAGAAAGTTGTTCATTGTGGCTTACAGACTCGAGGGGAAGCTCCATGATGGGAGACCGTGGCATGAGCAAATTCTAGTTACCATCTCATGGCCAACCTCAGGTGGTCAACAGCAGCAGGAGAGTATATCAAACACTAGCAAGGGGAAGCTGGGTATAACTCTGATAAGCCTGTCCCCAACAACACACCTCAACCAAAGTTCCAATCCCAAATTGCCATCAGGTGGGGAACAAGCATTCAGAACATATAAATTTATGAGGGACACCTAAATCAAACTGCCACTGTGGCAAAATACCTAATTAAAGAAGTAAACAATTCAAAATATGATAGAAGATGTAAAAGCTTGGTACATCTCTAGTGGACTGACTGCCAAACCTATAATTGCTGGTTTCTAAAACTGCGTGAGCCAATTTCTCATAATACATGTCTCGGCATCTATTTATACTTCCTGTGGGTGTGATTGTCTAGAGAATCTGGTTAATACAGGACTGTGGACACCTAGGAGGCTGAGCATTCATTGCATTACGTCCTTGGAATAATAAACTGATCATTAACCAGCTTTGATACCCAAGGATGTAAGTCAATGTATTCACACTTTAATCTTTTCTGTGTGGCTTTATTTACTGTTAAAAGAATAATTTCCTCCACCTGCATCGTGTTAGAGTGGCCCTCATCCTCAATAATGCCTGGAAGTGGCATTGCAGGGAATCTATCCCACTCATAATATTATTTTTCTAAACTACTTTGAATTGAACAATAAAAAAAGAAATTAATAAAAGAAGACATTTGAAAGCATTGGAAACTATGAAAATCAATGTTTTTACCTCTTGCATTTTTCACTCTCAATGTATTTTGAGAGAAAAAAAAGTTTTATTTTTTATTTTCTAGGAAGTTTTTCCTTTTAGCATCCAGAAAACTCTTGTGAGGCTGAAAGGTATTTGGTTGAGATGGGCTTGTAATAATTCAAGTCTCATGCTAAAGGTGATACAAGATGAAGATTACCTTTTAAAAAAAATATTTTCTTTTTATTTATTTGAGAGAGAGAAAGAGGCAGAGAGGGAAAGAGATGGGAAGAGAGAATGGGCACACCAAGGCATCCAGCCACAGCAAACAAACTCCAGACGTGTGTGCCACCTTGTGCATCTGGCTTATGTGGGTCCTGGGGAATTGAACCTGGGTCCTTTGGTTTTGCAGGCAAGCACCTTAACTGCTAAACCATTTCTCCAGCCCGAAGATTACCTTTTTTTTTTTTTTTTTTTTTTTTTTTTTTTCATTTTCTAAACTCATTTATTTAAACATCCAACAAATATGTATAAATGACAACCATAAGTGAGGCATTATTCTTAGTACTATGGATTTAACATAAAAATGACAACATTTTCCCAACGGTGCAAAATTTCATTGAACAAAATAAATCAATCATATATACTCCATGAAGTATTTAGATGCAATCCCCTAACTATTGGACAGATGTGATAGATGTGATGGCTTTATTGCATATGTATATCTCCCACAGACTCAGGTATTTTTGATTCAGTTTTATACTTGAATCTCTAGCAGGGAGATCCCTGATGGAAAAACTGGGTCATTGGGGGTGAATCTTTAGTTTATCCCTACTGGGTATATAGAACCCAGTTTGAACTCTGGCTGTTGGAGCTTGCTGGTGTTGACTTTTTCTGTCTGTTAGGGATGCTAAAGTAAGCCAGCTTCTTCTACCTGAATGGAACTTTTCCAGGAATCTATAAGCCTGAAATAAGCCCTTTCCCCTGTTCCCCCTGTCATTACATATGCTGCTTCTGCTCAGATGTTTGGTCCAGCAACAATAAGGTAACTTCATTAACATACTACATACACATTTCCCTTCATAAAATTACTCATATATCTATATATCACACACACACACACACACACACACACACACACACACATATATGATAGGTATCTAACTGAGTGTTTTACACTCAGTTCTACTTTGTTCTATTTAAACTTGGGTATTCATTGAATTCTTAGCATGATCTAGCAGTCATTACCAGAATTACAGAAAGCAAAGGAAGCATGTGATGTGTTCTCTGCCCTCAGAGCACTTTCAGTCTATATAGTAGCAAGCTTCATCTACAACATGTACACTAACCAGCGGTCCTGAAGTGGTATGAGGCTGGAATTTGTGAAGAATGAGTCATACAGGCTGCCATGCAAGGGAAGTTCTTATTGGCACTTACATTGAGGTTGACAGTAAAGGTCTGGAAAGGAAGACTAGAGTTTAGAAATCATGTCAAGTTGTGAGACAGGCATGTAAATGTTATCAATGACTGTTGTATATGTGGGACAAAGGAAATATGGATTTTTAAAACCAGCAAGGAATTTATGGTGCATTATTAAAGTTTCTACTGGAAAAAACAGAAGTCAAACACTGAGAACTTTGGATGCAAGCTGAACATCAAAATTCCATGAGTCTGACTCAACATATTCCAAGAACTAATTTGGGCCAAACCCTTGGCACTCCTGTAGCTGCTTTTGTGTTTTGGATACATACTAGGGAATTGGGCGAGTTCTATTGGAAGTTTGTCAAGGAAAGATTGTTAGGGAAACCAAGTGTCATAGAGTTGAACTTTAGTTTTAACTGAACTAAAAGATATTCATCAAGTAATACAGTGTCCGTAGGAATACTAAGACTCTAGAAAAATCTTGAGTTCAGGCTATAAGGGAGGGAGGAAAGGGAAGGACTTAAGTGTATGGTATTGCACATATGTAAGTAGAAGAACTGATTACAGGGAGGGGAATGGCCTAAGTGAGACCATGGGAAGAGAAGGCATAAAAGAAGGGCAGAGGGAGGGTCAATCAAAATTCAAGATATTGTGAATAAGACTTATGTAAAATTACTTTTTTGAATAATGGCACATCTAGAAGCTGTAGACTGTTACTAGAAAATTTCAGTACCTGGGATGGGATACCTTCCAGTGAGTTGTTGGCCAAGGAGGTCCCGGTAGCCTCCAAAACATCAAAGGCTTTTGCCAAAGCCCTTGGCTTCCCTTGAGAAAAAGATAGTAAGACCCTATTGCTGAAGACATCTCTTGCCTGAGAGGCCAGGTCACTGAGAAAGCAAGCTGGTGCGGAGCAGAAAATCTTCTCCCTGTAGACCAGCCAACTGAAAGCTGGAAAAAGCTGCACTGCATGCAGCATATGGGAGACAGAAGTCATCAACAGTGAAAACAGTGGACACTGAATATTCAAGTTTGGCCAGACAGGCCCAATGACTGAATGGGTGCAATAGTGGCATGTCTACTCTTGGGGTAACCAACTGCTCCATAATTTGACTGAAGGCCCTCTCTATGGTAGGGAATACATGCCTGGTACTCAAAAACCTAAGCAAAAGTCTATGGCAGGTGAGGTCATGAGCCTTAAGGGTATAAAGCCTGCTCTTAGCTGGGCGTGGTGGCGCACGCCTTTAATCCCAGCTCTCGGGAGGCAGAGGTAGGAGGATCGCCATGAGTTCGAGGCCAACCTGAGAATACATAGCTAATTCCAGGTCAGCTTGGACCAGAGTGAGACCCTACCCTGAAAACCAAAAAAAAAAAAAAAAAAAAAAAAAAAATGAAATAAATAAAGAAAACCTGCTCTTTTCTGACTAAATGTATATATTATTCCCACCAAGCTGCCCTGAAAATACTACACTTAATGTTCATATTCACATATTAACGTTACTCTCAATTCTGGTTAGAGAAGCTTCTCTTTTCAGATGGCAATGACCACTGGGATGACCCAAAAGGCAACATAATGCTGAGAAGAAGGGATGGAGGAGTGCCCAGCACTGAAACACCTCTGTCACACCCTCCAAGGCTCAGGGACCATTGCGGAAGAGGGGGCAGATAGAATGGAAGAGCCAAAGGAAGGGTATGACCCCTTACAATGCAACAGAAATTGGCCTCGATATCCATGACCTTGCAGTGCCTAGCAATACCTCCGCAAGACCCTCAAAATAGAAGAAAAAGATGATGACATCAAATTAAAAGAGAGACTAATGGAGAGAGGGAGGGGATATGATGGAGATTGGTGTTCTAAAGTGGAATGGGGGAGGGTAGGGAAATATCAGGTGGTTTCTTTGTATGTAAGTATAAAAGTTGTCAATAAAAAAATAATTAAAAAAAAGATTCCTATCCATAATTAATGGAGTTGATCTAAGAGATCATCTGAAGGGTTTATGGGAAGTAATTCAGGGAATATGGTTTGCTTTATAAAACCATTACAATCAATTCAGCAAGTGCTTACCTAGAGCTTCTTTTTAATTTTATTTTTCTTAATATGTTTATTTATTTATTTGCAAGGAGAGGAAGGGAGAAAGAGTCAAGAGAGAGCGAGAGAGAGAAAATGGGCACACCAGGGACTATTGCTGCTGCAAATAAACTCCAGACACATGTGCCACTTCCTGTATCTGGCTTTACATGGGCTCTGGGGAAATCAAACCTGGGCTGTCAAGCTTTGCAAGCAAGTTCCTTAACTGCTGAGCCATCTTTCCAGCCTGAGCCTCCTTTAAACAGTATTTCACTGAGTGCTATGAGATAAGAAAAGACAAATGATAACACTTGTTTCTTACCTCATTTATTATTTGGTGCACTTTTACTAAGCAAGCTCTATATATTAGTACTAGGTAAGAACTTGAAGCTGTTCTGTAATGCTTCCTTCATAATTCTTCTTTGCAGTTAACTACATCCTAGCTCTTCTTGTTCTACAATAGTACATGCTATATGAGATAAAATTAGTTTTGGTCTTTTGCATCTATTAAAAAAGTAAAAAATAAATACTTGTTCCAGTGAAGCCAACAGAAATTTGGCTTTTTAAAGATGAATTGAACTTACTCAGTCTCTGGTGGGTTTTGCTTTGGAGTAGGATGTGTTTGCTGTTTTCCCAAGAGGACAGTTTCCTGGCTCTTGGCCAGTCTTCACATTATGTCCATTCATTGTGGACAGGGCGATGCTGTAATAGATAAGTGAATTTCACAATTCTTGTAAAATCTGAGAAGACATTTTTGCCTTTGTTTTAAATGTCTTTATTATGAAATTTCATCTTTTGTGTGTCAAAATAATAATGAATATACAACCAAGGGGACAAATGGAAAGAACTGACAAAAGGGAGAAGTTTATCAACATTTACTGAGTATTAGCTAGAAATTCAAGGAAACTGGGATTGGAGAAGGATCCAGATGGGTTTGGCAGATTTTCTTCAAACACATTGAAGATGCAAAGAATTAAAACTTAGTGAGCATCTACTATATACCAGTATGTTTTGTGCTTTCTTATATATTATCTTGTTAAATCCTTATGACACACCAATACTGCATTGAAGATTACATTATTTGTAGCTGTGGAAATATACTTTAGAACAGTTAACTGAAACATATAACTAGTTACTAACAATAATGGTTTGGTGGAAAGAACTCAGGTTTCTTGTCACAATGACTGAGGAAGAAAATGTTTAGAAAGTTAGAATTAACCCTTTCAATAGACTTCATTATAGTAGACAGAACTTACAGGAGCATGGACTGTCCAAGTACATTGTTTTACTGTTACTGTGTATTTAATTGGATACATATTTTGTTAACTTCACATTGATTCTGTGAAACTCATAACCATTATTCAGCATTTTCCTAAACCTAGAAGGAATGGCCAGATAAAAAGGAATTAGATGTCAAATATTTATGTTGCATGTACAGCTTTTAGCATATCCAGCCAGTACGCTGTTCAGTTTGGAGTGGCCAATGTGTTTGCTAGTGACTGACTTTGCATCAGATAAAATAATACAATTATCTAACTATCAAAGACAAAGAAAAAAAAACTTAAGAAAACAGTAATTTAGTGGTTACTAGGCCTGCACATTACATATTTTGCAACAGTGAAAATACTTTTCATTTACATTCTTAGGCAATTGTGGTGAAGATAAAATAACAAGAAAAAAAATAGACCCAAACTGACTACTCTTGGTTGGAGCCATTTAGCAGCATAATTTATAGAGAATACGTGATGTGTTCCAGGAGTGACATGCGTCATCTTCCCACATGAAACTATGTAGAATGTAATTTTACAGTTGGGTAAATTCTCAAGGCAGGGCACAGAGATCTGTCTGCTGAATACCCATTAATGTCAGAGAGAGTCAAGAGGCTTCATTCCTCATGGCCCTCTTGGAGAATGCACCTGGGTCCAGGCTCTGAGAAGACTCTTTTCCTTTACAAAACAGTACGGAGGCTCATTTCAGGGATGCTTACAAAACCTCAGCTTGCTTCTTAGACTTGGGAATGGTCAAGCATGTTATAAATAGTCATGTTTTTTTTTTATCAAATATAATGCAAGACTTATTTTATGCTTATGCGAAGGTCACAGTGATCATAAACATGTGATAAATAAAATAGAAATATCATAGTGGAAAGATTATGCAAATGAAAGATGCCATGCAGCAACACTCTGGTAAGTATTCAAGTATGTAATCAAGATGCTTATAGAATCATGATCCACATTGTTTCATTCTTAGGATCACATACATGTTAACAAATCAAAGTCAATGTAATGAAGGATGATTCTCATATCACAAACCTTTACTTCTGTTTCTTCTGCACAGGAAATGTGGTACATAAGATATTATAATATATTCTTTTAAACAGTCACCTTTAACATCCTCTATATTTAAGTACTTGAGCAACCTCTAAACTCTGTCCTCTGTGGGCATCCAGGCTGATTCCAGTTCCTGGCTATTGTCAATAGAGCACCAATGAAAATGGTTGAACAGGTGTTTCTGTGGCATATAGTAGTCTTTAGGATATATTCCCAAAAGACGTACACCTGGATCCAATGGTCATTCTATTTCTAGCCCTTTGAAGTGTCTCCCTATTATTTGCCATAATGGCTGTACAAGTTTACACTCCCATCAGCAGTGGATGAGTGTTCCTCTTCTGCCACACCCCCACCCATATGTGCTGTCATTTGATTATGCCATTCTGACTAGAATGACATGGAATCTCATAGTCATTTTAGTTTGCATTTCCCTGATAAGTAGAGATGTTGCCATCTCTATAAGTGCTTAGTGGCCATTTGTATTTCATAATCTTTGTTCAATTTCCTGCCCCATTTTTTTTGAGTGGGGTGTTTAGTTTTTTATTGTTTAGGTTTTTGAGTTCTTTGTAGATTCTAAATATTAAACTTTTGTTGGAGGTATAGCTGGTGAAGATTTTCTCCTATTCAGTAGGTTGTCTATTGACTCCGCTGATGGTTTATTTATCTGTACAATAGCTTTTTATTTTCATGAGGTCCCATTTGTTGAGTGTTTGACTAATTCAGTAGGCTACTGAGGTCTTATTCAGAAAGTGTTTCCCTACACCTATATCTTGGAGTGTTCTCCCTACTTTTTCTTCTACTTGATCTAGGGTTTCAGGCCTTATATTGAGGTGCTTGATTCAGTTAGAGTTCATTTTAGTGCAAGGTGAGAGGATGTGGTACAACTTTGGTCTTCTACCTGTGGCTATGCAGTTGCCCCAGCATCATTTAGTGGACATGCTGTCTTTTCTTCAGTGAGTGTTTTTGGCCCCTTTGTCAAAGATCAGGTAGCTGTAGTTGCTCGAACTCATACCCAAATCTTTATTTCTATTCCATTGAGCTCTGTGCTGTTTTATGCTAGTACCATGCAGTTTTTATTGCACAGCTTTATAATATAACTTGAAATCAGGTATGGTGTTACCACCAGAGTTGATCCTTTTCCTGAGTACAATTTTGCTATCCACAGCCCTCTGCTTCTTTATGAATTTTGCAAAAGTGCTTTTCTAATTCTATGAAGAATATTGTTGGAATTCTTTTATTGGAATTGCAGTGAATCTGTATATTGCTTTTGGTAGGATAGTCATTTTAACAATATTAATTCTTCCAGCCCATGAGGACAGAAGGTCATTCCATCTTTTCATGACTTCTTCCAGTTCTTTCTTCAAAGGTTTTATATTTTCATTGAATAGGTGTGATGGTTAAGGTGTTGTCAAAGTTCTCTGAGCCTGGCAATCCCTTCATCAACATTAAGCCAAGGGATATCAGGCAGCTCAAGCTTATTCACAGTAGGCCATCTTTAGGACCATATTGCAGCCACCCAATCAAAGAAACTCTTGGCACCTCTTCCAACTGAATGAGCTGCAGTGTTAAATCTAAAATCTCTGCTCAATGGGCCCATTCCAGTAAATTCAGCCTGATCTAATCTTATATTCCTTCCTATGTCACCTTTAAAATCCATTCCCACACATATTCCCCATGCTTCTGCCTGTACAAGTTAGAAAACTCCTGAAGTTCTTTAGGAGTGTATCTCACTTCCTCTTGAGTCACGCTTTCTAACTCACCTTTAGGGGCCTGCTTAGCCTTAGGTATGGTTATAGGCCTAGAGGTGAAGATGGGTGGGCACTGAAGAGCATTAGCACCTCCTGTTGATACCAAAGACAAAGAAGGAATAATTCCCTCAGGCAAGGGTGGGAGGGTAAGACTTCAGGGTGTGGAAGTGTGGATACAACTGCTGCTAAGGGAGAAGATGTCATATTTTCATGCAAAACAACTTCTTCAGAATCTGAGAGTTCAGTGTCTCCAGATTCTTCAGGGTCTTCCCACACATCACCATCCCAACTCACAGGATCCCAGTCTTTTCCAATCAATGTCTTCACTTTAACTTCTGATAACTGGTGAGACTGGGATTTGAGTTTACATTGCAAGTAATTAGCCAATCTTACAATGAGAGCTTGGGTTTGGTTTTCTGCAATTTGAGGCCTGTTCTGGCTAGAGAGAAGACTGTTCTCCAGGGCATCCTTAGAAACCTTCAGATCATGTATGTGGGTCTTAAGCTTAGAAGTTTCCTTTCTGAGCTTCTTTTATTCCCTCAATAGTTTGTCCAGAGATGCTAGAAGCAACCAGCCAGCCTCATCATCAGTCTTACTCTTCCTCAAATATTCAAATGTTTTAAATACTGAGTGGATAATTCCTTGCTCTTCACAAGACATGACTCAGGACCATGAAATACATCTATCTCATGTTATTCTTTAAATAGTTCACATCATGGATTATTAGTGCCCTCCTTATTCCCAGTAAAAGTGCTATCCCTGAAGTTGGAAAACCAATCCCAGATACACCAAGCCCACTAGAGAAATCCATTCTTACAATTCAGTTTCTCTATAATCACTTCTCATACCACAATCTGTGTTAGTCAAGGTTGTCTAGAGGAACAGTACTGCTAGAATGAATTATATTAAAAAGGGAATTTATTGGATTAGCTTATGGTAGCCCAATAGCAGTCACAGGCCCAAGAATCAAGGAACCCAACCCCGTAGCTGCTCAGTCCACTTGGCCAGATGCCTCAGTAGTCCCAATCGGGCACTGAAGACCTGGAGGATTCCTGAGGAGCTGCTGGTTTTCAATCTACATGGGTCTTCAGTTTGTGCTGGTCTTCAATCCATGCTGGACGTCAGCAAGCAGCTCTGGCAGCCAAGTGGAAGGCAGGGGCTCTTTTCACCCAAAGCTTCCTTATATAAAGTTGCCATCTGAGAGGGGCCAATGGCTCTGGGGGAAGGGCTCACTCTGGGAGAATGACTTCCTCCTTCAATTAATCCTTCCTGGAAGCAACCTTGGAGACCCACCAGAAAGGGATTTTTGGTGGATTGCTAAACAGATCAAGTTGACAACACCTTAACCATCACAATAGGTCTTCTAATTCCTTGGTTAGGGAGATTCCAAGATATTTGATTTTTTTTTTTTTTTTTAGTTTTGTGGCTAATATAACAAAGACAAGTTCCCTGATTTCTTTCTCCATATTTTTGCCATTGATTTATACTAAAGGTAGTGATTTTTGTGTGTTGATTTTATTACCTGCCACTTTTCTGAAATTGTTTGTCATTTCTAAGGGTGTTTTGGTGAGTTTATTTTTGTTGTTGTTTTGTTTTGTTTTCTTATCTATAGAATCATGTCATCTTCAAATAGGGCTAGTTTGACTTCTTCATTTCCAATTTGTATCCATTTTATTTCATTCTTTTGTCTTAGCTTGAGCTAAAGTTCAAGTACTGTGTTGGGAAGCAGTGGAGAGAGTGGGCATCCCTGTCTAGTTCTAAACCTTAATGGAAATGTTTGAGTTTTTCCCTATTTAGTATGATACAGACTTTAGGTATGTTGTATATTGCCTTTATTATGCTGAGATATGGACGCTCCATCCCTATCTGTTCTAGTGTTTTAATCATGAGGGAA
Organism: Orientallactaga sibirica; assembly: GCA_036365145.1. Classification (NCBI taxonomy): domain Eukaryota; kingdom Metazoa; phylum Chordata; class Mammalia; order Rodentia; family Dipodidae; genus Orientallactaga; species Orientallactaga sibirica. The sequence continues at coordinate 53,341,960 of JAEOAD010000004.1, read as the reverse complement.
TGTCAAATTTTGTCAAAGGCCTTTTCTTCATCTATTCAGATGATCATGTGGTTCCTGTCTTTGAGTATGTTTAAATGATGAATTACATTTTTCAATTTGTGTATGTTGAACAAACCCTGAATCCCTGGGATGAAATCTACTTGATTGAGGTGGATGAAACTGCATCTATTTTAACCAGTCATTTGTATTCCCACAAAGTGATAAATTCAGAGAGGATTATTGATGCATAGATAAAACAAACAAATGAAATCAGTTGAATAACTATTAAGTATTTATTTAGTTTCTTCTTTTAGGCATTTGTGATTGTATTTTTTGGTTTGTATCCTAATCTATACCCAAATTATTTCTAACCTTAATTTGGATCTATCATTTGAGGTCTAAGAAAAAGTTGTGGCATTAGCTAGAAAAATAACGTTCTAAACAAGTATTAGACCTTCCATTATTTTGCCATCTGATAATGAATCCATAGCCCAGGTCAAACAAATGGAGGTTCTCCATTCTGCCAGGGGTGAATTCAGATAAAGCACAATGCAGTTACTCAACAAAGGCTTCACGAGATGCTGTGACTAGAAATGTCTATATCCCTTTATTAAATCTACATCCTGGGAAGTGACCTCATGTTTTGCTTTTATTCTCAGGTAGACATTAGAACAATTCTCCATAGAATATAGTTCAGTATGATAAGAAATTGTAGGACTTCAAGGTTTTAAACATTTTGAGTCCAAGTCCTAGGAACTTGGTGGTTGACTTCTATTCTCATTGTTGGGACAAAGCAACTGACCAAAATTAGCTGGTAAGAGGAAAGAATTTATTTTGACTTACACTCTTGAGGTAAAGCTTCATGATTGCAGGGAAAAATGGTACAACAGAGGCTGGACATCACATTCTTGCCACAGCAGGTAGAAAATTGCAAGAGAGTGAGCTAGCTAAGTACTGGCAAGCTGAGGGTTAACAGGCCTCAAGGCCTATCCCCTTACCCCCAGTGACACATCTCCTGCATCAAGACTCCACTTCAATTGCCACCAGCTGGGGACCAAGCATTCAAAGCATATGAGTTTATTGGGGATATCTGATCCATACCACCACAACCTCTAGCTTCCCTATAGGTCATAGATTTATAATTGGAAAAGGAATTATGATATCTCTAGGATATGGGAAAACATGCTTCTAAAATATTTTAGAAAGGATCACACCTTAGAGAGTTTTTATATTTTATATGACTTATTATTTCTTTTATTCCTTGGGGTTGGTGATATATTCTCATGCATTTTCTTTATTGGCTTAGTAGCTATAACTTTTTGTGGGGGGGATGGTTTTTTTAGTGTATTTTATGAATTCTTTAATTACTAAAAATTTCCTTCAAGTCCATTCTCCATGATACTGTTGTCATGCATGTTATTCCACCACATTACAAAGGAGGCTACACATTATTATTAACACTCCTTTACAATGAGGAACAGCTCTCAGATTTCTCCTCAAATTAGCCAACTTTGTCATTCCTCTTTCCTTCACATATTTCAGATTTTCTCATTATTTTCAATCTAAAATGCTTCTCTTACAGTCTTCTCTGTAACATGAATTTCCAGTTAATGGATTGCTCCTATTTTTGCAGGTCTTATTTTTTTAAATTTCCCCTTTATTATTAAAATGTGCTTTTACATAGTTTACAATTTTGCATTGATTTTGTCTTTTCTTTTCTTTTCTCCAGTTTCCAAATAGCTCCCTCACTGTCTTCTGGACAGCATTGATGGTAGCAACAAATATACTGCCAGTTTTACTCATTTTTCTGTATACAATGTCCCTTTCCTCTGATTATTATAAGTATTTTCCCTCTTTGTTGCTTGTTTTAATTAGGGTAAGTAACAGTATTGTTTTGCTTATGTTTCTTATATTTAGAGCTTGTGAAGCTTTTAATATGTTAGCTTAAAATTTTCATCAAAATTGCCCAAAATTTGACTATAATTTCTTCCAGTATTTTGGTGACTACAAGTATGTTTATATCTGCTGCTTGAAATTGTCTCACAACTCAAGGAGGTTATTTACTCTCACCCTAGTCTTTACCTATTTTTTTAATAGTCTCTTTTGCTATATATGTATTTACTGATCTTTTTCTCTTTAGTCTCTCATCTCCTCTTAATCATAACCAAATAAATTTATATCTCTAACATTCTTTCTTCTACCCTGTTCAGTATATGAAATGCAGTTATAATGGTTTTAATCTTCTTATATACTTATTTTATCTTTTATGTCATTTATGGTTCTGTTTCTATTGCTTGTTTTTACCCTACTAAATGTCATATTTTCTGATTTCAGCAACTTTTATGCAGGCCCCATGACTATCTTATAGCTTTATATGGACTTTGTTGGTGTAAGTGCTACTGATCCTTTGTTTAGAGCCTCTCTGGTGTTATTCAGAACTTGCTCAATTCTGTCATGGCTGGGTTTGGAGTTTTCTGCTTGGGAAAAGAACAGCCATGAGTAGAGGGTGGAATCTGCCCCATTGTTAAGCCAAGACCTTTCTCTGAACTCCTCTTGATGCCCTGTGAATGATGAGGATTATGGTTTATCTCCATGGAAAATGAACTGATTCCAGCACTATGTCTTTCATGATTTTTTCCCACTGCCAGTTTTGAGCAGCCATAACTTCTATACTGGGGAATTTCTTCACATACATGAGCTGTGCTAAATAGCTTTTAACTTAAAGCTTCATGAGCACTCTTCCTCTCTGTCTTTGTCTCTCTCTCCCCCCACTCCTGATACTCTTTTCCTCCCTTTATTCTTCCCCTTCTTCCTCTTGGACTTTTGCCCTGTGAAGTATAGGACTGTAGCCACCTTGGATCCCTTCTTCCAACTGCAGAGGATGAACGGGAATCATTTGAATTCCTCTCCCTGTCAGAGTGGAAGTATGGGGCAGTTAACAAAGCTCTCCTTTTCCCTCTCAGTGACAATCTTTATGCTACCTGATAACCAACAAAATGTTGTTTTATAAGGTTTTTAATTTTTTCATTTTTACAAAAAATAAACCATGATAATCCCTCCCCTCCCCGATTTCCCCGTTCACAGATCTACACTACAACATATCCCATCCTACTCTCCATTAGTCTCTTTTATTTTGATGTCATCATCTTTTCCTCCTATTATGAAAGTATTGTTATTCTGACTTTGTTGTGGAATGTCCTTATTTCTCCATCTATTTGGATAGATAGTTTTTCAGGATAAAGTATTCTTGGTTGACAGTTGTCATCCTTCAGAACTTGGAATACATTATTCTAAGCCCTTCTGGCTTTTAAAGTTTGTGTTGAATAGTTTGTTTTTATCCTGCTTGGCTTGCCAAGTAGATGACTCGCTTTTTCTCTATAACTGATTTCAATATATTTTCTTTGGTTTGTGTGTTTAGTAGTTTAATTATAACATGCCAAGGAGAGGTCCTTTCCAGGCTTTATCTGTTTGTGTTCTAAAAGCTTCCTGTATCTGCACTGGCATTTCTTTCCCAATTGGGGGAAATTTTCTTCTGTGATCTTGTTGAAACTATCTAGTAAGCCTTTGGAGTGAAATCCTGCTTCTTCTACTATACCCTGAATTCTTATGTTTGATCTTTTCATAGTGTCCAGAATATCTTGGAATTCCCATTCATATATTCCTATTAGCTTGTCTTTCTCTCTGTTGGACTATATTAGATCTGCCAACTGGTCTTCTAGTTTAGATATTCTGTTCTCTCCTTTATCCATTCTACTGCTGAGACTTTCCACAGAGTTTTTTATTTGACTGTCTGTGCTTTTCAGTGCTAGAATTTCTAACTGGTTTTTCTCCAGTATTTCTATTCCCTTACTGATGTCTTTTAATGACTTCCTTACTTCATTAAGCTGGTTTCCTGTGTTCTCTGGGAATTCCTTCAGGAGTTTGTTTAATTCCTTTGTTTCCTTCTTCGATTCCTTTGATTTCTTTGAGTATAGATAAAATCATTTTGGGGGAAATCTTTGTCAGGCATTTCATCGAAAACAGTCTCACTGGGGTCATTTTTTGTGGATTTATAATTTTTATTGGGGTTGTATTGTCTTGATTCTTTGTGTTTCTTGTATTATAATGTAGCAATTTTTACATCCTGAGTTGATTTGATCCTTGGCTTTTGTAATTATCTGCAGTGCTCTTAGACATGGAAATCCAACTTTATGTACCTTCGAAGTAGGAGTTTAAGGTGCCAAGTGCAGCTCTTGTTCTCCAGTCCAACCACAGAAGTAATCCTAGGTGTTGGGTTTGCCCACTATTTAAGCATTCTAGTGGGCTGGGTGGAGCAATTTACTGACAAAATTCTGACATTCACCTGAGCAATATACACATTCAATAAAAACCAGCACAGAGTATGCAAATGCGGGGATTGAAACAAACAAATAACCTTATAAAGCCAAAATCCCTAAGGGTTTGTGTTTCTCTACACCCTTAATACTGTCTGTAGATAAGTT